>JAWNZC010000191.1:285000-620000 GCA_035771165.1 Paragorgia papillata
GTCGAGTGGACGATTTCATATTCAGATGAGGCAATTTATATGGCCAACATGTCTGATCATAGTTAATAGAAAATAGACATTGTTTGGAAACCCAGAAAACTTCAAAGCCGTTAACAATCAAGCTACGATTCATGTTGAAAGGTACATGAAGATGCCAAATCATTTGTTTTAGGTTTATTAATATTTAAACAGTACGGTTGAGTGATTGAACCCAAACGGTGCTATTGGATGATTACTTCATATGACAGAAAACACAATATGTTCAGTAACCGTGAAAGTGCAAAAATTTCCATAAACCTGAACAAAAACATAAAACAATGACTTTTGTGAGCTTCCAAACCATGTCTATTTTCTATTAAAATTAACTATGGTCTGATCGAGCTTCGTAAACTGACAAGACTGTGCGTTGCCGAATAGAAATGGATGACCTTCTTCTAAGAAAACAAAGTTAGTTTCATGGTCAAGCAACAATGCCCAAAACCTATGGTAGTCCATGAGCGAAATATGCTATATTAAATAACATATTATCGATGTAGATGACAAATAGTCTATTGTCAGTAACTGGCAAGTCTATATACAGTATTAATGGAGTAAAATTGTATGCTGCAGCTGTCAATGTCATGCAAAATCTGTGTTATGAATGTGCAAACATTTATTGTACCTTTTTCTGCGTGTATGCATATGTCTTGAAGAACAATTAATGTATGGTTGCTCTTATAATTTTGATGACATAATTTGCTGGACATCTTTTTCATTCACTATTAAATTTTACAGCAGTAATACTCGAGATGCTTGTTATCACAAGCGACTTTCTTTACCTTCTAACTAGATTGCATTATTGTTTGACAAATTGTTGTAACGAAAATATTTAAATACTGTATTAAATTAGTCAATTAAGTCAAATTTTGTGAGTTGTTATATAGTTATGTTAATTTGATTGACCTACTTAAAGCTTTACTACCATACTTGATGACTATAGCTTTTAGTACCATAGCTTTAATAGTTAAGCTATTAGTGCACTGCCTCTCACCACTGAGGACCGGAGTAAAGCCCATTTGGATTGAGTATTTGAATGGGTGACCATGCACCTGTCTGGGCTCGGACTCATGCCAGATATGAGTAGAGTTGTTACTACTTAGCCTTCTGTGCCTTGCTGGCTTTACTCTGAGAGTCTGAGTTGACTGAGTTATTTATCAAAGTTAAAACACAGCATGGCCTGTCAGCATAAAGTAGACAATTTGGTCAAAAATCTTGTTTAGCTCTAGATCTGAATACAAGGTTGTTACAACTATACAATTCCATCAGTTTTTTCAAGAATCTTGTTCAGCTATGAATACAAGGTTGTTAAACGCAGTAGATACATGTACGCCTGGGCGTACCTATTTTTTAGTTTGGGTTAGGTTATCTACACCAATCAGAAACCTACTTAGGGGGTAGTGCTAGCCCTAGTATGAAGAGGGCTGGAATTTACCTTCGTGTTCACACGAGCTTTTTTTTAGCTTTTGTGCTAGCCCTAGTAAGGGGCTGTTTATATGGAGCGAGCCAGCTCGGTGACCGGGCTAGCCCAGCTGTGAGTGGGATGGTTTTTGATTTGTGTTTACATGAGTGAATTTCACCCCGCTTGCCGGGATAAAATGACAATGTGCACTTGTGACAAATTCGTCCCAGTAAGCGGGCCAGCCCGGCTAATGAGTCATTTACATGGGAAGATTTTCATCTCGCTCCCGAGATCTCGCCAGATTCAAGTGAGATCCCGCCTACCGGGCTAGCCCGCTTGTCCATATAAACGAAAAGAAATAACCAACAGGGAAATAACTATCTAGTGAGATCTCCCTTGCCGGGCTAGCTCGCCTACCATATAAGCAGCCCCTTAGGGGCCAATTACATGAGCTGGGCTAGCCCGGCTATCTGGGCTGACTCGTGTCACGAAATTATTTCCTCGGCCGCAAAAGGAGATTTTAATCAACGTTAGGACTAGTTTACATCTAAACTAAACCAATTCTTCTTCGTACATTTAGTTTATACGAGTTTCAAAACCACAGTACGATCCTAATCAATCGCGTGCGCCGGGCTAGCTCGGTTAACCGGGCTCATGTAAACAGCCCCTAAGAGGACTGGACTTCACCTCACGAACAAAGGACTTACAACACGTGACGACGAATACGAACGTATTGGATGACTGCTTCATTATACAGAAAATACAATACGTTCAGTGAACGTGAAATTAGAACCATAGAACAATGCCTTTTGCTGAGTTTCCAAACTATCTCCCTTCACTAACTATGGTATAAGTAAGTCTATCCAAAGCTCTATATACAAGTAAGCTCTATCCAGATAGAGCGAGTTGACCAATTTTCCGGTTGACTTTGGGAGTGTAAGAAAGTCATGACATTTTCGCTTAAATTTTCTATCATGTTGCTACGGCGTTGCTACGATAAAGAGAAGCTTGAAGCCTTTCTGACCAAATAAGGTTGCTTTGATTTCCAAGCGCGATGAAGTACTTATGAACGTCATCTCCGCTTGCCCACGTTTCCGGTTGTACTTTACAAAAACATCAGCACAACCCATCGATCCCGCCTGCCCAAAGCGAAGGGTATTTATTTTCTCATCATGAATTATTACGATTTCGAGATTGTGAAAGAGCCGAGAAAACGACCTCGGTTTCAAGTGAGCAGCAAAGACAAAATTCTGCTGGAGATTTTTGAGCGAGTGGCTGGCGAAGACGGGGTCATTGATGCCTTCGAACTGCGCGATTTGCTCCAGACGTGTTTCCGACGAGAACTCGGCGAGTACAAGTTTAATTTGGAGACGTGTCGGAGTATGATTTTGTGGCTGGACGAAGACAAAAGCGGTTGTCTGGAGTTCGACGAATTTCTTCGTCTGTGGAACGACATCAAGACTTGGCATACGGTATTTAAGAAATACGATGCCGACAAGAGCAACGATATGAACAGCCGAGAAATCAGTAGAGCATTACGGGAGCTTGACGTCGAATTAAGTCGTAAAACACTGGCGATCTACGTTCGACGTTACGCCAACAAGAACGGGGGGATCAATCTCGACGACTTTTTTCAGATTATAGCCAGGACGAATAGTCTGACGCGATCGTTCGAAAGACAGTTGCTGCGGAGTGGAGATATTGGCAAAAACCCGAAAGCTCGCTTCAGCTTGGACGCTTACATTGAGGCCAGTGTAGTGGCATAATTGAGTCGACAGAAAAGTTAGACTCTCTTTATACTGTACATGAACACCGTTGTTCTGTTGTGATCAGTTAATTATAGTTTATTACTTTCAACTGGAGGTTAATGACGCGCGACATCGTATACTAACATGCATAATTTACTTAATTTTTGTAAGGGCACACGTTCGTACCTGTAGCAGACCGGTCTTTGGACTTTGAAGAGAGGGAAGACGAAAAACCCAAAAGACGGAAAACCTGCGCCTCCCGGGTTTTTTTTTCGTAATGCTGTATTCCGCCAGCAAAAATATATTTTGGGATATCACTTTCCAGGGGCGCAACTAAGGGGGGGGGGGGGGTCGCGACCCCTGCCCTTTTTAACCCCTGCCCTTTTTGTACCTCTAATACTAGGTTAGACATTAGATAAACAGATAATTAATCGTGTTGTAGCACGCAATACAATTCTCCGCAATAATGCGAGACCAAAATAAAAATTTCCGCAACCGAAAATACGAGAAAAGCGTCCTAAAAATACAGGAAATGCCGTTTCCGAGACCCAAAATTGAAAACTTTTCGGGGGAGCATGCCCCCGGACCCCCCTAGAATCTCTGCTTCCCACGCCACTGGCTTCTAGTCCCAAATTGTTTAGAATACTGAACGACTTTGCCCTTTTTTTGCGTTCAACCCCTGCCCTCGACATTTTCTAGTTGCGCCCCTGCTTTCAATGAGATCATACTGCATTTGTGAGGTTCAAGGTATAACAAAAGAGCGATAAACCTATCAGTTAGTCAATAAGGTGAGCGCTAAACTCGCTTTCTGATTAGGATACGTTAGGGTTTTCGTTTGGGTTCACTAGTGCATCAGATACGCTAACCACTTAACGCAAAGTGTTATTTTCTGGGTCACCCCAAAAATTCTAATTAGAAAGCAGGTCTATATGCCCTACCTTGCATTGTACGGTAACCTAACCCACTAGCAGCTATCTAGCAGCTCAGTATCACCTATAGCAGTATAGCTTATACCTTGGACGTCACAAATCCCCATTGTCCCATTGAAAGTGATCTCAAAATCATTTTTTGCATTCCGCGAGGTGCGATCCAAATATATATATCCCCATAATGGTTAGCACTGTCAACGTCAGCAAATCGCCCTCTTCCAAAGATGACGGCCAGTGAACTATACAACTTAATTGTCATGAGCAGTAGACAGGGCCAGAGCTATGGGGGTGGGTGGTTTGGGGGGGGGGGGGGGGTGACACCCCTCCAATAATTGCTTTATTTGTTCTATAGTCGGCAGACAAGAGATTTCAGTCGGCACCCGCCAGCTGTCAGTCTCGGCGAATACTAGTACTGAGGAGTGACGATTATGAGGCAGTCGGAAAAATTGAGCGTACCATCCCCACCCCCCTGCATAATTTTCTGAGGACGGCCCTGGCAGTAAATTGGGTTAGTTAGATAGTTTGCATAGATTTACACCTGCAGTGATTATATATATAAAGATATGTATATGGTGGTTTGTAGTTGTTACTGGTGGTGTTTATCCTTACACTATCCCTAACATTAACAGTAACCCTTTAATGTGCCCAAACACAACCCAAACTACTACGTGGGCCTCACAAAAAGTCATAACTTTAATACTAGACAGTAAACAGGCCGACCCACTACTAATTTGTTTAGCGCCTGGCTTATGTATACGTCTAACACGACCCGTGGTTATAGTGCTGCGTAGGCGGTGTTTTGGATATAGCAAAGCGAAAAGGTCTCAGCAGAGATTTTTTGGAACGAAATACTGACGTTTCGAGTGGAGCTCTTCAGGAGAGTAAACAATCTCGTTCCCAGAGCCCACGTTCCCCACCTGGGAAACGCGAGACTCTGGGATAATCCGTTTCAAATCGTTACGTTATTGGCTGAATAGTGAGCATGTCGAGTTGGTCTGAAGTGACCGGAAGTAGAATTAATAAAACCAAAATAACAAAGATGTCGGACGACAAGACTCCAAGTGAAGACGTTGCCGCGATCGATATCTTCGCCGTATGTGTGTAGATGCTGTTATTCGAGCTTCGCCAGCAACCCCATTGACTTGTTTTCCAGATTACGCTCGGATATTTACGCAACCGGAATAACAAGAATCCTGTGATTTGAAACGCATTATCCCAGAGTCTCTCGTTTCCCGGGTGGGGAACGTGGGCTTTGGGAACGAGATTGGAGAGTAAAATGCATGCGTAATTATTCTTTCCACAGTGAGTTGGAATTGTGATAAAATCCACAGTTTCCTTATCGAAAAACTTTAAACAATCGTAACATAGCAACGTGCGTTTCAAATTTCACTCAACCGTGAGAATAATCAACAGGAAGTAACTCACCAAAGTGAAATTTGAAGCTCGCGACCAGAGGCTCTCCCTCTCCCAAACACAAACTCAGAGCCTCTGGTGGACACAAATAATAAACAACATATTAGGCTAACCCAGGGTACCAGCGGGTCCGTTCGGATCACTTCCAAAACGCGTTAACCGAGGAAGGCCTAGAAACTAGGCGAAGTCGAAGCAGTCACTAGAATTGAAGTGTCTGGAAACGCAACCAAACTCTTTGTTCTATGTTTTTGTTAACGTTTATGCAAATGTATATCTGTCAATGCCTGAAAGTGTTTATGAAACGAAAATTAAGTTTGTCTTATTTGAAAGAACTTTTGAAATGACAAAGTAAGATCTTTTGCTGTTTTTTGTTTCCTTGCTTCGTTTATGAGATATTTCAGTTTGTTTTATATGTGAAACTAACCAGTGACATCACAACGTGCATAATGACTTACTGGGAAAGGTTATATATCTTTGCTATTACTAAACGGAATCAGTTGAAAATGTATATTTCTGTTGTTGTAAGGGAAAAACGCACACATAATTGCTTTGAAGTGATTCCGTTTGATAACAGAAAAGATATATAACCTTTCCCAGTAAGTCATTATGCACCTTGTGATGTCACTGGTTAGTTTCACATATAAAACAAACTGAAATATCTCATAAACGAAGCAAGGAAACAAAAAACGGCAAAAGATCTTACTTTGTCATTTCAAAAGTTCTTTCAAATAAGACAAACTTAATTTTCGTTTCATAAACACTTTAACAGAGATATAGCCTGCTCTTCAGGCTTTAAACAGAGATATGAAACATGAAATGACTACCTTCTTTATAAAAATCAAATACTGTAAAGCAAAATTACTGTACAGACATGCGATGCAATTGCCGTCAAACAGTCGTAATAAATGTTGGATTAGTTGTTTGAATATGTTATCGCACAAATCAATAATAAACTAGTATTCGAAACAAAGACCTTTCGTTTTAATTTCTTAAAGTGCCACTAACCCCAAAACGTTTTTTGCACGAATAAACATCGCCAATCCAAATGATGAAGAATGCAATATAACTAAATTGGTAAAATCCTCTTGATTTAAGAATCGATTGAAGTGGCGATAATGACGGACACGACGGAGTACTTGGGAGACTGCGTCGAGAAGGGTTTGTGACGTAATACCATGCAGGAATTCTATATTTTTTTTACTGTAAAGTAAATAGGAAAGAACGTACCCAGGTTGCGTTTATAGCCAGTTTGGCGATACTTTTCATTTTAATTCTTTTATTATAGTCCCAGTGTACTACACTTTATAGATTTTTGAAGACGAATTCCTGGTATTACGTCATACGCATCCTATACCAATTCCCATCACTGCTCCGCCATGGGACAAACAGATGCGAAATTTTGCAAGTTTGAAGGGGCATAAAAAATGAAAGAAGTGTTCAATTACAGAAAAGATATGTTTGGTGCTAACATACTCACCAAGGGCTATTTGAATCCCGAGAAAAAAATTTGGGGGTTAGTAGCACTTTAATAATGGATTGTTTTACCCTGAATCTTAAAGCTAGGAAACGATATGAAGAATCACACCACTGATCATTCAAAAACACATGTGCCCGATTCTGTTTAAAGCCTGAAGAGTTGGTCGCCAAAACATCGGTTCGATTTCGTAACTGTGACGTCATCGGTAACAAACTCAGATCCAAAGGACGGCGTTAGCTTAGTGCATGTGACCTTGTAGGGTCAGTCGACACAAAAACGCCATTGTCTCTCTTCAACTCTTTCTTGTCCGAATAACCTTACTATTTATTCAGGCTAATACCAAACGATTTAATTCACCTTTGCCCTGGTCCGGCTTATCTAACATTATATCTTGCGCTTATTTTTGTGGTTATTTTCCCGAAGAATAAAATCGGGTGGAACTTGGCTAGTTTTCCCTCAATTTCCTTTCTGAGTTAAGGTGGTAGTGGAAACTAGTGAAGTACTGAAGTAAAGTGAAAAAAGTGAAGTAAAGTGAAGTAAAGTGAAAAAAGTGAAGTAAAGTGAAGCAAAGTGGGAAAAAGTGATGTAAAGTGAAGTAAAGTGAAAAAAGTAAAGAGAAAATAAGTGAAGTGAGGAGAAAAGAAGTAAAATGAAGTGAAGTAGCCTTGCACTCACACTTACCCAGCTTGGAATTCCACCGACAAAAACCCGATTAGTCACTATAATTCCTTCGGACGTAACGTGTTCCTAAACCAAGGATGTAACAGACTAACAGTTACAAGTTACATCTATACATGCAGTTACACAGAGAGCTACAATTACACATACACAGGCATACAGTTACAAGGACATTTAGGGCTGTCCACAAGTTGCAAGTAATTTCTCAAAAAGTTGCTCAACATTTCTCAAAAAGTTGCTTGAAAGTTGCTCAAAAATTCGAAAAGTTGCTGCAAAAGAGGCAACGATGATCTTTATATGTTATAAAGTCTGCTTTTATAGCTGTTTCTGCAATTTTATTGTTGTAATAAGCTTACAAGAGTTGATAAAGACATAAATATCAATATACGCATGTTATGACACAGTGATGATGATCAGCTTGCAAGAAAGTACACGAGTAAACGCGAACTAAACTTTAACTTATCATGATGTAAAGTGTCAGAAGTAACATTAGATACGTGTAGCTTATTCAGATAAGTCAACTGGTAAATCGATATCTGTAAATATCTCGAAATCACTGTTCCGTGTCCGCTTCCGCCATTTTGATTTGCATAAGCAGCCGCTGACCGCCTGAGTCGATTTCACAGCAGACAAAACGCTCTATAAAATTGACTTTCATTGAATAATCGATATGTTTCTAACCGAGATTTTTTCATATTTACCAAAATTATACAAAACGATGACATATTTTTGAGAAAAAAGGCAAGTAAGCTAAAAAAACCCAGCAAAAGCACCGAAAGGAGCTCAAAATAAAAAAAGTTGCTAAACAATGAAAAAAGTTGCTCAGAACGAAAAAAGTTGCTCGAAATATGAAAAGTTGCCAAAAAGTTGCCGAGCAACTTGTGGACAGCCCTAAGAACAGTATCAGCAACAGTGACTTTTCCCGCCCTCCAAATTTCAAAAAGGCCCTGGGAAGGAGGTTGAAATACGCCCAGCTCCTTATCCACTCATTAATAAATTCATCACGAAAATTCAAAAGAAATGCATGTTTAATCAGGTGTTGTAAATCGGATGCCAATTCGTCCTGATTGACATAAACTTCCCCCCAATTAAAAATTGTTTCTACAGAGTGCCATAACAAGGAGAAAGCGACCACCCAAATATATCTTAACCTTTTCCGCTTTGGATTAGCAACAATTTAGTGACACTTCACTTTCTGATGAGATTTGGAGTCAAGTACTTTTAATTATCACAAATCAAAAGCCTTGCTGTCTTTCACCTGGCTTTAACATAATAATTTCAAACTGGCAGTGAAATAAAAGTAGTGTGCTGCGTAGGCAGTGTTGAAATACAAATCGAAATATAGTTTTGAGGTTGGAGTCAGTACTGCCGAAAATATTGAACGTAGTCAGTTCTAACGTTTCGAGCGAAGGCCCTTCGTCATAGAGAAACGTGGCCTTCGCACGAAACGTTAGAAACTACGTTCAATATTTAACATAATAAGGCTGTTTATATCACATAAGACAAAATAAAAATGTCGACTCGCGCGAAAAAAAATCGCAAGTGGAAAACCGCTTTACACAAGCCTCTTTACACAAACCGCTGCTTGTTCAAAAACGCCGTGTAAATGGGTCAGATCACGTGGTCAGATGACTCAGATCGCGTCTTATGTAAGGCGCATTTTTGTAAGCCGCGTCTTTAATATCGGTTCTCGTATAAATGGCTCCAATGTGTCCATAAGTTTCTTCCAGCAAAGTGGCTTTATTTACTGAGGCCAACACATCACAGTATTCAGTAGATACTGATAACCTAATAGCCTTCACCCCTTGATGGCCCAGTTAGTAGAATTAACTGGGGAAACTACGGTGTTGATTTTGCACAGAGACAACTCGACTCACATGAAGCTAATGTGGTCATCCATCCGATTGCTAAGCCCATTTGACTTGGCGGCATAACTTCAGTGGTGAGAGGCAGCGCGCTAACAGCTTGTGTCTCCTCTCAGACAGAGTTCTTTTATGATTTTGTACTATATGCTATTACAAAATGCCTGTGGCAATGAAAAAAAGTCTGAGATCGGTTAAAACGAGTCGAGATTGATCTAAACCAGTGAGTTCTTGACGCAAACCTGCATCGATCTGATATCAGATTTCGCTGGACGACGAATTCCTTGGGCTCGATTTCCAGTCGTATCTCGGGCCCCAGTACTTACCTCTCCCGAAATCACGACTGGACTCGTGAGCTTGTGCATCAGTGTCGATTTGCACCATCAGGTATCGGTCAGCGACCTTTATCATTAGCAGAAGAACCTATAAATTCCGCCATTTTGAAAACATTTTTGGTCACACTTTTCCCAACGCAGTCCAGTTATATATAGGTCAGTGGTTCTGTGGCTCACCGTTCAGCCGGGGCCCAGAATACGGCTGGAAATCGAGCTACGAATTCCCAAGGCCGACGTACACTGAAAAGAGACTGATGCGCGAGATCAGAAGAAAAGACTAATATGTACGCAAAAAAGACATTGAAATGAACGCAAAAAAAAAAGACTAACGCGCAAAAAAAAAGACTAACGCGCAAAGAAGGCCTAGCGCGTAAAAAAAAACTAACACGCAAGAAAAAAAAAGACTAACGCGCCAAAAAAAGACTAACGCGCAAAGAAGGCCTAACGCGTAAAAAAAAAGACTAACACGCAAAAAAAAAAGACGTGCCAGATGGAAGTGCGACGACACGGCAGTGTATTGTAACAAACTGCCCAATTTGGCACTGTACTTACAAACAGGAGCCACAACCAGAATATCCTTAAATGTCACTATATGCAGCTTCGAAAATGTGCATACGTTACTGGAACGTTCCTGTTTAAATACATCATTAGGGAGCTAAAGCAAGCTAGGACGACGACGGCCATCTAAAGTTCGGTATCTAGCAGAAACTACGAATCATTTACGCAGTACTGAATACCTAAAGTATGTTTTTCGACATCCAAAAGCTTTACAGTTCTAAAAGGATTTTGTCGCATAGTTTGAAGTCAACCTCAACTAACAGGTTTCGCCGTTTCACGAATTAACGTTGTCCTGAAGACGTGAAAATGATCTGAATATTGTTGTATGTAGAACGGGGACGGCGTTAAGATTACTCTTGGGACCAAACATTATTCATTTTCTTTGTTGTGTGAGAAAAATTCTATTGTATTAAGGACGTTGCCCTTGACGTTCGCGTTGTATTTTCTTAAGCTCCCTATTTAAATATTGAGCGTAACCCTAACCTGAGAGCAGTAACAGGGGGTATGATGTTCTCGACTTATATCGACATTGGAACGGGCGGAATGTCCACCCTGATCGGATTTGTTTGAAAACGCGCACCGTTATTAGATAAGGCAGTTAAATTAAAGTGCCAGCTATGAAACGAAATTTCACTTCAGTTTTTTAAGATTGTATTTGGAAGAACGCCTAAGATAATAAAAAATAGCTTTTACATGCCTTTCAAATCTTATCCCCATTCTTGAGGTATTGGCTATGCAATTTGAGCAATGACGTCACGTTGTTGTGGGAGAAAACGGAAAACAGTCATTTGACTAAACTGAATCAAACGTTGGAACTTTTCTTTGGGGTATGGTCTGATTACATCTGCAATGTGTGGTTTCGTGTAGTTAAACCAATCCAAAGATACGACTGATTTTCCGTTTTCTCCCACATACAACGTGCGACGTCATTGCTCAAATTGCATAGCCAATAACTCAGGAATGGGATAAGATTTGAAAGGCGTGTAAAAGCCATTTTTCATTATCTTAGGTGTTCTTCCAAAAAAAACAATCTTAAAAAACTGAAGTGAAATTTCGTTTCATGGACACTTTTCACACGTCCCATGTGTTGATAGCCAACGTGCGATCACTGCGATGCCGAATTATAAACAGGACAGCTTAGCGAATCAGATTTGAGTGATTCCACGGTTCATCCTGCTTGCAGGCTCTCAGGGGCCATTTGCAGGGTTGCAGCGGTTGCAATTTGTCCAACACTGTTGTGATTCATTTGAACTTTGCATGGAATATACAAATATATACGACTACTAAGGACGGCAGTGAATCAAATTCAATTTCGTTTCCTCAGATATTTATAAATTTCCAAATTTTGTCTCCTTCTGCAAACTAAACTTTCCTTTTTGTCAGTATGAGAAACGCAAAGAAATGTCCTTTCTCGTACAAGCACAGCCCACCCAGTTTGGACTTTTTACCACTGGGGTTAATACAAACACGAGAGGACAATGAAATCACGAGGCCGTTAACCGAGTAATTTTCATTGTTCTCGAGTGTTTGTAAAACATGAGAATAACGAAAATCACGAGGATGCAGGCCGAGTGATTTTTCATTGTTTTCATTTTTTTTTTTATTATTATTCTGGCCAACGCTAGCGATATTTATTCACCAGGGACTTTTAAGATCCACGACGCGGCAAGCTCGATGACGCGCTTAAAAACAAACGTATTCTTAATGAAACGAAGTGAATGAATAATTTGTAATCCCAAGAGTATATATCAATACCGTCCTCGTTCTGAGAACGCCACTCTCAACATTTTACGTCTTCAGAACGACGCGAACACGCTGAGAATCCGTTTTAGCAAGAACTAGTTGAGCGTCTTGAAAGTCATTAAACAAGCTTAACCCTTTGAAGCCTGAAGACGAGCACAGGGAGAGGTCCAGGCCTCAAAGTGTTAAACATGAAATACGGCAGTGAATTTACCGTGTCTTCTTTTAAATGCATTGCTTTTTAACGTTTTTAGGGCCGTGTCGTAAATCTTATTAAAGTCCTTATATTCACCTCTGGGGGAAGCCCCAACTCCAAGGTCGAGGTAAATACAAAGACCTAACCAACGTCTTTGAAATTCCACACTAAATAATTAATCCGTTTTCAAACGGAGATCTCGTATCGAAATACTAGTATCGAAAACGTATCAAACGTTTTCCGTCCACACTATCGTTTTCGAATCGTTTTCGCCGTTTAGTAAAACACTAAAAATATCTACAGGGGGTGTGAATGAATAGTTCTAGGTGACTGAAACCAAGATATTAACATAATCGTGACATCGTTTTCCAAAAGCTTCGTTTTTGCCGTCCACACTGGTGCAGAAAAACGGCGTCTTCGAATGTCTCCACTCTGGAGAGCGTTTTCGAAACGCTCCGTTTTCGGTCACCGAAGGCGCTGGATTTAATAGTGTGGACGAAAGGCCTAACCGTATCAAAACGTCTCCGTTTTCGTTTGAAAACGGATGCTATATTTATATTACCTTGTATAGATCAGAAACTATATTTAAAATTCGTGGCGTCGTATTTTATTTTAGCAATTACATATTAAGCGCTCGTTCGGCTCAATTTCCATATTTACAATCCCAATTCTAAATACGATTAAACTTCAAACCCAAATCCCGCAACCTTAACCCTAATTCTAAACCAAACCTTTATATAAGTAAAACAATTTGGTATTCGACTAAGACCCTTGTTTTGTGTAACGTCATTTGGGGGGATTTATATGAAAAGTAATACTATTAAACCGTTTATGGCTATAATGGCCTATAAATGGCTATAGCACAGAATATGGCATATTCTTAATACTTTTTTCTCTTATTTTTACCCACAAATAAAATTACAGAAATTTATCTTTAAGACAAATGTAAATATAAACGTCGTAAAAATGTTGCAAATGGATATTCATCTTCCGGAGTGATTGTCGTCGCTGGAGGCTAATATTAAATAGATCAGTATTTACTAAAAAGTCGAGACGAGTCTCACATTCAAAGACCTATATCTATGATCATATCTCTTACCATCAAATCACACTGTTATTGTATTCCAAGAGAAGGCGCAGAGAAAAATTCATAATTTCCAATCACTCGCCAACGGAACGTCAAGTTCCCCCTTCGGGATCCCGGCGCACCGCTCAAGCCGTAGAGCTATCGAGCTTAGAATTTTTGCTGTTGAGTTGGGCATCCAATATGGGTAAATCATGAAACTTTTCCTTGGTTGTTTCTCTGAGGCGATTTAAAGATTAAAAAGGAGATATATTTTGCAGAAAATCACCCACGGGTTCTAATCTCGATTTAACACCTCGACCTACACAAGCTCAAGATTTAATAGCTTAGATAAGGATTAAGGACAAATTGCGCTGTATCAAGCGACATTTTTAGTTGATAAACTCATGCATGCAGTTTGTGAATGCTCTCTCTAAAAATCAAACCAATTGCCACTTAAAGAGTAACTTTTAAATACGCGCGTTTAGAATATTCGAGTAGCAATGTTCAACAAATGTTATAAGAACGCGCAATACTAGTAATACACAAGAGAGTTTCTCTGCCTTGGGATTGACTTAGAATAGTTTAAATATAAGTAAATGGTATACATGCACAGAGGACTCACCATAGCGCTGAATTTCGAGTTTGGCTTGGTGCGTTTCTTCGAAGAACGGTATACAAATAGAAAATCGCTGTGTTCAAGATGACTTAACTTAGCCTGTTACGCCACGCCCATAACCTGCTATACGCTTTTATATAATACGTAACCTGAATGTCAGGCCTTTATTTGTTTTCTCCCACGCCCATGACGAGATGACAAGGAGAACTATGGATGGATTGAGCAATGTGTATTAATAAAACAAGTTGTTTGACCATTTTATATTTATTACTAGGGTTTCTGACCTCAGACGACGAGGTATACAATTTCATTTCGCGCACCCTAAACACGATCATATTCGCTTACTTTTAATTTCGCGCACTTTTCAAAAAGAAGCCCAAAAGCTGCTTACTGCAGATTCATAAATTGGTGTTTCCACTTTGAGAATATAAAAATATTTGCTATTGTTCAAAGTTCAAATGGGTCTTCCTCTCTTTGTGTTTCTTGCTTCCAAAACAAGTTTCCGAAACACATTTTCGAAAAAAGTTTCCGAAACTTCGTTTCAAAAAATAGAACAGAGTTCTAATCAGGGAAACTTGGTTTCGGAAACAAAGTTTCGGAAACTTTTCAACATACATTGGAAACTTTTGTTTCTGAAACCGTGTTTTGGTAACTTGTTTAGTTGTTTCGGTACTACTGCACAATACTAAGGGAAAATATTTGCTATTGTTAAAAGTTCAAATAGGTCTTCCTCTCTTTGTGTTTCTTGTTTCCAAAACAAGTTTCCAAAACACATTTTTTAAAAAAGTTTCCGAAACTTTGTTTCAAAAAATAGAACAGAGTTCTATCAGGGAAACTTTTGTTTCTGAAACAAAGTTTCGGAAACTTTTCAACATACACTGGAAGCTTTTGTTTCTGAAACCGTGTTTGGTAACTTGTTTAGCTGTTTCGGTAACTTTCTCAAGTGTATGCCGGGCTTACTGTTTCCAATATTTTATGATTATTTTCTTGTTGAGTTGCATGCAGTCATAATTAAAGTTGTGTACAGTAAAAACCCGCATATATAAGAACCTATAGTGATTACAATTTTAAAACCTGTAGGCTAAAATTTTGACATTTAAACACCCAATTCACAGTCTTATTTTAAATATTTTTATGTGATTTTTATGTGATTTTAAAAGATATTTTTGAGATTTTTTAAAAGATTTTTAAAAAAATTTGGGGGGATTTAATTTTTTGGGTTTTCGGATTAGGTATTAAAAGCCCGGTCATACACTGAAACAAGTTTCCGAAACATATTTTCGAAAAAGTTTCCGAAACTTGTTTCAAAAAATAGAACGGTGCTCTAATCAGGGAAAATGTGTTTCGGAAACAAAGTTTCGGAAACTTTTCAACATACACTTCTGAAACTCGGTGTTTCGGTGAACTTGTTTCGGAAATCTTCTCTAGTGTATGCCAAACGCTTTCAACATCGCATTCAACATCATTCTACATTGTTGAACGATGTTGAATAATGTTGAAAGCACGAGTGGCCAAATGAATTCAACATCGTTCAATATTCATGAATGACAATTAATTGAACGCGGGCTACCACAAAAGCTGGAATCGACAATATCCCGCATGGCGCATGTCTCTGTTCAACAAAGTTGAATGAAATGTGGCCAAATGCGCTCAACACCTTTCAACATTTTGAGAACAATAGAAATGTTGAACGCCGCGTGTTGAACGAAAATTTGAACATGTTCAAATTTCGTTCAACATCATTCAACACCATTCAACAACAACCTCCAACATCATTCAACAGCAGGGGTGGCCAAACGCTTTCAACGATGTTGAATGAAATATTGAAAGCGTTTGGCCAGGCCTTCATATAGGTCCTTGTACACGCACTAATTTTATCAAAGTCGTGTCAATTATGCGTAGTATAATAATAAGAAATGGCCCCTGACGTACCACTTGAAGTACAGCTGGCGAAAAGTGAGCGTTAATTGTATGCCTGTCGGAAAAACAATAAACACGCCAAACGGGTCAAATGTTTGTTTTTACAGCTCCAGAAGGCTGATGACTGCCGCGGCTTGCTAAGTAGCGGAATGACACTTGCACACTTCACTCTTTGAGTGCTTTTGATCAAAACCCGAAACGCAAGAGATGCACCTGGTATCGTATCAATTTTATATTATAATGCTAAAAACATGCAGCAAAAGCGCTCAGTTGTTGCCTGTTGGAACATCCGGTCAGATTTATTGAAAATGGAGTCTTGCCGAAACATCCTACTTTGTATACTAACAACACTGGAAATATTTGTACCGAAAGCGTTTATAGAGATTTCATCTTCTTTTAATAACCCTTTCCCATCAGTGGGTTTTCCCTGTGACAAGTAAAATCGTCTGGCGTTAGCTAGTTCCCACGCATTTTTCGCTAGTTCTCATGGTAGTTTTCTAATAGGCGAATTTCAGGGTATTGCGCGCGCATCATTTTGCAAAGGAATTGGTGGGCTCTTGGCGACTTGCTAGCGAGCCAACAACAGCAGAATAACAGTGTTAAACATCCAGAAACTGTATCTATCCTTTGTTTATTTTAAACAGTATGTTTACTTTGAGTGGAGCTTGCCAGACTTTTTGAAAAATGATGCGCGCGCAACACCCTGAAATTCGCCTATCGACTTGTGGGTGCTTACTTTGTGTTTCGCGCACGAATTTGTTATTCTTTGACCCTGACCCTGAAAACACCCTAATCTAATCCTAACCCTGATCCCAACCCCAATCCTTACCCTAATCCTAACCTCAATCATAATCCTAACCCCAATCCTAAACCTAATCCTAACCCTAACTCTAATGCATATTCGTGCGCGAAACACAAAGTAATAACCGACAACGTTCAAACGTTTCGCAAGTTGAAGAAATCTCGCAAGTTGAAGAAAACTTGCGATGAAATTTGAACAAGATCAAAGCCGCAAGCACGCCGCAAGTCATCGCAAGCTGGCGGTCAAAGGAGACACAAGCAAGCACAAGCTATAAAACTTTCGATGACTCAGGATGACTCCCCCCCCTTTAGATATAAAAACAACAGACATGTAACTACAAAACTGCTGCAATGTGAATTATGTCAGGAAATAAACTGTAAACAGTGTATTCAATCTACTGAGTCAGTGTATGCATTTTGAGTATCTATGTGACGTTTGCGTGTTATATAAGTATTTTATATAACGTTTTTTAACCTTTAGAGTCTGTAAAATCTTCCTCCAAAAGCCAGGAAATGGCATTTCAGCGACTCTCGATTTCAAAATTTCCCGGGGGAGCATGCCCCCTAAAAATTTATTTTGATTTCGGCTTTCCCCCCCCTTTCAAAATCCTGGCTACGTCCCTACGATGACTTGCGTTCTCGTTTGATCAGGGCTTAAAGGGCATATGACTCGAAAATTAAGTTTGTCTTATTGAAAAGAACATTTAAAATGATTTTGCAGTTTTTGGTTTCCTTGCTTCGTTTTTGAGATATTCCAGCTTGTTTGATATGCAAATGACACAACTTTTTACGTCACATGTGCATAATGAGTTACCAGAAAAGGTTACATATCTTTGCTATTATGAAAACAATGGCCTTAAGTCAAAGGAAGCATGTGCGTGTTTCTACCCACAACACCAAACATGTAGAATTCCAAGTGATTTCGTTTCACAATAGCAAAGATATGTAACCTTCTCTCGGTAACTCATAATACGTGCATAATGATGCACGTGTCAAAAAACATTTTAGCGCTAAGCATTGTACTGGACAAGTAGAACTTTCAACATCGTAAACAAACTTCGGAAAGTGTATTATATTTCCCCAGATTTGGAATGATTTTGTAGTTTCTGTGACACGGCTGAAATAATTGGCTCAAAGTATTATTCAGAACAGTAGAAAGGCCACATAAAAAAAATTCCTTGATTCTCATCACCGCCCGACCACATTTTAAAGCCCGCGTACACATGTTTTTATTTTGTTATAAAATATAAATGTGCCGCCCGACCGAAAATCTGCAGAAAGTTAATTTTTTTTATATTTTATATTCGATTTTTAATGTCCCAAGCCGAGAATTTCTGCAACGGAATTATTTCATTGCGTGTTGGGGGACATGGTGGGACCTTGGTGTGACTTTGAAGGAAAATATAGGAACTGTCAACCTTTCTACGCAAGTGTTTTATTGTGTACATTTTGGAAAACAAGGAAAAATAAAAACACCTCCCTCTCCAATTTCAAATTTTATGGAATATTTTTTATATTTTAATATAAAATATAAAATATAAACCTCCCGCCTCTTCGACATTTTCAAAATGTAGTGATGAGAATCAAGGAATTTTTTTTATGTGGCCTAATATAAGAACGCATTCAGCCGCCCAATTAAGTTAATTTAAAAAGCAGACATTTGTGAGTAAAATGAGCCCGGCATACACTGAAACAAAGTTTCCGAAACACATTTTTTCACCGAAATAATTGGCTTAAAGTATTATTCTGAACAGTAGAAAACAGTTTAAACCTCTGAATAAAATAAAAACCTAATTAAGAACTTAAACAGCCTGATTTCCCACGAAACACCCGATATATAAGAACCTATATTCAGGCTGACTTGTAAAAATGTAGGTAATTCTTAAACGTGGGTGTTTACTGTGCATTTTTGAAAAGGTCTCTATGCGTAGTAAGTGAATGTGTGTGAGATAGCATTTGCCAAAGTGTCATCTTCTGTCATTTTTCAGAAAAGTCGGTTTCGCACATTATTTTGCCTTATGCCAGCCAGGCCTCGATAAAAGATAGCAAGAAGAAAATAATCAATCCTAAAAAAAGTACAAAAATTTTGAACTTTAAAAATTCTTGAACTCTCTCATTGAACTTTTGGAATTTTTTGCAGATTTTTTTTTCAGGAGTTGATTTCAATTTCGCATTGTAGTCAATGTGACGTCATTTCGGGAGTTTACATGAAAAGTCAACCGCATTTTCTCTTTCTTTTTTAAAATCACCATGCTGCACCCACCTCCAATAAAAAAATACAATAAATTATAAATTTATAGTCTATTTCATATTGTACAAGATATTATAGAAAGTGATTTTCAAGCTTTGTTCAAATTTTCCACTGATTTAAAATCATTTTTACATTTTACAATGAGGTACAACGAGGTACAATGAGTTACAACGTGGTATAACGAGGTACAACATAGTACAATACAATACAATGAGGAACAATGTGGTACAATGAGGTACATTGAGGTATAACGAGGTACAATGAGTTACGATGTGGTATAACGAGGTATAACGAGGTACAACATGGTACAATGAGGTACAATGTGGTACAACTAGGTACAATGAGGTACGATGTGGTACAATGTGGTACAACATAGTACAATGAAGTACAATGAGGTACAGCAAAGTACAATCAATTAGGTACAACAAGGTACAATGAGGAACAGCGAGGTGCAACAAGATACAACCAAACACGAAGTACAATGAGGTACAACGAGGTACGATAAGGTGTAGTGAAGTACAATCAGGTACAATGCAGTACAATGATGTACAATGAGATACAATGAGGCACAGTAAGATACAATGAAATACAAAGTAGTACAATGAGGTACAATGGGGTATAAAGAGATATAATGAGATACAACGAAGTACAATAAGGTACAATAAGGTGCATAGAGGTACAAAAATGTATCAGATACAATGAGGTACAATAACGTAAAATGAGGTACAACGAGGTACAATGCGGTGTAATGCGATATGAGGTACAATGAGGTACAATGAGATTTACAAAAAAGTACAAAGATGTACAATGAGATACAAAGTGGTATGAGGTAGAATGAGATACAAAAACATACTAAAAGGTACGATGCGGTGTAATGCGGTGTAAGAATAAAGGTTTTCGCAGAAAACGTGTACAATCCTTCTACGACAGGCTCGTTTACTCCGATTTCTTTTTGACTTCTTCTGGCTTTGGTGCCAGAAAGACTTCGTAGAGACGATTGTGGAGATCAAGGAAGATGAACGTCCCAGCGAAGACAAGAAAGGTAGAGAGCCAGTGGTAAATGGTAAACGGGTTGTTGAATAAGAAGATGGATATCATAAGGCTGATGAACTTGCGTAGTGTGACAACGAGAGTGACTGACAAGGATGAGAACTCAGTGGTAAGGACAAACACACTTTTGATGCAGACGAACTGCGTCACACAGTTTCCAAACATAAAGAACCACATTTTAGGGATGTAGAAGTTGACGCCAGAAACTAATAACGGTTCTGGGAAAAGAATAAAGACAGTTAGGCCCGTTTCAAACATCGCTCTTCTCATGCGCCGAACCTAATACAAATAGATTCGACATTGAAGCGGCTCTGGAGCGGCGTCGATTCAAACGCCGAACTTAATTCGTCGAACCTAATTCCTCAAATTCTTAAAAAAAACCCGGCAAAAACCTTGCGCATGATCAGTGGCAGGGATAATACATTAAAATAATTTATGCATTAGGTTAGGCACAGTGATGGATTTACAGGGTGGTGCAGGGGGGTGCGCACCCCCCTGGCCTTGGCCAAGGACGAGGTATTAGGTATCATAGCTATCATATGATTCATAGATATATGATTCATATATTAGCTATCATATGATTCATAGGTATTAATAGGTATAAAAAAATATTTTCTCGCTCAGCACCCCCCCCCCCCCCTACCAGATCAAGCTGGATCCATCACTGGTTAGGCCAACCTCGTACCCAGGGCATTTTGCCTCCACGTTGCGAGGTCGGCGAAAATGGCCCTGGCATCGGCTGGTCACGTGACACCCAGAATTTTGGGGTGTTATGGCAAGAAAATTTATGCGGTCTTTGTGTTTTGTTTTTGTATAATACGTATACATGAATAATAAATGAGAATATTTTAACGCTCTGCCGACTCACTCATGTGAACCCTTTATCATAAAAGCAACTGGCTAGCATTATTCTTCATACTCCCACGATTATCCAGGATACATGTAAATGTCATGAACAAACATATATCTAATGTTGTTCTTGACTTTAACCAAAGCTATCGTTAATCGTTTCCATTCTTTGGGTAAACTTCGCAGAGTCGGTCTATCACAATTCAAATTTTCATAAATAAATTACACTCTATCTGAATTAATCGAGTTCTTAAACCGGCCAATCAGATTATAGAATCGACCAGCCGATGCCAGGGCCATGCAAAATGCCCTGGGTACGAGGTTGTGGTTAGGCACATGAGAAGCCGTTCGACGTTTGAACCAAAGTCGCTCCAACGTCGTATAATGCGACAAGCCTTGCTGCTCCAAATACAATCTGGCGCTCCAGGCATCTGGGTGCCCGTGAGATTGATTACTTCGGGGGCCCTTTCCGATTTAGTGACCGCATTTCTAGGGGGGTCCGGGGGCATGCTCCCCCGGAAAATTATTGAATCTAGGGTCTCTGTAATGGCATTTCCTGCACTTTGAGGGCACTTTTGAGCAAAATCTAATCACTCGCACTCCGATTCAAAATCTATTAAAGTGGGCAGATTATTTGAATAGATTCATAAAATGTTCAGGGGACTTCAGTGAAAATTACCACGCCCGTTCATTTTCAGTCTTTACTATAATTCTATAAATCTGTCACACATAAATAGATCTTTAATGAGGGGGGCGCATCTAACTTTTGTCTTAATGTCAAAGTTCACACTAGCAACATAACCACATAAAGACAATAACGCAAACGTCGCAAAGGCAAAAAACCACGTTATGTTGATGTTTTATGTCAGCAGTCTGAAACAACACAACATAACGACATAGTTGGAAGACATGATAATAATATAATGTCATGACATGATAATAATAATGACGTCATAAAATGCTCGGGGCCGCTAATTAATTCCTTTTGCTCGGGGCCCGTGGGGTTTACCCACCCTTCGGTTCCCACCCACAGAATTGGAAAAATTATTCAACCTTCCGGATGGGTTTTTAAGTTTAGATAACCTTCCTCATAATATATAGCGAGAATTTTGTGTTTTGCAACGTT
Organism: Paragorgia papillata; assembly: GCA_035771165.1. Lineage (NCBI taxonomy): Eukaryota > Metazoa > Cnidaria > Anthozoa > Scleralcyonacea > Coralliidae > Paragorgia > Paragorgia papillata. Next base: position 307,054 of record JAWNZC010000191.1, read on the forward strand.
CATAAATACTGCGTGACTTTTACAGTACCTTGGTTTTCTAGGTTTTCCTAGGTAAGCTTTGGCATACTACAATAGCTACTAATAACTGACCGCTGCTGACTGATAGCCTGCCAACTACCCTCGACTGCTGCGAAGATACAGACATCACAGCAGACATCAGCGTACATGTCTCACACATGTAACTGCTACCACTGCCAGTGCTGCATAATTGTTGGTTAGCCAATGTTTTGCTGCAAATCGCATTTCTTCTCGACACCTTGCTTGATCAATTGTAACTTTCTCAGATTACCGAATGTGTTGTTTCACGTGTTTTCACTTTAAACCTTCCTCACTAAAGTAAACCTTCCTCCGGGTGGTACCCGCATACCCGCAGCTTTTTTCCAACTCTGCCCACCCAGTAGTTGCGCCACTGATGAGAAGAGCGACGTTTGAAACGGTCCTTAGGATGAACAGATGTGTGGAGAATGAATGGAATAGGGTCATTAAGAGCAAGTGGTTTATAAAGATTTAGAATTCCGTTACGTCACTCTTGCCATTCGCCGCATAGCATGGAACAAAAGCTTAAAAACTCACAAAAATTAACAATTCACGGGAAAGCACAAAGGAAATAGGTACCATGTCGGTGGTTTATATCTGCATGATAAAATATCCTCGTAATTTACATAAACTTTAGCTTTGATTTTCTCGTTTAGGCAACGTTGTTTTTCAAAATTACTATACGCCAAGAGGCATTGAAGAGGCACGGATGGTACCAGTGCTGGAAAATGTCCGGCAGCGCCGCTGCCAGGAAATTTTTCTGTAAAAGTTGTTCGCAGCAAATTTTTTGTATCTTGCAGGAAATATTTGTCAGTTTTTTTAATCCAAGTCAAAGTTTAAAGATAAATTTCCTATTCTTCAAAAAATCGAAAAGCGTCACGGTCACACAATCACACAATTTTGATGGGCATCACTTTTGATCGAATATCAAGTTTCATATTCGATGACTCATCTTTCTATATTCTTGCCAAACCCAGCGGCGATTTGTAAACAGTTCGAAAGTGTTTTGAAGGTTTATTACATGACCTTAACCTGTCTAAGTTTCGTATATCCCTGCGCAAATGACGCAACGCTTTGTTTTAGAAAACAATGAAATATTTATTATTTCAGTATAGTGTTGCTGTTGCAGGCTGCAGCTGTCATTGTGCATTTGCAAGAATGCAAGCTGCTTTTATCTTATTCAACTGTTTCAGCAATTGGATTTTTGATGCTAGTACTTGTATTACGTAGTATTCAATAGAAAAAAGTTCGCTATTTCAAAGTATGTATAGATACCACATTCAGATAAATTATGGTTTTGAGATACAAACGTGCAACTCTGGTGGTATCACAACTTATAAAATTGAAAAATTCTATCAGGCAGGAAATCGTTAATTTAGTTTAGCAGGAAATATTTTTTTTTGGATTTTGCTGCCAGGAAGAAAAATGCTTTATCTAGGACTGGGCGGTACATGCTGTTAGCGCGCTGCCTCTCACCAATGAAGTTAAGCCCAGTCAGACACAGGGCTAGTAGTTGGATGGGTGACAACCTTGGCATAGGCGTACCTGACCAGTTACGTTTGGGGGGGGGGGGCAAACGTTTTTGGCCAAAAAATTGTGTGGCAGGCGCAACCTCACATAGATTTCTTGGCGGTTTCCTCACCGAAATAGCGCTGTACTTCATCTAGCGTATGTGATATAGCTCTTAGTATAATTTTAAACCGGGCAACTGCAAAACAACTCTGATATATTATGTAATACCATGATCGCCTCGAATTCTTTTGTTCTCCGAGGGAATGTAAACCTCGTATTTCCCTCATCGCTCATGCAAGAGGGAAATTTATCCTTTGTCATCTAATTTTCCCGTGCATGTTGATGAGGGAAAATTAGAAGACAAAGAAATCCTTTGTCTTCTTCTAATTTTCCCGTGCATGTTGATGAGAGAAAATTAGAAGACAAAGAAATCTTTTGTCTTCTTCTAAATTTCCCGCTTGCATATATTTTCCCTCATCAACATGCACGGGAAAATTAGATGCAACTTCTCTGATCAACCGTGTAAATTTCCTGTCGGTAAGATTCTCAAAGTTTTCCTCGGCGATCATAATATTACAAACTAATAACATGACTTTTCGGGAAATTAGCGATTAAATTTTCCCTTTGCCTCGGGAAGATTTGTAAAAGTCCGAGGGCCTGCGGCCCTTGGACTTTCACAAATCTTCCCTCGGCGGCGGGGAAATTTAATCGCTAATTTCCCTCAAGTCATGTTACTACTTATAATTAATGTTAAAATCTGAATCGTAGTCAATTTTTAAATGTGATGTACTATAGACGTTGTTGGAATGATGATAAGTTTTTGAAAGCCTCTTAATAGTCTTTGGAAAATTTCATATTCAGACGAGGCCATTTATATGGCCATTTATAAGGCTGTGCACTGCTGAACAGAAATGAAATTTTCTTCTAAGAAAACAAAACTAGCTTCATGATCAAGCAACAATGTGTAAAACCTGTGGTAGTCCACGAGCGAAATTATTAAGCTATTAAATAACATATTTTACAATAGTCAAATGTCAGTTGCTTTCATAATTTTGATGACAATTGCTGGAAATCTTCGTTCACAACTTCATTATTTCTAAACTTTACAGCAGTCATACTTCAGATGCTTGTTATCTCAAACGATTTTCCTTTACCTACCAACTGGATTGCATTATTATTTTAAATTGTTGCAACAAAGTTATTTAAATACTTTAGTCAAATTTTGTGAGTTATTGGTGTACTGTATTAAAATTTGATTGGCCTACTAAACAATAACCATACTTTATTACCATAGGTTTTAAATAGTACCATAGCTTTAATAGTCAAGCTATTATCACACTGCCTCTCACCACGAGGACCTAAGTGAAGCCCAATTTGATTGAGTACATGGAGCGGGCTAGCCCGGTAAGCCGGGATGATTTCAGGCCGAAATTCGCAATTATCAAGTAAATAAGGGCAAAGTTACGTTAAGGGTAAGACTAATTAATTTATTAAATCTTCACTTTGATCACGAAACACACAAACAACGTTGATGTTCTATTTCAGTTCCTTTCAGCACTATTTATTCACACAGTCAAGCAAACGAACGCGTATCGAAGCGAGTTCAACAGTTTTTCAGCCCGGTTTGCCGGGATGAAAACGATTACATGGACATTTTCATCCCGGTTAACCGGGCTAGCCCGGTTGCGACAACCGGCATCCCGGCACTAACTGGGCTAGCCCGCTTGCCATGTAATCGAAATGTTAAAACAACATGTGTTTTATATATAAAGCGAGCTAGCCCGGTTAACCGAGCCAGCCCGGTCCATGTAATCGCCCCCTAAATATTTGAATGGGTGACCATGCACATATCTGCATGGGCTTGGGACTCATGCTTCTGTGCCGGATATGAGTAGAGTTGTTAGTGCTCAGACTCCTGTGCTTTGCTGGCTTTACTCTGAGTTTCTTTTTAAGGTAAAAACACAGCATGGCTAAGCATCGACAAAAATCTTGTTCCGCTCTGAATACAAGGTCACTACAAGTACATACAGTAATTACAACATTGTTTTTACCATAGTAGCTATAGGCATGGTTGAACGCAGTAGATACATGCATGTCTGGACATGCCTATTTTTTGTTTTATCGAAGACTGTCAGCTGACCAAGAGTTAATGAGATCAACATTAATTTTGTTAAATCGTAGGCTACAGTGTAGCGTAATTCAAGTTTCAGTTGTTGTGGAAACCGAAAAAGTATAAACCAAAGAAAGACCAAGTGAAGAGTCTCCGGGTAGACTAAAGTGCATTTTCGTTAAGATTCCGATACAAAGTTCAACCGTAATTGCTTTTTCAACAATTCCTTCATTTTAAAGCTAGGATTCTTCAATGTCCTTCAAAATCTTCGGATATAGCCATGGTTGATTAATTATGCAAAATTATTCTGTGCCAAGTTTTGAAAATTTTTTTACAGGATCTTGCAGGCCCTCCAGAAAACGTGTGACCTGTCCATGATGCAACGAGGGCCTACGGAGTAGGCAGCCTTCTGGGTATGAGGATATCAGTAAAAAAAGCAAAATAACTAACCTGAAGCATTGTAGATTAAAATATGTCGATAAATGTCTCGAGCTAACAGAAGAAATACGGGAAGAGGTAAACAATGCTAAACAAATAAAAAAGAAATCAATTACGTTCAATTACGTTTTTACAGCGTTCTCATTAACTCTAACCGGGAGGGGCAAAATAAAAAGTGCTAGGCTATGAAACTCTAAATCTATCATATCTTATCTACTATGCTATGCTATATACTATGTTGTGCTGTGTTGTGTTGTGCTGTGTTGTTATGCTATGCTATTCTATTCTATGCTATGCTATATACTATGCTATGCTATGCTATGCTATGCTATGCTATATACTATGCTGTGCTGTGTTATACTATGCTATGCTATATACTATGCTGTGCTGTGTTATGCTATGCTATATACTATGCTGTGTTGTGTTATGCTGTGCTATGCTATATACTATGCTATGCTGTGCTGTGCTGTGCTATGCTATATACTATGCTGTGCTGTGCTGTGATGTGCTATGCTATGCTATGCTATGCTATGCTATGTTATGCTATGTTATGCTATGCTATGCTATGCTATGCTATGCTATGCTATGCTATGCTATGCTATGCTATGCTATGCCAAGCTATGCTACACGTCTGTTCTGTTCCGTTCCGTTCCGCTCTATTCTACTTACCGAATAGAACAAGGCTTCGGCTGGATGTTTTCCATACTCTTTATAAAGTACTTCCTAGAACGATCAGTCAAATTACAGTAATGAAATAATGTACAAAATATTTCTTGTAAAGTTTGTACTAATTAAAAAAAGTTTGTATTATTCTAATTAAACGGCTCGCTATCTGGTCTGCACACAAAACGCGAAACTTACCTGATAAATTCCTAATCTTGATGTGGTTAACAAAGCAACGATTAATATAAACACACCTACATCAAAATAAAAAGGGGTCCAATGTTCGCAATTTTTAAGAAAATAAATGAAAGCTCAGAAACATTAGAATCAGACATGAATGGCCTCACAAATTTGTTTAAAGTGCTTATATCACTTGTGGGGTTTTAATGTATTTGAATAGAGCAAAAAAAGTTAGTTAATAAGTTATTTTGCCGGTTTTGATTTAGTCAAATAGTTCCTGACATATTGGCTTCTGAACATGCCAATTTTCAAAAATTTCCGTCGTTCATTTTAACACCTTGGAGGCCTGGGACTCAGGAACGAGTCAATTCAAAACAACTACGTTTCGGCTTATTGATTCACAAAAACACATATATATTTGACTGAAAAATCGAAATGTCGAGCTCACACCCGTTTTCCAGTACGCACATTGATTCTAACTAGGCCCCCGTGCTTAAAAATGAACGACGGAAATTTTTGGCGAAAGGCCCAAATTGGCATGTTTAAAGGCCTATATCTAAGAAACTATTAAACTAAATCAAAAACGGCAAAACAACTTATCAACTAACTTTTTTTGATCTATTTAAATGTTAAAATCCCACAAGTGATATAAGCACTTTAAAGTGCCTATGAAACGAAAATTAAGTGCGTCTTATTTGAAAGAACACTTAAAATGACAAAGTAACATCTTTTTCAGTTTTTCGTTTCCTTGCTTCGTTCTTGAGATATTTCAGTTTGTTTGATATGTAAATTAAACATCTTGACGTCACATGTGCATAATGAGTTATCGAAAAATGTATATTTTTGCTACTATTAAACCAAATTAATTCAAAGGAAGCGCGTGGATATGTTTCGCCCAGAACACTAAACATGTAGATTTTCAAGTGATTATATTTGACAATAGCAAAGATATATAACTTTTTTCGATAACTCATTATGCACGTGTGACGTGAAAATGTTTAATTTGTATATCAAACAAACTGAAATATTAGTTAGTTTCAGAAATTGCAGCTTGATGTTAGTAATAATTGTCAGTTGTTTGCTGTACAAGCTGTGTTAGTTGGTAATACTCAGAAAAACTCTGAGCTCTAAGCGGGACTCGAACCCGCAACCTTCTGAATGCTAGCCAGACGCTCTAACCATTGGGCCACTAGAATTCAGATAGCAGAGCAAGGTTATTTAAGGTAATTATACCTTAGACTGTGCCCAGTCTAAGACTGTAACCCTTGCTCTGCTATCTGAGTTCTAGTGGCCCAATGGTTAGAGCGTCTGGCTAGCATTCAGAAAGTTGTGGGTCCGAGTCCCGCTTAGAGCTCAGAGTTTTTCTGAGTATTACTAACTAACACAGCTTGTACAGCAAACAACTGACAATTAAACTGAAATATCTCAACAACGAAGCAAGGAAACGAAAAACTGGAAAAGATGTTACTCTATAATTTTAAGCGTTCTTTCAAATAAGACAGACTTAATTTTCGTTTCTAAGCATTTTAAATTTAACAATCGTCATTATATAAAGAAAGCGTACAAATGGATGGATGGATATGGATAGATGAATGTGTGTATGAATGGATACGTGGATGGATACATAGTCATTCAAAATATGGTCTGGAAACTCAGCTAAAGTCTTCGTTCTATCTCTTTGTTCGCCTTTATGCATTTTTGTGCACGGTGCATGGTCACTAAACACATTGTATTTTAGATGGATGAGTGGCTGAATGGATGGACAAACGGACGAATAGAATGGATGAATGGATGGATGGATGGATGGATGGATGGATGGATGGATGGATGGATGGATAAGATAAGATAAAAAGTTTATTTAAACACGGTAGTTCTATCAAATTTAAATATTACAATAATAATTATCCAAATTTGGTCTACATAGAAGCCGTGTATCTATTTACAAAATATATTTTTGGTCTTTTAAAAATACATTAAATGAAATATAAACAATTAAACTAAGGGTTAAACTAAGGGTTGTCAATGCAGAATGTGTGGTTTAATTCTCTTTTTAAATTTGGTTAATGATGACTCATTTTTCAATGAGTCAGGCAGGATGGGTAGATAGATGGACAAACGGACGAATAGGATGGATGGATGGATGGATGGATGGATGGATGGATGGATGGATGGATGGATGGATGGATGGATGGATGGATGGATGGATGGATGGATGGATGGATAGATAGATAGATAGATAGATGGACAAATGGACGAATAAAATGGATGGGTGGATGAATGGATGGAAGGATGGGAATAGATGGATGAATGGGATGAATGATGAATGGGTGGATAGATGAAGTTAGTGAGTGAATGAACGAACGAATGGAGAGAAAGACTAGGGAGAGATATGTGATTAACAACTCATTGTTTCTTGACTTACCTACGCTCATCCACATCATATCAACAGCACTATCACCAGTTGATCCAACAAGTTGAGTGCTATCCTACACGTATAACAGGATACTTATTAAATATTATAAGTGATATTGGGCATTTCACTCGATTACATAGCATGTTCTAGGGATTTTTGGTGAAGGAAAATTGGAGTGTAGAATATATACATTTTAAGACCAAACCGGGACCAGTTGCGAAAAATGCAACTACACAGGCGTTCCGGCAGGAATTGAACCCATGACCTTGCGATTCTAGTGCAATGCTCTGACCACTGAGCCACGGAGGCCGTTGCCGAGAGCTTAATCGCGAGTTCTGTATACATTAAGGTGGTAATGCCAGGAGAGAATTGGGTTTATTAGAAGTAATATTGGGCATTTCACTCGATTACATAGCATGTTCTAGGGATTTTTTCGCGATCAAGCTCCCGGCAACGGCCTCCGTGGCTCAGTGCACTAGAATCGCAAGATCGTGGGTTCAATTCCTGCCGGAAGGCCTGTGTAGTTGCATTTTTCGCAACTGGTCCCGGTTTGGTCTTAAAATGTATATATTCTACACTCGAATTTTCCTTCACCCAAAATCCTTAGAACATACTTATTAAATACCCAGGCTACCTTTCGGGCTACCTGCTGTGGTAGGTCGAGTCTAGGTTTCGGTTCGGGGTTTTTTTCCTCCTTATTTTTTTTTGATGTCACGATTTTGCATTTTTGCACTTTTTACTTCCGCTGCTATTCATACTTCCGCTAAGTTGTAGGCCGTGTGATGGAGTTAGGCCCTGGAGACGAGGTTGCCTTTCTTGAACCAGAGTACAGGAAACAATGCCTATATTAATCGTAATGATAAACGTGAACTCACCAAGGTCTGGGCTGATACTATCGTAGATATTGAAATACCAATGGTGATCATTACCACAGCGAAATAAGTGGTGAGCTTGTAACTAGATAAAAACATAAGTAAAGAAAGATATATAAGCACAAGAAATGGATGGTTGGTTGTTATTGCGTTCATTTCGTCGCAATGAAACGAGATGAAAAATAGACACAACGCAAAAAAACAGACCAACGTCGAAAACGTCGCGTAATTTGTAAAAAATTAACAAACAAAGATTTTTCCAGAAAAAAAATTATTCGTTCTACAGAATTTTTTTTAAATCGGTCAATTGATCACTCATACTTCAAGAAAAGTTTTGATGAAAAAAAAATTTGTGGTCTCCAAAGATTTTTTCGAATTAAATTAGTTTGAAGGGTAATTGGCAGCCATTTTGAAACGTCATTGTTGCCATAGCAACAACTGTTGCTATTTATTTGGTAAATTTTCTTGTATTTTCCATTTTTCAAGAAACTGTATGGAGCCACCTTAAATTTTGACCATCCGTACTTCTGTGCAAGTTTCTAGTATCTCTTTTGTGTTTTTAAATAATATAGAACTGTTATTATGAGATTTGGTGCAATTTTAAGACAACATGGTTTCTGTAAGAATTGCTAAAAATAGAGTGACATATAGTCCCTTTAACGAACGAACGAACTAGCCGCTTGAGCTAGGCGAGTATAGCCTAGCTAGCCGGGCGCAGGAAGCAGATACAAAACAAAAACCTTTGGATTTCTGTTTGAATGCCTCATTAGTATACAGAGAGAAGACGATAATTAAAAGCCTTTGTTTGCCTAATACCCAAAGGTCATATCTCGCCAATGACGATTTCTTTGTCTCAAGTTCAAAAACGTACGGGGAATTGTGTTTCCGTAATCATATAATCATGAAAGAAGAGAGATTTTGGTAACACAATCTATATATTAATAAGTAATATTGGGCATTTCACTCGATTACATAGCACGTTCTAGGGATTTTTGGTGAAGGAAAATTCGAGTGTAGAATATATACATTTTAAGACCAAACCGGACCTGTTGCGAAAAATGCAACTACACAGGCCTTCCGGCAGGAATTGAACCCACGACCTTGCGATTTTACAGTGTGTATAAAAAAACCTGAATGAATTAGTACTATTTTAAAACAACCTATTGTAGTAGTTTGAAAGCCCTAAAAGCCCTGCGTTATAAATTAATCAGCACATAAGTTAAACAGGAAGAGAAAAAGCTTTTAAATACTTTCACCATGCATAATACACTTCAAGTTATCTTAATTTCCCAGGTGTACAAGACCGTGTTTTTTACGCATCCGTGGCTCAGAGGTGTTTTTAGGGCTTTCAAACTACTACAATAGGTTGTTTGAACAGAATACTAATCCATTTTCTAAGGGTTCTGGGGTTTTTTTATACACACTGTAGTGCAATGCTCTGACCACTGAGCCACGATGGGGTTTTTTACACTCGAATTTTCCTTCACCAAAAATCCCTAGAACATGCTATGTAATCGAGTGAAATGCCAAATATTACTTCTAATAAACCCAATCCTCTCCTGGCATTACCACTGGAATCGGGTCTTTGTCCTCAGAAAAACAAGTTATTTACTCTGGCATAGGGTAGGTTTTTCTTCCTTCTGGTGTGGACAGGGCACCATTTTTGCCATTTTGTCTGAAACAGGGTGACAAAAACATTCAGTGCCTTAGAGGGTGATTATACATGGACCGGGCTAGCCTGAGTCTTATATAAATTGTATGTTTTTTTCAACGTTTCGATTACATGCATGACAACCGGGCTAGCCTGGTGATTGTATATCGATTTGTGTTATGAAATATCAAATGTTTGACGTTCAAAATAATGAAAACTCCTTATAGTACAAAATTCAAAAACTTTGTGAACTTTGCTAGTAGTTGTGAATTGGTCACAACATATTACAACAGGGGCTTTTCAAGAAATCTGAACAACGAATGCGATGAACGGCATATCAACTGAAACAAAACGACGAGTTACTACCATTTGTCATCACGGGATGATCGCATATTCTTGCTGTATACATGTATATCAACCAAAAATATTATTGTTAATCTTCTAAACTCTGGATATATTTAATAATTCAATACAATGATCGACACAAGACATCTTAATCAGTTAGTTAGTTAACGTCCGAAACTTTCGTTATGCATGCATTCTAGTTCACGAGCGGATATAATATTTTTTCATTAAAACTGTGATTATTCATCTCAAAGTATTCGATTTTATTCAGGCAGTGTTCATAAATCAGTCATTTCATGGCAAAAAGTTTGATTATTCTGGTCATAAAGCCGATTACAGATATTGATATACAATCTCTGCACGGTGACAATCGCAGACCGCCAGAACGGTTAACCGGGATGAAAATGTCCATGTAATACGCGTTTCGTCTCGGTAATACGCGTTTCGTCTCGGCAAAGCGGGCTGTCAAACTGTTGAACTCGCTTCGATACGGGTTCGTTTACTTGATTGTGTGAATAAATAGTGCTGAAAGGAACTGAAATAGAACATCAAAACGTTCTTTGTGTGTTTCGTGATCATAGCGAAGACTTACAATAAATTAATTAGTCATCGTGAAGACGCTTTAATCCTGGGTTAGTTTATTCATGCATAAATTATCTTTGATGTGCCGCGGTCAATAAATAGGTTATTGACCTTGCATATGAAATGACCTACTATATCGCTTTAAAACTACGTCTAGAATACCATTTTTTTGTTAAATAATGACAAATATCGTCTGTATAATGAATAAACTAAGTCGGTTAGTGACCTTAACCTCGGTCACTACGCTGGTTATTACCCTCGGGCCTGCGACCCTCGGGGTTAATAACCAGCGTAGTGACCTCGGTTTCGGTCACTAACCTATACTTATAACTAAGACTATAACAATCTTTTTTATTAACGATGGGCTTACAAAATAAATAATAGACTAATTAGTGTAAAACTGAAGTAAAACTAACGTAACTTTGCCCTTATTTACTTGATAATTGCGAATTTCGACCTGAAATCATCCACGTCAATTCAAAACTCATCCCGGCTTACCGGGCTAGCCTGCTCCATGTAATCGTTTCTTAAACCCAGCCCGGTCAGGATTTCAATTAAATGTTGAGCGCTACACCCCTACACACGAAAAATCTCACAGCTTGTCAACATGCAGGATGTGTTCGCAACAGGCTTGTAGCAAGGCTGTTAACAGGTTGTAACAATGCTGTTCATTCAAGAAGCTGCTACAACCTTGTTAGCATCAACCTGTTAAAAACTGTTTCAGTCTGTTGGAGTCATCAGCCTTGTTACAAGTTGTCAACAACCTGTTACACTACAGACATGTTAACAATCGGGGACAGCCAGTGCGAACACATCATGGTGACAGCCTATTGAAAAGCCTTGTAACAACTTGCTTGCAGGTCTGTAACAGCTTGCGCGTTTTTACGTGTGTACCCTGAACTCCAAAGACTCCCCCCCCCCCAGGCTTTCGACCTGCTAACTCAAGCCTTCATCAGAAAGCGAAGCAATAAATAATATGAACACATAGTGTTACCATCCTTTTGGCATTTAACGTTTGAAATTTTATTTAAAAAGTAGTAGTTGAGTAGTGTTGAGACACAATGAGGTATTTTTTTCTTTATAAACACTTCCGTGGCAACAATGTCTAAATATGATCGGTGTGATATTGGTAAAAGCAACTCAATTCTCGAACGTATAAGGATAGATTCATGACAAATGTATCCTATACGTCCAAGCATTATTACTTTTACTAATATTACAACGTTCATATTTAGACATTGTTGCCACGAATGTATATACAACTTTACCTCATTGTGTCTCCACATTAAGCAATCACCTTTTTAATTGAACTTGCTACACACGTAAAAACGCACAAGCTGTTACAGACCTGCAAGCAAGTTGTTACAAGGCTGTTCGACAGGCTGTCACCGTCATGTGTTCGCACTGGCTGTCCCAGTCTGTTAACATGTCTGTAACAAGTTGTTGACAACTTGTAACAAGGCTGATGACTCCAACAGACTGATGACAAGTTGTTCCAACAACCTGTTACCGCTCTGCACTCAACAAGTTGTTAACAGATTGATGCTAACAAGGTTGTAGCAGCTTCTTGAATGAACAGCATTGTTACAACTTGTTCCCAGCCTTGCTACAAGCCTGTTGCGAACACATCCTGTTGACAAGCTGTGAGATTTTTACGTGTGTACCCTTGATAGATCACAATGCATTGCGAATTCAAGATGGCGTCGCTATTGGTGAATACATCCATTCAGTAATTATACAACACAAAACTGTATCTTTCTTTCTGGCTTTCTGAAATTTCAAACTATTTCCCTATGCATGTTCAAACTACCATCCATCATAAACAAAAAAACCGTCGTTGGCAAAATATGACCTTTTGACGTCATTGCGGACATGTAGGTTGCAGGAAGTTCAACAAGGTCTTTTATTAATAGTTACTATCGTATTTGGCATTCGTCTCGTAGCAACTGACTTTCCGTATCGACAAACCAAACATAAGAGAGTTAGGAAATAAAGATTGAACGAAAAAGGATGTTTTCATTAATAAGTGGGTTGAGTGGCTATATTATACACTTGTTGACTGGCGACGGGGGAAACATCGAGTTTTACGGACCCGAAGGCTTCAACAATGACATTGAAGCCTGAGGGACCGTAAAACTCGATGTTTCTCGAGGCAAAAGTCAACAAGCGTTTTGTTATATACCAAAGACTTTTAAAATACAAAATACCAAAACACTTCGAAACTTGTAAAAGGCAAAAAGACTTACGAAAACACTTTGACTTTGTCTTCGTATTTCAATTCAACTGAACAAATACACCAGACTCAACAAGTACAAAGAACAGCTTTAAATTTATCCAGATTTTTTTCAGACCTTCTTTGAAGATATGTATAGATATTCTTTCCTTTGGAAAATGGACTATTTCGTACCAAACAAGCTCGAAACAGCTCTTGTTTTCAAAATGTTCCGAAAAGTCCAAAGTTCTTGATCTGGGCCCGGTTGTATAAAACTTTTAATCATGATTTAATCACCTTTTGGGTGATTAAATCGTAGTTAAAGTCTCAAACACTGGTCCTGATTGGCTAGAATTAAGCACTAATCATGATTAAAGTTAATCACTTTTTTATACAACCGGGCCCAGATGCAATAATCATTGTGTATTCACGTGAACAACGCATGATTAAAGCTGACGTCAGAGGAAAACATTGCACTGTTTCCTTCTTCATTGTTTCCCTCGGCAGAAAGAAACATTGAGTTTGTTGAACAACACGTGACCATGATTTGACCAATAGGATTTCATCTTTGGCAAACGAAAGTCTTTGGTATATAACAAAGCCATATGCATCCTTCCCCCATTTTTAGACTAGAAATAATACTAAACTTTGAGGTGCCTTCGTTACTGGCCTTGGAGAATTAACTGGGGAAACTATGATGTTGATTTTGCGATAGGATGAAAACCGGAGAACTCGGTAAAAAAAACTCGAAGCACAGGAGAAAACCAACAACTCTTCTCACAATGACATGAAGCTAAGTTGGTCATCTATCCGAGTACTAACCCCATTCGACTAGGTTTATATAACTTAAACGGTAAGAGGCGTACTGCCTCTTACCGCTTAACATAAGCCTAACAGTTTGTGCCTACATTCATGCCTCTCCCGAAAGGGAGAACGTAGGAGTCTTAGGGGCCGTTTACATGGACAAACGTTGTCCCTGGTAGAAGGGTCACATTGCCCTCCGAGCTACCCTGGGGGAGACAACTTTGTGTTCATTTTACTTAGTCTCGACAGCGAGCGTTTACATGGGGAACTTCATACTTGTCTCGGGTAGTAGGGTCACCCTGGGGTAGGGTCACCCTCTTTGCGAGGTAGGGTTACCCTAGGGGGCGAGATAAAGTTGACCCGCCTGCCCGAGGCAAAACTGCGAAACAAAATGGCGGCAGAAAGTGAAACAATCGATAGAGCAGCAAATACGAAGCGAAAAAAATGGTCTTGGTCTCCAACAATGGTTGAAAACCTGATATAATTGGCCTGAAGAAGTATAAAAGCTTCTGTGAGTTTAATTCTATCGTTTAATTCTAACAGTACAGTTACAGTTTCTTCCCGACGATCGGCCATCTTAAATTAGATGCATTAAACTATGCCCTTGTACGTTCAAGGCCTGTGTAGTTGCATTTTTCGCAACTGGTCCCGGTTTGGTCTTAAAATGTATATATTCTACACTCGAATTTTCCTTCACCAAAAATCCCTAGAACATGCCTCATATAAACACTGCTGTGTGGGAAAACAGTAGTGTTTGCTCTACGGACCGCGGGAACTCGCCATGTGCCGAGTAGCTCGCCTCCATATAAACAGACTCTAACGAATAGAATCATTCCGTATACTATAATTATAGAAGTTGACACACGTTGACACAAGTGTTAGATAAGTTCTAAATCTATACACGGGATGCTGTTAAAAAATAAAGAACTATAAGGAAGTCGTTATATGTCCGCCAAAAAGCAAATGACGTGTGTGAGTGGAAAGACCGGAAAAAAAGCGGAGGCGAGGGGAAACGGTGATCGGTATAATCAATAGACAATATACAGTTACAAAAAAACAAACCCCCTATATATATAAAGCTGGTTCAGGCAAACATTTCAGAGGTAAAGTGTGGACGAAGCCGACTGACAGAAAACGAAAAGGATCTTTGAATTCAACACAAGCTTGTCAGATCCGCAGGTATGAATATATACTTAATGCAATTTTTTATATCCTAATTGTGTAATACAGTGATAATATAATACTTCTGTGGGGCAGCGAACTTATAACACAATAACAATACAATACGAGGTCTCTTCAATGGTTTGAATGGCCGTCTCGGTCACCGTACTGCCGTAGTAATTCTGCGCCACTGTTTCCAATCGTATACGCCAACTGCTTGCCCTGTGTTTGAGTTACATCGGCACGGCCGATGGCGTTAGATCAGTCATTCAGCATAACGACCATTAAAGAAATACGCCGGGGGCGCCCTCCAATTTCGAATTTGCCATGTTTAGGTTGCCATTCCATAAGATATTTGGGGAGCCGATGTTCAGGCATTCTGGAAACATGGCCATACCAGCGAAGTCTTCAGCGGATACAGTGTCAGCCTGTCTAAATCTTACTTAAGTTACGATGAGTTTAGATCATGAATACTTTGTTTAGCAGCCGTAGAAAAGGCAAAACATTATTTAAACAAGGAAAAAATGTTGTGCTGAACTGAACATAGAATAAATGTTGTGCTGAACTGAACTAATCTTATTTAATTATACTGGATAACTCTATCAGTGATATCTACCTATTCTCCCTAGAGGTCCAGTAAGGGCCATCGGAGGAAACCGAGTACTCTTCTCACATGTAAGATTTTACTTTTTAACTTTCGACAGAAAAGACATGCGTCCTGCCTTGTTTTGGGGCTCCGCTGTTTGGCTTGCGTTCTTACTACTCTTGACCAATGGACAACAAATTTCGAAAGAAGACAAAGATAAGATCACCAAAGGTCTGGACGCCGGCAAAGGACTAGCCAGCGCCTTAAGCGACGGCAACTTTGGGGCGTCGTTGAAAAACTTTGGCGTAAGATCGTCAGCGCTTCTCGGGACTGTGGGACCTCTAATTTCGTTTGCTTTGTCCTTTATTCCCACCGGAGGCGATAGTCCATTGAAAGCGTTATACAACTACATGAAGCAAGAATTCGACATCATCAATCGGAAGCTGGATTCATTACCACTGCGATTTGAGGAAGTGCAAAAACAGATTGACTGGCGAAGCCTTCAGACAAGCTACGGAGTTTACGAACGGAATATTCGTGCCGCGGACGACTGTCTTAATCGATTTTTTCGCGCAAGCAGAGAAGGTATATAAAATATTTAATATGTTAATATGGTGATGGTGTTAGGGTGATATAGTGATGATGATATCACCATCACCATATCACCACACCATCATCACCATATCACCACACCATCATCACCCATCACCACACCACCATCACCATATGACCATCACCATATCACCATCATCATAACACCACACCATCATCACCATACCACCATCACCATATGACCATCATATCACCATCATCATAACACCACACCATCACCATACCATCATCACTATACCACCATCACCACATCGCCATATCATCATCACCATATCACCATCAGCATACCACCATCACCATCTTCATAACACCACCCCATCACCATCGCCATATCACCATCACCATCCCACCATCAGCATCCCACCATCACCATCTTCATAACACCACAACATCACCACACTACCATCGCCATATCACCATCGCCATATATACCACCATCACCATATCATCATCACCACACCACCATCACCAACCATATCACCATCGCCATACCACCATCACTATATCATTATCACCATACCACCATCACCATAACATCATCACCACATCGCCATATCATCATCACCATATCACCATCAGCATACCACCATCACCATCTTCATAACACCACAACATCACCATCGCCATATCACCATCGCCATTATACCACCATCACCATATCATCATCACCACACCACCATCACCATATCGCCATACCACCATCACTATATCACCATCACCATCTTCATAACACCACACCATCACCACACCACCATCACCACACCACACCACCATCACCACACCATACCACAATCGCCACACCACCATCGTCATATATACCACCATCACCATATCATCACCATACCACCATCATCATCGCCATACCACCATCACCACATCACCATCACCATACCACCATCATCATACCATCATCACCATCTTCATAACACCACACCATCACCACACCACCATCACCACACCACACCATACCACCATCACCATATCATCATCACACCACCATCACCACACCACACCACACCACCATCACCATATCATCATCACCACACCACCATCACCATCATCACAACACCACACCATCACCACCACCATCATAACACCACACCATCATCACCATATCACCATCACCATACCACCATCACTATACCACCATCACTTTATCACCATATCACCACAACACCATCAACTTGCTTCTCGTAATCGTTATCACCAAAATTAAGGTCGTACGGCAGCAAAAGAAATATTCCTGAGTAAATACAAGAATGGCGTGGCAGGTTCGACGCAGAAACTTTACGATGGAGTCGTCTACCGCAAACATATCCTGTCACAGAACATCATGTCAGCAGTGATACAGAAGACTGGCTGTTACAAGAAGAAAGTGGAAAGCTTCAGTCTGGGCCTCACACAACTCATCCTGCAAGGGATCAACGTCGAGATGGCCTACTACACTTTCAACGGTTGGCCTACGACGGACCTCGAGAGAGAATGGGCCAGCAAGCTGAAGATATTTTGTGCAGCGCTACTCCAGGCGAGCCAGAAATGCAAGACGGGGTACTATCGTCAGATGAATATTGACGTCGAAAAACTGATCATCGATAACTCAGGTCAAACACCGGCGCAGATCCAGTGGACCATTTATAACTTCTTGGTGGCGAAGTACGATTGGCGATATTGGATAGTCGTCGTATACAAGGACATCAGTGGCTACAAAAAACACACTATCCATACATGTGGCGGCGGGTTCTGGCTCAGAAAATACGGTAAAAACATCGTCGTGGCAAGCCAAAGCAAGAGTGTCCGGCATTTCTATCGGAGGCTGGCTCAACACGCGATAAATAGCATGCATACGTATCTCGCATCAGAGTGTTCAGCGGAAAGAATACACAGTAATCACGCGCGGTGGTTGGCAACGTTTATTAAAAACCGTGTCGGTTGGACATGTAATCCATACCCTCTGGTCTTGGTGGTCGATGGGGATGAAAAGCTCGAATTCGTCAGCTGGACAAACCGTCGTTTTTACTATAGATTTGTTAATTATGCCTGTTCCCGTTTCGCTCATATCTGGGATTTCAAAATTGTGATATTTGGATGAATATCACAACGGAATAACACTGCGTAAGATTACATCACGAGTAAAAAATAATGACATAGTCTGTAGATTAAGTAATATAGATATTAGATACAATATGAACGGCCAAACTGTATGGGACTTACAACGGCGAGCCGAATCTTACTTAAGCTATTACGTTTTTATCGACTTAAAACACGATTGAAGAAGGTTTTCTAAAAAGTAGCCTTTACCGAGTGTCGAAGGACATTCTTATGTCGAATGTTAACGGGATTTTATGAAATAATATTATAAGACTCCAAAGCAGTTTATTAAACAAACTTGAGAAGTACGTAAAGGTTCATTGAACACATACACAGACTTCTACAAGCTTGTTTGAATAATTAGTCAGATGAATAATTAATACCAGATCTATCATTACAGCATTGGGCATGCGTATTGATGCAGTATCAATGCCACATTTTATGCTCAACGTTCCGTGTAATAAAGTGCTGACTCAACCAACAGATTTTGATGATTTTCATTGGTTTGCCTTCCTCTAGTAAACTACGTCAGCGAAAAGCAAACTGTTGCTTTCCTTCTCGAATGTGGGCGATACCGGCGTTACCATACGAGATAGTTGTAGCAGGCATCCTATGAATTGGGAAATTATAAATTCATAGGGATTATATATATAATCCCTATGAATTTATAATGAGGGATTTATGGGATATAAATCCCTCAAAAAAACAAAGAAAACCGACTTGATCGTGTTTTATTCTGGCTAACGCCTCACGATTTTATTCACCTCTGGGGAAGCCCTCGGACAGGAATGAGTTAATCAATGCTGTATCCGATTTACAGCATACTAATTAGGAGCCATTGGCTTAAATTGAGCTTTTTCCTTGTTTAAATAATTTGTTTTTGTCTTTTCTTCATGAATTATTGATAGTTTAAGTAGTAGTTAAAATATGAGAGGCCGATCTTTATGTAATATTTAAAACACGAGCAGGAGTGTTTTATCAGATTTAAAACCACGACGGCGCAGCCCGAGTGTTTTAGATCTGATAAAACACGTGATGCGAGTGTTTTGAATGGCTTCAAAAACGATTCGTTATTGGATGTTATGTTCATTAGTATTCTTTATATAAAATTGTATGTAAATTAGTATTCTTTCTGACGTCAAGAAGTTTTATCAGGTATAAAACCACGGACATGGTACTGATTTCCTTTGTGTTTTCCTCATGAATTATTAATGAGTTTTTGAAGAGCATTTACAATGGCGAGCCGAATATCAAATTGTAAGTAATAAATAAAGCATGAGCAGCGACCACATGTATCTGATTTACAAGGCGAGTTGCAAGCGAGCCGTAGTAAATCAGATACAGATCGGCTGCAAATCGTACTTGATCGTACTTATCAAATGGACGCATCTAAATAGCCTTGTTTTTTAAAACTACTTTTCAAGTTGGAGTGATTTTAGCTATGTAAATTGAGGAAAAAGTTTATGTAAATCAGGACGAATCTATATTCGACTTACAGATATTGATTAAATATTCATTTCTTTTGAATTCTCTTCATGAATTTTTAATGATTTCGATAAGTAGCAGTTAAAATATGAGCGGCCCAGCCTAGACACAGGCCGTCTGTTCTCGCTAGAGGGCTTGCATTCGCAGAGGTCTGGAACCTCACTGGGTTCCATGAGGCCCCTACAGGCACACCGAGCCCCTCGCCGAGATTTAGAAGGTCTGGTGTCTAGGCTGCGAGCGGCCGATCTTTGTGGGCATTTACAATGGCGAGCCGAATATCAAATTGTAAGTGTAAATGATATAAATATAGGAAAGTTTAGATAAGATCATTTTAAGTCAGAGAAAGCTGAATTTGAGCCACTAGTGTCTTATAACTTTGATAAAACAGTGATGTTGACAACAACAATGATCTTTTGTTTTTATCGAGTCTATGACGTCATAAGTTCTCCTCAACTCATTCTTCTCAAACACGACCAATTTAATGGCGGCGCTCCAAAATACAAATTTCACACGTAAAATACAACTTTGTTTTTGGGAATTTCGAAATGAAACTTTGCACAATTATCAAGTACCATAATATCTTTAGGATTATGCAGAAACATTACCAACAATATTTTCATAAGAGAACCACTTTAAACAACATTACAAACCTCTTTTCTAAGATGATTATTCCCAAAATTAGGCTGGAAACAAGAGAGCCCTAGACAAATACATCATACACAGATGATTTTTTTACTAATTAAGTCGCATAGATAGATAGATAGATAGATAGATAGATAGATAGATAGATAGATAGATAGATAGATAGATAGATAGATAGATAGATAGATAGATAGATAGATAGATAGATAGATAGATAGATAGATAGATAGATAGATAGATAGATAGATAGATAGATAGATAGATAGATAGATAGATAGATAGATAGATAGATAGATAGATAGATAGATAGATAGATAGATAGATAGATAGATAGATAGATAGATAGATAGATAGATAGATAGATAGATAAGTCTCGAATGTATGGTGGTACAAAGATTATTTCTCACTTTAAACATTAATATAGCAATGCCTTGCAAACGAAGGAATATATATTTATATTAATATAATGAAGGAATGTTAGCTTTAGTAAGTAATTTTTCATACGTGTCCGTTCCATAACATTACGATCATAACATTCAGCACACGAAAAACAAAGCATTTTGTCAACTACACGTATAAAAAACTCACAGCTTATTAAAAACACGTTCGCAACAAAGTTCGTAGTAGAGCTGTTATGTTAACAAAGTTGTGATTTTATCAAGCAGATACAAGCTTCTTGTTGTCAACCTTGTATAGCAACTTGTTAAAGTGCTTATGAAATGAAATTTTTGCTTTTTATATTATTTGACAATATAAAAATATAGAAATTTCTGATATTCGTACATATGTTCATTTAATATTTACGTCTTTGAAAAACACTTTATTTTTCAGTTCAAAGTTGATAGCTAGGGCCGTGAAACGTCAACACAATAACGCGGCCACAACAACTATTTGACGTCACACAGTGGATCATTATTATAAATTTGTTTAGTCTTGATCCACCTTGTGACGTCACAGATATTGTCACTCGTCTCAGTCCTTGCCGACATTTAGATTTAAGAAGTGTTACGATTTGGCATGCGCAAGTTTAAATATAAAAATAAAGCACTTTTTAAACACGTGAAATAAGTGATCATATGTAGCAATATCAGCGATTTCTATATTTTTATATTATGAAAATTATATCATTTCACAGGCACTTTAACAACTGTAACACATATACTGTATTTTAATTAACTCACCGATCTAAATATCATATGCAGTGGTATTGGAATATGAAAATTTGGTGCAATATTATTTAGAAGACTCACAATGATGAAGTAGGACACCATTGTTCCATAACACCTGCAAACAAGAAAGCCATATAATGTTGAGCATACAGCATTATGCTACACAGGACTTGAAATTTACTAAAGAAATACCAAATGGTTTTCCGTGTTTGGATACTCTGATCCAAACACGCGGGAAATTGCGAGACTGGAGAAAAGCGTAACAAAACACGAGCCGTAGGCGAGTGTTTTTAGCTTTTCGAAAGTCGAGCAATTTCCCAAGTGTTTGGATAAGAGTCTCCAGACACGGAAAAAACCATTTGGTATTTCTTTTATAAAATAATCACAAGTGAATATGATATACTGTCCGACATTTTCAAAAAATCGTTTTGGCGGGAATTTTCCGTGTTTGGATACTCTGATCCAAACACGGCAATTGACCAATCAGGGCTCGCGTAGTATACATGTTATTTTATAAAGCAGTATCCAAGATACCAGTTTTCTGAACCTGGTAATAAACCCTCCTTGAAATCTAGTGTGCCACATTTGAATACTAAGCACCTCAACTTGCAATATCTAAAAATTCACTATATAGTACATGTAACAGTTTGTGACAGAACCTGCAGTTATGTACGTTACGTTTTAAGACCTCACTACATTGTAAGACGTTACATTACATTGTAAGACATTACGCTACATTGTAAGATGCTACGGTAGATTGTAAGACGTTATGCTACATTGTAAGACGTTACGCTACATTGTAAGACGTTATGCTACATTGTAAGACGTTATGCTACATTGTAAGACGTTACGCTACATTGTAAGACGTTATGCTACATTGTAAGACGTTATGCCACATTGTAAGACGTTATGCTACATTGTAAGACGTTATGCTACATTGTAAGACGTTATGCTACATTGTAAGACGTTATGCTACATTGTAAGACGTTATGCCACATTGTAAGATGTTATGCTACATTGTAAGACGTTATGCCACATTGTAAGACGTTATGCTACATTGTAAGACGTTATGCCACATTGTAAGACGTTATGCTACATTGTAAGACGTTATGCCACATTGTAAGACGTTATGCTACATTGTAAGACGTTATGCTACATTGTAAGATGTTATGCTACATTGTAAGATGTTATGCTACATTGTAAGACGTTATGCTAAGTTATACTACATTGTAAGACGTTATGCTACATTGTTATATATGAAGTGTCAAAGTCCATTTTTCTAGCTCTCTGATTGGGCGAGCGGTCCTCGCGTGCAGATCCGAAAATCGTGATGTTTCCCGCGTAACCCCAATCTCGTTCCCAGAGCCCACATTCCCCACCCGGGAAACGAGAGACTCTGGCTGATGAACATGATTACTCTTCTTCTGGATAACAAGAATCCTGTGATGGCGTGAACGGATTATCCCAGAGCCTCTCATTTCCTGCCCGCTGGGTAAGGGGAACGTGGGCTCTGAGAACAAGATTGGCGTAACCCATGACAGCGGGTAACATTACATTTATTTTTCCCTAGGGAAAATTCGGAAAAATATCAAAACCGGAAGTAGATGGTCAGGTTCAGTTTGTCTTTGTGTTTTTTCCAATTTTCCTTCATTTAAACAATGTCTGAAGGTTTTGCTCAACATTTTTGTTGTCATTTGATACTTGATATATAACAAAACACTTATTGTGTTTTGTGGCCCATCGAACACTCATGGTTGCCCTCAGCTTCACCTGGGGAAACAACGGCGGTCTCGGGGCCACAAAACACACTGTTTCCCTCGGTGCCAGTAAATAAGTGGTAATTGTAAGACCCTACGATACTACATTACATTATACTGCACTGCAAAGAACTCCAGGGCTGTACATGGGGGGGGGGGGCAGCAGGGGCAATCCCCTCACCCCTCCCCCCCCCCCCCCCCCCGAGAAAATCCAAAAATGTTTTTTCATAATGTTGATTATCAATTTTTTATTGGCATTCAGGCAATTATATAGTACAAATGCTGAAAAAGTACTGAAATCATAACATTTATAAAATCCTTGGGGTGTTACTGCATTTGTCTTACTGCCCCCCTGGCTAAAAAATTCTGTGTATGGGCCTGCACTGCACTACACAGCACACCACACCACTGCACTACACTGCACTACACAACACACAGTACTACACTACATGACACTATATCAAATTAGACAACAGACATATATAAACTTAAAATAATAAGAAATAAGACCACAATAGGGACTGACAATTTAAACCGTTTCTATCAATCTACCTTATTGGAATGACTGGCTTAACTTGAAGACAACGTGTAGTGAAAAAGAATCCATAAATAGAAATCAAAAAGAACTGCAAAAATGTAATGATGTTTCCAGAACTTGGTACTTCACTACAGGAAAAACAAAGATATTCAGTATAGCGTAGTATGGTACACAGTACAGTACACAGTACAGTACACAATACAGTACACAGTACAGTACACAGTATAGTATTAGGATAGTATAGTATTGTATATTATAAAATAGGTTGCGTCTTACGCACGCTGTGATTGGTCAATTACCGTGTTTATATCAGGCTATGTAAACACGGTTGTGATGTCACGGCACATTTTTTAGCCTTATTTCATAAAAGAAATAGAAAATGGATGCCCTGTGTTTATATAACCTGATACAAACACTCAAGTGAGTTGGGAGAATTCGAAAGTACTTATGTAAACCCTCGCCTACGGCTCGGGTTCACATAAACTTTCGAATTCTCCCAACTCACTCTCGTGTTTGCATCAGGCTATATAAACACGGGCGGCCATTTTCTATTTCTTAAATAGTATAGTATAGTTAACAAATAGATTCCATTTTGCCGTTGTCTGTTCAGTTATAGATGCACAGATGACGTCACAACGTGGTAAGAACAAAAAAGTGGCCCACGAGACGCAGTCGAGTGGGTCACTGATGTTCTTACCACGTTGTGACGTCCTCTGTGCATCTATAACTGAACAGACAACAAAAAAATGGAATCTATTTGTTTTATACAATAAAAATTTAAAAGGTCTTTGTCGAAACTCGTGCCGGATTTTGGGGCATGAAGAAGGAAAAAGGCAAGTCAGCTGACGTGATCTGACGTGACCATGTGTCTGTCCTCTAATATATCATGGCCAACAACCAATGAAAACACGCATAGCAACCAGGGTATTGTATAATATAGTATAGTAATTTAGTATAGTATATAGTATATTGTATATTGTATATGGCACAAGTCACTTCCATTGAAATCATGTGTTCTCTTTGGCTGAGATGCATCATGTGCCAATCAATTATTTTCTGTAATCAACTATGGTCAATTACAGGTTTTGGCTAAAAATTTTGCGAATTCAATAACCTGAGGACTAAATTATGTATGAGTGGGACGGTGAGCAATCTGGAAGTGAGTTTTAGGATTCCAAAAGTCATAACAATAAGAGCAACAACATTGAAAATGATAAGACTATTTCTTCTGAAAATGTTTTGTTTCAAGTACAAGTAATGAAGAGGAAGCAAGAAAAGCTTACAATCTTGAATAAGGTATCAGTATATTTTTTTGTAAATAAAGATGTAAACATCAGTTTATACATGCGCAGAATGGATGGAGGGCACCTCATTAGGCCACATAAAAAAAATTCCTTGATTCTCATCACCACATTTTGAAAATGTCGAAGAGGCGGAAGGTTTATATTTTATATTTTATATTAAAATATAAAAAATATTCCATAAAATTTTGAAATTGGAGAGGGAGGTGTTTTTATTTTTCCTTGTTTTCCAAAATGTACACAATAAAACACTTGCGTAGAAAGGTTGACAGTTCCTATATTTTCCTTCAAAGTCACACCAAGGTCCCACCATGTCCCCCAATACGCAATGAAATAATTCCATTGCAGAAATTCTTGGCTTGGGACATCAAAAATCGAATATAAAATATAAAAAAACAAAAACTTTCTGCAGATTTTCGGTCGGGCGGCACATTTATATTTTATAACAAAATAAAAACATATGTTTACGCGGGCTTCAAAATGTGGCCGGGCAGTGATGAGAATCAAGGAATTTTTTTTATGTGGCCTTAGTACATTGTTTGTTTTCATTCTGTGAATGTTAACTGCAACCACAAGGGTTCTGAATGCATTCTTCATTGCCAATTCTTTGTATTTCTCAAGTTCTTATTTTTTTGTAATCTATAAATTTCCTCATAAACATCTCAAAGTTCAGGCAAAACATCTTCTTGTTCCTCCATTGTTGATGGCCTTGTTTTGGTTTTCCTGCAATCCACCTCCACAGTGGATGACTGGTCACGTGGTACAAATCCCGCTATTTGATTGGGCAGTTTACATTTAAGGTATTATAATATAATTTGATAAAAAAATACCACGCTGGTACGCTTTTATGTATATGAACAATGATGCTTTGTAACATAATATTAACTGAATTCAATTTACAATAATGGAAAAAGACTACGTTTACACGGTACCGGACAAATTCAAGACCCGTCTAGACTCTCGAATTCGTCCTATTTCGCCGTGTAAGCAGGAGGAACCGTACTAATTCGAGACCGGTCTCGAATTCGTCTTATTTCGCCGTGTAAGCAGGAGGAACCGTACTAATTCGAGACCGGTCTCGAATTCGTCTTATTTCGCCGTGTAAGCAGGCGGAAACGCACTAATTCGAGACCCGTTCCGAATTCGTCCGGTAAGCGTGTAAACAGTCACCAACTCAAGAGTTAGAAACAGCAAAAAAAAAGACAGCTTAATAAAGCGTCTACACATCAAAGTTGAACTACACTGCAGGCCACGTGGAAAATATTTAAATTAATTATTATAGAATATTTTATTTTTATGTTATAGTTAATACAGCCTTACATAACTCTTTCAATGATATATTTAAACGCTCTAATATTTTAGCAATAAATTAATGTTTACACGCAAAGGTATGTGATATTTCGACTTTTAAATTTCATGACATTTTATATATCAATCAATCAATAGATTTATTCAAGGAACTTAATACATGGTAATAAATAATATATTAAGTCCTAGCAGGAGATTTAGGAGGTTAACCCTATAATAAAATCCCCTAAATTAATAGAGTATATAAATGTTCTTTACAGATAAAAATTATAAAATTTAAATATAAAATGAAAAATGTTTGCCTAGTACAAATTTAGGTGCAACCGAAGTTGACCTTTAAACGATTTAAAATTTATAGCTTCTACAACTTTTGACGGTAAAGAGTTCCATAACTTAATAATTCTTACAAAAAATGAGTTCTTGTAACAGTTTATTTTTGATAATTTAGTATATAAGGAGAACTTATGGTTTGCTCTTGTCTTATTTAAGTGTTTATAACTTAAGACTTCTTCAAATTTTATACCATTAAGGTTAAACACTGTTTTGTAACATTCAATTAATGAGAAATAAGTTCAGAATATATACCGGATAATGGCCTCCAAAAACACGTTGTTACAAATACAACCACCAAGAACTAAAGCCACGGCAACTGCTTGGTAGAGTTCCATTTTCTAAAGGTACCAGTGTGTTGCCAGACCTGAGAAAAATTATTTCAATCCATAAACTACAAGCCAGACGGCGGCAAAATATTTGGACATTCAATTCTGAGAAGAAGCCGGTTGCGCCTACGCGCCGGAGGTTCTTGTCAGCGGAGAATTCTACTTCTCGCTGTGCAGTACTTCGTCCAAGACGTCTTCAGCATCTCGTGACGTCACGACTTCTGCTTTATAAATCAACCTCGAAATCAACATAAATTGTAAGCTCACAATTAACCGTTTTGATGTTCGCCGCGTCTCCAGAAAATATAATTCTAGCAAATTTAGTTCGTATTCTTATCCACATTATGTTAACGTAATTGGCCGGCCTCCAACAGCGGATAAAACAATCTTGTCCCCAGTACTATAAGGAGGGCCGCTATTTTCGGGATTCTACGGTCAGGGGCGTGTTGTAGCACGCAATACAATTCTCCGCAATAATGCGAGACCAAAATAAAAATTTCCGCAACCGAAAATACGAGAAAAGCGTCCTAAAAATGCAGGAAATGCCATTTCCGAGACCCCAAATTAAAAAATTTTCCGGGGGGGCATGTCCCCGGACCCCCCTAGAATCTCTGCTTCCCACGCCACTGGCTTCTAGTCCCAAATTGTTTAGAATACTGAAAGACTTTGCCCTTTTTTTGCGTTCAACCCCTGCCCTCGAAATTTTCTAGTTGCGCCCCTGACGACGGTATATCACGACTCACGAGGAGATGAACCACACCATACCTTCTTTTTCTTTACTTTAATCTTTAAATTTACGAATGCAATTAACTTAACTTTTACGAATGCAATTAACTTAACTTTTAACAAAGCCAATTAAGGAAATTACTATTACGTCAGTAAAATAAAGGTAGCGTGCTGCGTAGGCAGTGTTGAAACAACAATCGAAATATAGTAAGGTTAGATATACTGCCGAAACAGAGAACGTAGGAGTCTAACGTTTCGAGCGAAGGCCCTTCGTCAGAGAGAAACGTAAAGAGTGTACGCCGCGAGTGACGTCACGATGGTCCGCAGGATGGGGCAAGCTGATTTGCTAAGATATCATTACAAGTTCATCCTCCCTCCTGATCTTATTAGATGTTAAGAACATTTTTGCCAATTTTGAGGGGTAATGTAAGTTGTAACAACTTCCCGTAGAATAAAAAAAATATGTAATACCCATAAATGATAAAGGACTGGGTGCTCCTACGCAGATCAACCCGGCCGGGGATTGTTGCTATTTTGCATTAATTTGCAACTTATATATTTTTCTCTGTCTAACGCCAGAGTATTTTACATTTTTACTCGTAAAGTGGAGACCTCCTACAGGCTACAGATCCAACCAGTAAAGAGTTAAAGCATAGTCAATCGAGATATGGTCTGGAAACTCAGCTAAAATCTTTGGTCTATCTTTTTGTTCGCCTTTATGCATTTTTGTGCACGGTGCACGGTCACTGAACACATTGTATTTTAGTATAATGAACGAATTGTGCAATAGCAACGTCTCAGTTCAATCACTCAACCGTGCTATTTAAATATTAATCAAACTAAAACAAAGGATGTGCACGGTGTAAGGTACGGTTCAACATAAAATCCCAGCTCATTATAGGCGCTTTGAAGTTTGGCGAGTTTCCAGACCATATCTCGATTGACTATGGATAAAGACTGCCTACGCCAGCACTCTACTTTAATCTCTAAGATGACATTTAACAATATTTAGAAAAGTGATTCTCAAAGCGGTTATAGTCTTAGATAACAATTAAAATGTGGAAAACAGAATTGATACTAAAAGCACTGTTTTAAGCACTGCCTAGTTAAACAGGTTTGATGGCTTGTTGATCGTAGCTATGGCTTGTCGCTTCCCTGTTTAAAGAAAACAAAAATATATCAAAACAGAGAACAAACAGAAAGACTGACAAACGCATAAACAGACAGGTAGGCAGGCAGGTAGGCAGGCAGGTAGGCAGACAGACAGACAAAAAATAAGACAGACAAACAAACAAATAAACAAACAAACAAACAAACAAACAAACAAACAAACAAACAAACAAACAAACAAACAAACAAACAAACAAACAAACAAACAAACAAACAAACAAACAAACAGACAGACAGAAAATAAGACAGACAAACAAACAAACAAACAAACAAACAAACAAACAAACAAACAAACAAACAAACAAACAAACAAACAGACAGAAAATAAGACAGACAAACAAACAAACAAACAAACAAACAAACAAACAAACAAACAAACAAACAAACAAACAAACAAATAAACAAACAAACAGACAGACAGACAGACAGACAGACAGACAGACAGACAAACAGACAGACAGACTTCATTTCAAGACGGAATTTCTTCAATATTTACAACTGGTTTTCAAGAAAGCCGTGACTATTTACAAAATAATATATATACATATTTACAGATCAGATATGTAGTTATGAGAAGCGGTAAGCCTTAATTAACCTGAATGGCAAATAAAGGCCTGACATTCAGGTTAGGTAAGCCTTAAATTTTGTCTCGTAATGTTTTAAGATTGGCGTTAATCTGATATCTTTTGGGATAGAATTAAAAATCAAACCACCATTGTATAGAAAACCTTTTTTCATGCACTGGGTTTGAGGCTTGGGTATTGATACATCAACCTCACCGGTACGTAATTTGTGATTATTTCTCCAGATCGTATTTTATAACATTTATTGAGATAATCAGAAGTATTGCCATAAAATATTTTAAGCATCATTTGTGGCTGAATTGATTATTCGGCGAGAGTGTAAATTATCCCAGCCAAGTTCTATTAACAGATCAGACAATTGTATTTCATACTCAGCCTGGGTATACGTAATTACACGTGCTGCTCTGTTTTGTAATTGTTGTAGTCGATCAGATTGCTCTTGATTCAGACCACTGTGCCATACCATATCACAATAATCGAAGTAGGACTGAATTATTGAATTATAGATCAATATTAGCGTCTTCTGCAAAACATATCAATGACGCGTGAAACTTTCTTTGCCAAGACATCAATATGTTTTGACCAAGAAAGTTTCTCGTCAAGATGTAGACCCAACGTCTTTGTACAAGACACTCGTTTGATCATTTTATCACCTAAGTAAAATTTAGGGTTTTCAATTATATTCGACAATCTATTATCAGTTTTAGTTATATTTATAGAAAGTTTGTTGGCTATTAGCCATTCATTTATGTTTTCTACAGACAGACAGACAGACAGACAGACAGACAGACAGACAGACAGACAGACAGACAGACAGACAGACAGACAGACAGACAGACAGACAGAAAGACAAACAGACAGACATACAGACAGACAGACAGACAGACAGACAGACAGACAGAGACAGACAGACAGACAGACAGACAGACAGACAGACAGACAGACAGACAGACAGACAGACAGACAGACAGACAGACAGGCAGGCAGGCAGGCACACACAGACACAGACACAGACACAGACAGGCAGGCAGGCAGGCAGATAGACAGACAGACAGACAGACAGACAGACAGACAGACAGACAGACAGACAGACAGACAGACAGACAGACAGACAGACAGACAGACAGACGAGAGGACGGACCGACAGACAACCTATGTATGGCTCGTTTTCACTCACGTAGTCGGTGGCGCCGTTGGGGTGGTGGAACAATACAAAATATTTGAATAAGAATAGAGTTAAATTCCCATAGGATAAAGATTGTGCACCAATATGGCCGCCATTTCATTGTTTCTGTGCACCAATATGGCCGCTGCGACGTCAGATGAAAACCAAGAATTCTATTATAGTGTGTGGTAAGGGATAAGTGTTCGGGGATCACCCACCCCAGGCAGCTGGCTGTTACTTTGAACACTACCTAATGCCTTACCTTATGCGGATGAGCATTGAAGAGTACTCGATTGTTTTTTGGCGACAAAGTCGAGCAACCTTTTGGACAACTCGTCTTGCTTATTCTCCTGAAATGTTTTCGCAATCCAACGACCAACGTCGAGTTCGTCCTTAAGTCCGACTTCAACAAGCTTCTTCTTAGCCTCGTTGCTGTTTAAACAGGAATCGTTGTCAAGGCTCAGTGCCATGAATTCAAAGTCTTGTTTCGCTTGTTTTGACTGACAGATTTCTTCCTTGATAAGCTACAGCAAAACGATATAATGAACAAAATGGCAAAACGAAAAGGTTGTGAACTCCCTAAACTAAACTAAACTAAACTAAACTAAACTAAACTAAACTAAACTAAACTAAACTAAACTAAACTAAACTAAACTGAACTGAACTGAACTGAACTGAACTGAACTGAACTGAACTGAACTGAACTGAACTAAACTGAACTGAACTGAACTGAACTTTTTCTTGCGACGCATTTGCTATTGACCTTGGTCTGGATAATTCTTGATATAACGCTCAGCCTCATTCAGTAATTGCTTATAATTTTTCGAAATTTTGGTGAGCGTAAAGTCACCCTCGGTTACGGCTTTACTATTTTATACTTGTATATCCTAAAGAAATCCAAGTATTTTTAGAGCAAAGTAAAAAGATGGTAAACTGCCAAGATTATAGCAGAGTTATAGGAACGTTTTACTCTGATGTGATAAAAGACTCTGTTGCTAAAACTTTAGACAGTTTACCATCTTTTTACTTTGCTCTATGCAAAACACTGTTTGCGGAGGGTCCACAATAGGTTTATAGGGAGGCAGGATAACGATTATTTTGATAAGGAGAAACGGGATACAACAGAAAATATTGGACGAAATTCGGGATTTCAAAAAATGACAGGAAACGAGATCTAGAAATCATGTAAGAACTACCATCATGTAAAACGAATAGGTTCAAGAATAGTTTTATCCCCTATAATTGTTATAGATATTTGTTAAGATTGTAGGATAATTTTTAGATGTGTGTAATTTATTCTTACTTTATTTATTTATTTGTTTAGTTAGTCTATTATCTTTATAACACTGTAAAAGTTATTGTAATTCAGCCGGTTGATGCTGTAAGTTATAACTTCATTAAACTATCTATCTATCTAGTTTCTGTCGTGATTTAGGAAATAAGGAGAATTGAACGGGATTCGGGATTTCTAAATATAACGAAGACGTTGGGTGGGCGGGATTATATGATCAGTTAACCAAACTTGTCGAGATACGCGGAAAGCGTAGAAACTATATTGATCGGAATTCGGGATTTAAGAAACCTATTGTGGAGCCTCCTTGCGTAGCACTTGTTACACCCATCTCATTCCACTTCATCGATCGTATATGCACTCGAGTATTCAGTGTTTCAGGTGCGGCGCTTATCGGGGGCTGCGTTCTTCAAAAACAACATCGGAACTACGCATTACAAAAGTTCTGAGGAGAGAGCTAAAGGGAAAGCAAAGAAACACACCGACTTCGAACTGAAAAACATTGTAATACAGAAAAATAAATTTTCCAGACGGGCCTAGATTGAGTTGTAGGTCCGTACTTATCTTTTAAGTAGTTTGACTCAATAGTCTAATAATTAATATAGTGCTTCAAATTAAGCGCTGCATTTCGTCAATAAATGCGGTGATTATTCGGGGGCGGCATTTAATCGAGTAAAGCTGCTGTCACACGATGCAATGTTTCGTGAATCCTGTGCGAGACAGTTTTCAAGACAGATTGCAACGTGTAAAACTCCCTTGCGTCACTTTGCATCGTGACAGGTTTCACCAAAGTAGGATGCAGTTCAACTTCAACTTCACGCAACGGTTTGTGAAACCTGGCTCGCAATGGAAAGCGACACAGGTTCATAAAACGAGTAGGTGTTTCACGTTGCATGCAATCTGTCTTGAAACTTGTCTCGCAATAGCGTTGGCACTTGCGACACAGGTTTCACAAATCGTTGCATCGTGTAACAGCGGTTAAACACGCGGTAATCTATTCATTCCATCCAAATTTGAAGTAATACTTACATCCCGTTGCTTCGCCAGTGTCGCCTTAAACTTTTTTTGGTCGGGGTAACGGCTA
Source organism: Paragorgia papillata (assembly GCA_035771165.1). Lineage (NCBI taxonomy): Eukaryota > Metazoa > Cnidaria > Anthozoa > Scleralcyonacea > Coralliidae > Paragorgia > Paragorgia papillata. The sequence goes on from JAWNZC010000191.1 coordinate 340,198, forward strand.
CCTGACATGTTCTCGGCAAACAGCTTGTCTGCAAACGACAGACAGACTAGGACAGGAACGTTATTCTTATCAAGGATTTTCAACCATTCAACGGTAGCCTTTGAACGTGAATTCCTGAGAAATAGAATTACGTAAACAAACAAATTCTCATTCCCCTTCCTGAAGAGTGTGGTAGGCTCCGCTTACCATACGAAACAGATTTGTAGTGAATTAAAGTTTGAATGAAGTAACTCAAGTTTGTCTTTTGTTTTACTATTCCGCTCTGCCTCGGTATTGAGCACTCTATCGTCTGTATGATTTCGAACTTGACACTTATCTTTATATATATATTACAAATGTGTTACGTTTGTAGATTGAAGAGTGCTCAATACCAGAAGTTTGGTAGAGCGAAATAGCAGTTTGAATCCTAAAATGTAGTCGTTGCTACTCTGAGTTTCACGCCTCACGTCTTGAGACGATCTTATATATATATATATATATTTCTAAAATTCATTAATAATTCATGAGGAAAACACAAAGAAAAATCATGAGCGTGTTTCTCAAAATTACTACGTCAATGAATTTACTAAATAAATCGTTTTAGTTATTTAAAACATTCGCAGTACGTGTTTTATCAGATATAAAACACTTGGTCGGCTATCGCCATATAATTAGACTGCGAGTGTCCCATAAATTAATTATCTTCTGATTAATTAATGACTGATAAGGAGTGAGAATAGAATAGAACAGAACAGAACAGAACAGAACAGAATAGAATAAAGAATAGAATATAGAATAGAATATAAAATAGAATATAGAAAATAGAATATAGAATATAGAATATAGAATATAGAATATAGAATAGAATCGAATCTAGAATAGAACCTAGAATAGAATAGAATATAGAATAGAATATAGAACAGAATATAGAATAGAATATAGAATAGAATAGAATAGAATAGAATAGAATAGAATAGAATAGAATAGAATAGAATAGAATAGAATAGAATAGAATAGAATAGAATAGAATATAGAATAGAATAGAATATAGAATAGAATATAGAATAGAATAGAATATAGAATATAATATAGAATAGAATATAGAACAGAATATAGAATAGAATATAGAATAGAATATAGAATAGAATATAGAATAGAATATAGAATAGAATAGAATAGAATAGAATAGAATAGAATAGAATAGAATAGAATAGAATAGAATAGAATAGAATAGAATAGAATAGAAAATATATTAGAATAAAGTAGAATATAGAATATAGAATATAGAATAGAATAGAATAGAATAGAATAGAATAGAATAGAATAGAATAGAATAGAATAGAATAGAATAGAGTAGAATAGAATAGAATAGAATAGAATAGAATAGAATAGAATAGAATAGAATAAAATAGAATAAAAAAATAGAATAATGCGTGTATACAAGGCAATCAAAGGTAATTATACACTTACCTGTAATCTACGACAAAAACCACGACTCGCGTAAGTCTTACAAGAAGATTTGCAAGCTGTGAAATTGATTTATCTTGATCGTTAACTCCAGGAAAGTCGATAACTTCAAGTTCTTCGACCTCGTGCTCCAAACTGTAAATATACGGTACAGTGGTCCTGTTTTCTACCATTGTACCCGTAGCAGTCTAAATGATGAAAATGCAATTAGCAAATTCTACAGGACGGCACGATTTTATCATATATCACTTAAAGAGGCAGTAAGATGGAAAATCTTTAATTCAATTTTGATTTTATCTAGAAGTACTTTCCGTATAAGAATGTATAGCGTTCTTATTAAAACAAAATCTCATCATGTTCCCGAGATATTCAGGTTTTTATAACATGCAAATGAGATACCTTATGATGTCATCTCACTCCACACAGACCAAACAAACTTCCTCAAATGAGGAATATATAAAGCAATAACTGTGTACATTGCAATGTATACCATTCGTATTAGAACAGCTTCAAAGTTTCAGCACAATCTACCTATTATTTCCGTAGATACTCCTCCTTTACGAAATTAGTAGAGTAGATGACGTCATAAGGTATCTTATTTGCATCTTTTTAAAACCAAAATATCTTTGGAACAAGCGAAGAGGTCATTTTTCAAATCGAAATTTAGACAGACAATTTTCGCGTCTTACTGCCCCTTTAAATTAAGAGATGGAAACGTTGAGGGCCACGGGTTTGTTAGTGCTATGCACTATTAAGTGTCACCCTCATTAAATAACGTTTAATTTTAATTTAATAATGCCCAATGTTGGCATGCAATCTAGACCACCTATATCTATGATTAAAGGTAATTTGCATGGCTTCTTTGTCAATATTGTAACATGAAATGCCCCATTCGTAATTGTTATGCCCTTTTTCAAAACACAAATAAATAGTTGAGTCTTACGAAGAATTTAATTTTAAGTCTTAAATTGTACTTTTAATGGTAATTGTAATGCGTTAACAATATCTTGTGTTGAACACCGCTGCCAAACGTTTGCGCATGCGTGAATTTGCTAGAGTAAACATTGCAAGACAAGTGGGAACTAGCCGTGGCAACAACAACCAGACAGTAAAGACTAAGTAAGACTCGACTATTCATTTGTGTTTTAAAAAAAGGGTCATGAAAATTACGAAGGGGTCATTTCAGAATATGTTACAATATTGACAAAGAAGCCATGCACAAATTACCTACCTTATCTTTTTCGTAGCATGCTGATAATTTTAAATTTTGTGTGGACTCTCGGAACAGTCCAAATATTTCAGTGTTTTCCCGTTCTTTTTTGAGCTACGAGTTCGGATGTCGCGCAGGCGCAAAACGTTTGGCAGCGGTGTTCTTGTGTTGTGTACTTGCTTTCTTTTGACTATATTTGTTGTTACCCAGACCCACGCGCTCCCCCGGCCCTCACCCTCGACGTTCCACTATGTATAAGATTGCGTACTGGTACAAAATGTTTGATTGCTGCAGGCCACAGGGAATGCCCTGTCCAATTTATATAGAGATCAGTGCTTAATTCCACCGCATCATTGAAACTGATATTAAGTGAGGCACAAAATTCCAAATTTCAGCCTGGATCTTATTAGCCGGTGTTTGCTGTAACCAAACAAATACGTACCTCAATTCCAAACAGAGATTTAACGAGTGTCGATTTCCCAGAATTTAGCAAGCCGATGACACCAACAGCAGTTTTCTTCGCTAGATTTTCTCTCAGGCTATTGATCATCAGTGAATATATTATCCAACTGGAAATAATCCCACGATAGTTTTTATCCACCAAATGAAGGGTCTCTTCTTTAAACGCGGTGTCCCACAGCTGACGAACTTCACTCACTTTTGTGAATACATCGATCCCTCTCTCAACGCACTGCTCGACCAATCGTCGTTCCAGATAATATACAGGCACGGTGGCTTTATCTGTGACAGGATTCTTTTCCATGCTCGTCAAAAGAAATGCTAGCTTCTCAACATAATTAGAAACTTTGTGTGTAGCAGGAAATAAATACTTGTATCCCTCATAACCTAGACGAGCGGCACCTCCAAAAAGAGCAGCCCAAATACTACGACCACTCGTGAAAACAGTAATCAAGCCCAAACCAAACATAGCTACATAATCTTCATTACTCATTCCAGTTTGTGGTTCCATGGGAATTGCAATATCGACATTGATAAAAGCATTAAAAAGTTCATTCCATACTTTAAATTCTTCCTCGATGTCGTTCATTGTTTTAAGCATTTCATCGTTCGTTCTTCTGGGCGAAGAGTGAAGTTCTTTTCTCCAATTCTCGAGACGTTCCACGAAGCTTGAATCAAGATTGAGGGCATCCAGACATTGGTGAAGGCGTTTCTGCTCCTTACTTTTAGAACGAAGAAACTCGTCTAAATACACCTTGGCATCGTTTGCCTGTTTCTTTCCATCCGCATCGCCCATGTTCGATTGACAAAGCTCTTTCAATCGTTTCAACGCAAGTTGCGCTGCCTGACGGATACAAGGTAGCTGGGCAAGCTCTGAAAAAAGTGGTTTGTTTTTCACTGATAACAATTTACAATCTTCGACAACCGTAGGTATATCGCTTTGGGCTATCGCATAGAAGAGGCTTTCAATAGGGACGACATAAAGTATGTCATTAAAGAACATCATCGTCGAATACCTAAAAATGAAAGGAGAGCGGATTTTAATCTAAAATGAATACCGCATCTTCTCGAATAAGCGCTGCCTTCAAATAAGCACCCATCTTTCCAGCAAGAAATTTAAATAAGTGCCCACTGTTACGGATATGCCTATCCTAAGACAGTTAATTAACTAGACGTTATTTGATCACTGAACTTAATAAATGCTTGTAACCAATTAGTAAATACTTGCGACTTGGTATGAGTCAGCTATGATGCCATTTTGTAATTACGTAAATATATTATAAATAGAATGAAGTATGTTACTATAATTATATACTCTAGAAACTATATAAGCAGTCATCGAACATATATCAGGCATGCATATGTATCAGAGTGAGCTATATGTATCAAAGTGGTTACAAAGTCAGTCCTGGAGTTCCTGCCGTTGGTTTTATTATTCCTTCCTTTTCAAGTCCATACGGATTGTTAAAGTGCCTAATTTGTTTGACATTAACAAAGATATATAATGTTTTGCGATAAGTCATTATGCAAAGAGTGACGTAAAGTTATCGTATAAGTTAAATTTGCATATCAAACAAACTGAAATATCTCACAAACGAAGCAAGGAATCCAAAAACTGCAAAATATGTTACTCTGTCATTTTAAGTGTTCTTTTAAATAAGACAAACTTAATTTTCGTTTCATATAAGCACTTTAACATGTTGCCGGAATCTCCTATTGACTGTTTTGTTGTGTGCAGACGACAGATAAATTTCTGAACTTTAATTTAGTTTTAATCTTTGTAGACATTTTCAATATCTGTTCTAAGTTTCTTGTTAATTAAATAAATAATTGTAAAAACCAAACAGCTGAGGTTACACCATTGAACTATAAGAAGACTGGAACGATAACTCGGGGGGGGGGGGATTTTGACGCCAGTGCCAGTCCCTTTGCAGGTAGCTCCCGTGCTTCAAGTTACTTAATTTTCATCTTGCCATATATTTTGTTTGGGACGATAACAAATTACTCCAAAACAACGGATTGAAATACATTGTTTTATACGTATGTTTTTAGAAATAGCATTGGCTTCAATTTAATGTATAGTATAAGTTTCCTCGTTATTTTAAACTTTTTAAAATGTAGTAAATGTTCGACCATATTTCGCTGGGAAATAACACTACGAAACATAGGGCCTGACTTATGAAGTTAGCGTTCCAATTTACTTAGAGTTCAATGGGTTATACTTTTTGTTGCGTATAGCGGTCACGTAACACCACCCCCTTGCTCGGACCTCACTATTCCAGACTGAGTAATATGTATATTATCAGGAGAGTATAAAGGTGACCTGTATATAACTGGACTGCAGGTGCTGACCAAAAACGTGTGACCATTTTCAGTTTCAAAATGGCGGCATTTATATGACCTTCTCATAGAGATCATAATATATAAGACTAGAGGGGACATTCCTATGCTGAGTCCAGAAAAAATGTGCGAGGAAAATTGAACGTCGCTATTAGACGGGCAAAGCCAATCTCGTACCCAGAGCCTGCGATCCTTAGTACCAAGGAACGGAGACACTGGGGAACCAACGTACATGTCCTCCTACCTAGAATTCCATTAGTATAAATACACAGGTGATTATAGAAAATCGCGCGCACTGATTGATCGAGCTACTTCCGACTAATTCTCGATAATCACCTACAGCGTTTATTCAAAATGGCCACCAGCCAATTTTTCAATGTGACAAAAAAAATACGAAAAAAAAAGTACGAAGATATATATTTATACTAAAACAATTATTCACCTCAGGCTCAGTGAATAATATTCACCGATATTCACCTCGCCTTCGGCGAATACTTGTTAAATAAGTGTGCCAATGGCCTTAAATTACCAATAATTGGTAATTGTAGGTAATTCTCTGTCCCACATGCGGAATGGTAAACTAAAAAGCATATAACAAAAAAAACCAGTAGGGGTGTTGTAGTCGGGGTCTAAGAGGTGGGACTTTCTTCCCGGAGGGTTGTGGTTAGGTTTAGGGTCAGGTTTAGAGTCAGGTTTAGAGGTTGGGGTCAGGGATGGGGTTGGGGGGTTGGGAATTAGTTCTTTAAAATTCACGATTATTGTTAATTCTAGGCCATTTCACAATTAACGATAATCATGAATTGTAGATGAGAGGATATGCTGGGGGAACTCCGATGAAAAAAAAAAACAAAGTTGGGTTTTTGTTCCCAGTCCTCTGGTTCCCAGTTCCCTATAATTTGTTACTGTCATCGACGATCTTTAGCTTGTTCGAAGACCAGGGAAAATATTTGTTTACCGATAAAGAATGGCCCAGTATGTTTTACAAAGCTCTTGACAAAGCGTTGCGATACAAATGGTCTTTCTTAGCTTTTCTCTAAATCGTCAACCGGAGTGTTTTATATGTCCGCGTCGCCGTCGGCACTCGGCAGTGATCGGCTCAGCCGCTCAGGTAAGGAATTGTACTTTCTGTCACGAATTTTGGCTAAACTTTATCGACCTTGTATTCTCTAATATAATTTTAAAGTTCTGAGACGAAACTGCGAAGAATAACGAGACGAGTCAGACGATGGATGTTTGTTTGGCGACGAAGCGAGAATAATAATAGTTTTAACTTGTAAATTGTCGGGATTTTTACTCGAGAAATCGATTAAACAAGTTAGCAACGTGCACATTATTTGAAATTTTACTGTTTTTAAACTATTAACCAATCAGATGACAAGTTTCATCGGAGTTCCCCAGAGCCCCCGTTCTTTTCCTCCGGTACTGGTCAAAAGGATCGCAGGCTCTGGGTACGATCGCATCCAGGGTAAAAGCGGGGCGGAAAAGTCATAGGAGTGAAGTACGTTTTGTCACAAAATTGCATTACGAAAAGGTTTTATTAAAGTTTTTACTCAAGAATTGCCAACAGTCAAAACTCCTCTTGAACGGAAAAGAGTTTTTTCTTTTCTAAAATCTTCGTGTAGTAATATAATTGGTCTTTTGTATAGGGCAATTCCATGCAACGGACATTACACAGTTTGCCAAATGTTGGGAAATAAGTTTATATATTTTTTTCCACTTTCACTGTCATTTCATTTTGAATTAGAAATTCTGATAATTGAACAACAACACTTGGAATACAACTGATTAATTTTTCAAAGTATGTTGTCAAATTTCATATATTTACAATTACAATTATGTAACGGACATTACTCCAGAAACTATTCTCCATGCCTATTTTAATACATTTTCAAACAAAATTATCATCTCAATTACAATGATTGTTGCAACAAAATATCTGAAGTGTGAATCTATATGTACATACTTTAATATATATTTGTACATATTGGATAAAATTTTAACCTTTTTGGAATAAATGATGATTTTGTGTGTAACGGACATTACACAGGAGTCGTAATGGACATTACACTTTTGTCTCATGTCTCTTATTTGATGATTCTTGATCACAAAGTTACACAATTTGATAGATGATGAATTAGATTTAAAACATAATCTAATCAATTATAATATTTTTGAACATACAACCAAACAGTATTCAACTTTTTTTGTAAATGGAGTATAGTATGCAAGCACTGTAAATTTGCGTTTAAAAACCTTAATTACATGTAAAATGTTAATTAAGAAGTCACAATTTTAAGGAATAACAATATTTGAATGCTTGCAATAGAGTTAGAAGTGTTTATAGGTACAATGCTTAATGATCGAAAATCCCTTTTTTGTTTAAATCAGTCCCCACATCTTTTCTCCAACTCCACGATCCTATAGGTACAATGGTTGTTAATAGAACCTTAACATATTTAAATATTTCTGTCTTAAATTTGATTGCTGAGCTGTAGTTTAGTTAACAAAAGAAAGTAATGTCCGTTACATAATGACCGTTATGTAATGTCCATTACGCCAAAAATATATGAAAATCGAGGGAGATGGAGTAAACGAATATCAAGTTAAGTCTTGCAGAAAAAATAAAAAGAGAATCCAAGTATAGAGAGTGCTAGCTGCTCTTTCATTGATACAACATTGTGATTTTTGTAACGGACATTACATCTCAAATCTGGCAATAAGATTTTGTAGAAATGACTTTTTCACATAAAGAAAACATCCGGACTAATTGAAATATTCACTTGTAATCCTACATTGGATCTTTTCACAAAAAGACACTTTGAAACCTATTATTTGAAAGTCTAAAGTTTGGTCAATTTCACATCTGTACTTGCTTTAACAAGTGCTCAGTAGAATGTGTGAAATATCGAAATTATTGTAAAAAATTCCCTAAGAAATAGATATTTCCCAAAAATTTAGGCATCAAGGATATAATTTTCTTAGCCTAGGGACTGTTGAGTAACTTGAAAAATCCACATCAAGTGCATTTAAGCATGGAATTGCCCTATAAGGACATCTATAATGTCATTTTCGACTGCTCGGCAGGTTACGAGTTACGCGCGAGATTACCTCGTGAAATCTAAAAATAACTTAATAGGATGGACTAGACTCCCTAAACAAACCCTACATTCTTACAATGTACATACCGTTCCCCATTGTCTTCTTCATTGCGACTTTCCAAAAGAGCATTAAGGAAGGCGAGTTCAATTACTCCGTATGGCTCAAGTTCCGCCAGCTCTTCTTGCCTCTTGGTAGTTCCATATGACTAAAACAATGATATATAGATTTACTCTTTTCACAACTTTTTTAACAAAAGCATTTAAAGTGCATATGAAACGAAAATTAAGTTTGTCTCATTTGTTCTTGAAGGTGAAGTAATACGAGCAACAAATTGCTGCAACATTGTTGCGTTGCAAGTTGAATAGCGTTGTTGCACGTACTGTATTACCACCCACCTTAAACATTGTCACGCAACAATGATTTTGTTGTAAGTTGAATCAGCATGTTGCATCAAGTAAAACTGGAGTCTACTTTTTTCAATAAATTATTTCAACTTGCAACAAAATCATTGTGGCGTGACAATGTTTAAGGTGGGTGGTAATACGTGCAACAACGCTTTTCAACTTGCAACAAAGCAAGATGAAGAAAAATGTTGCCCGTATTACCTCACCTTCAAGATATTTCAGTTTGTTTGATATGCAAATTAAACATTTTGACGTCATGACGCGCATGATGAGTTATCAAAAAGTTATATCTTTGCTTTCTCAAATCATTAATAATTCATGAACCGAAAACAAAGGAAATCAGGACCGAGACGGAGGTTTTGATATCGGAGGAAGAAATTACATAAATTAAGCCAACTTTCGCCTCGATTTTCTCTTAAAATACTGATTTTTTTGAGAAGCTATACCATACACTCGGAAGAGTGTTTCATCAGGATTCCAAACACCTCGAAATTTGTTCAAAAACCTCGGCTTCGCCTCGGTTTTCAACAAAAGTCTCGGTGTTTGGAAATCCTGATGAAACACTCCTCCTCGTGTATGATATATAACATCAAACCAAATTAATTCGAAGGAAGTGTGTGGGTGTGTTTCACCCAGAACACTAAACATGTAGATTTTCAAGTGATTATATTCGACAATATCAAAGTGATAACTTTTTTCTATAACTCATTATGCACCTACGACGTCAAAATGTTTAATTTGGATATCAAACAAACTGAAATATCTCAAGAACAAACAAAGCAAAGAAACGAAAAACTGAATAAAATGTTACTCCGTCATTCTAAGTGTTCTTTCAAATAGGACAAACTTAATTTTCGTTTCATGTGCACTTTAAATGGAATGTAAACTAGGGCTCTTAATAAATAGCCTGTACATGTTTCTAGTAAGCCCCTAGTCCTTCAAATTATAATTTTATACATAATGTAATATAGACGTTTCCGCATGAAGTGAATGGAACACGTAATCTTTCTTTTTGACAAATCTGATTGGCTAATATCCAAAGTTGTCCAAAGTTTTGGTTGTCCGAAGTTTTGCGAGAGCCAATGAAATCTCTCAACGCGTTATCCACGCACTTAGTGTGGAAATGTTTATCAGTTAAAATGTATATATGGGTGAAAATAAATCAAATCAAATACCTTGATGCAGGTCTTCACATCGGTCCCGTGTTCGTCAGGCTGGGAGTTCTCCAAATGTGATTTAACTTTCACATTCACAGTTGCGTACTTAAGCAACTCAAGAGCATCCAACTCGACTTCGACTGACGAGCCAGTGTTCTTGGAAATATTTATCGGCAATAATGTTTCTGCATTATTTGCCACATCTGCAACATCAACATCTGGAAATGGTTCAACACCATGTATTTTCACTTCATGAACAAACCACATGTTCTTTCCGATTATTTTGGCCACCACTTTCCCTTCATACTTTTGGAACTGAACTCCGTTAACGATGGGAATAATATCGCTTGGTTTCTTGGTCTCATGATGCGACAGTAGGCTGTTTACAGCAAGCGAGTATTCTTTGATCACCGCATCTCTGATATCGCTGTCGTACTTATCAATCCTATGCTGTAATAAAAACAATAACCACGAACGTAACTATTTGTTATGATTGTGAATACCAAAAACAAGAACAAAAATAACAGCAGCAATAACAATAGCAAAATTGATAAAAGCAATAACAATATTCAGCAACAGTAACAATTGAATAACAATCATGACATATTGGTCGAAAAAAAGTATGCATATGTAATACAAGTACAATAATAATAATAATAATAATAATAATAATAATAATAATAATAATAACAATAACAATAACAATAATAATAATAATAATAATAATAACAATAATAAATAATAAAAATAATATTAAATAATAACAATAACAATAATAATAACAAGAATAATAATGAAAGACATAATTAATAATAATAATAATAATAATAATAATAATAATAATAATAATAACAATAATAATAATAATAATAATAATAATAATAATAATCATCCTTTGCTTACATTAATTAAAAGATTCATACAGCTTTCAGATATTTCCTGCAGTTGAATTGATAGCTCTCTAACAGCTTCTTCATCTGTACACTTTGTTACTCCACCATCTTTAGAAGGGTTAATAATGTAATATATACCAACAATGCCAAAGGAGGGTAAAAGCTCAAACTTTGGATTAACAGCAGCCACAATACCACTCCAGCAAACACATATGCCATTAAGAACAGCCTGAAATCATGACCAGAATTAATCAACAGAAGAAGGCACTCAGAGCGCGCGTATAAATACCAAAATAGTGCAACCTAATGTGCAGAACCTTTTCATGCATTGCTTTCCAAGATGTCTCCCCTTGATGAGTAAAATCGTCTGGTGTATAGACACAGTAAAAAGGTGAAGTTCCACGACAACAAGGCAAATGAAAAGGTTAGAACCAGAGGTTTCACTACGCTATATATATAAGACGTTCCACTACAATACGTCATAAGACACTGTGCTACACGTTATGCTGCGTTATAACACATTTGCTACACTATAAAACGTTCCGTTATGCTGTATTATGTTCCATTTCGCTATAAATTGTTCTGCCACGTTACAAGACGTTGCACTGCGTTATAAGACGTTCTGGTACAATATTATGATACATTAAAAGACATTACGCTGCATTATAACACATTCTGCACGCAATTAAACGTTCCGTTCAGTTGTGTTGTTAGACTGGTTATACTACGTTATAAGACGTTATGCTTCACTGGAACGTGTTTTTTAACATTTTCTCCAAACTGGCAAACAAGTCCACCAATTTGACGTTTAAAAATAATTCCATTTCTCTAAACGTTAATTTAGAATTTAAACTTTGAAATTTTAAACGTCAAATTTTAGAGGAAACGTTAAATTAGAAAGATATTACGGTATATAGGTAAGGATATATAATATATTATAGGTAGTAATTAAATGAATGGCCTTACCGGGGAAAGTACTCCAGTTACTGCAATAGCTGGTTGAACAAGATCCATAATTAGTTTGATGAGTTTCTCCTATATATATATATGTATAGAAAACATATATTATAATATAAATTGTTTTTTATAAATAATATCACGGCCACCTCGGTTTTCATTGTTTCCACACGCACATTTAATATCGAAATAATCCGATGAATAAAGATCAGGTATGATTAGTAACTAATCATACCTAATGTTTATGCACAAGGTACGATTCCCGTGAATTTGCAATAGGCAATAGACCATTTTCATAATGGCCACCAATTTAAATATTCTTTTATGTGCATCTAAATAAGCCTTTCTAGCCTCGTTATGAAGCAAAGATTCTTTTGAATTTCAGACACACAAACGAGGCTAGAAAGGCTTATTAAGATGCACATAAAAGAATATTCAAATTAGTTACTATTATGAAAGTGGTTTATATCATTGCCCAATGCAACGGGACCTTGCCTAAAACATTTCGAGTAGAGTACACTGGTAGCGCCCTCAATCGAGAAGTAGAGACAAGTGTTTGCCTATCTCGAAGTAGGTTCGCTGAACCCGCTTGTAGTGGCAGCGCCCTAAACGAAAGGCATTGTCACAGTTTGCCTAGAACATAAAATGTGGGACTAATACTAAATCAATGTGCATGTCTATACACTGTTGTTGTTTTTATAGACAACTTATGTGCGCGACTTTGCATTAGATCAATGGTAACCATTGAACCGATCATATATATATATGTATGTAATATTTAAAACACGAGCAGGAGTGTTTTATCAGATTTAAAACCACGAGGGCGCAGCCCGAGTGTTTTAGATCTGATAAAACACGTGATGCGAGTGTTTTGAATGGCTTCAAAAACGATTCATTTTATAATTGAATAATTTAACAGGTTAGTTACCAGTACCTTGCTATCCGAACTGCGCAAGTTGTGGATTTGATAACATATTTGATAACGTGGCTCAGTGGTCAGAGCATTGCACTAGAATCGCAAGGTCGTGGGTTCAATTCCTGCCGGAAGGCCCGTGTAGTTGCATTTTTCGCAACTGGTCCCGGTTTGGTCTTAAAATGTATATATTCTACACTCGAATTTTTATCCAACCAAAATCCTTAGAACATGCTATGTAATCGAGTGAAATGCCCAATATCACTTATAATATACCCAATTCTCTCCTGGCATTACTACCTTATTATATATACAGAACTCGCGATCGAGCTCTCGGCAACGCCCTCCGTGGCTCAGTGGTCAGACCATTGCACTAGAATCGCAAGGTCGTGGGTTCAATTCCTGCCGGAAGGCCCGTGTAGTTGCATTTTTCGCAACTGGTCCCGGTTTGGTCTTAAAATGTATATATTCTACACTCGAATTTTCCTTCACCGAAAATCCTTAGAACATGCTATGTAATCGAGTGAAATGCACAATATCACTTATAATATACCTAATTCTCTCTTGGCATTACCACCTTATTATATATACAGAACTCGCGATCGAGCTATCGGCAACGCCCTCCGTGCCTCAGTGTTCAGAGCATTGCACTAGAATCGCAAGGTCGTGGGTTCAATTCCTGCCGGAAGGCCAATGTAGTTGCATTTTTCGCAACTGATCCCGGTTTGGTCTTAAAATGTATATATTCTACACTCGAATTTTCCTTCACCGAAAATCCTTAGAACATGCTATGTAATCGAGTGAAATGCACAATATCACTTATAATATACCTAATTCTCTCTTGGCATTACCACCTTATTATATATACAGAACTCGCGATCGAGCTATCGGCAACGCCCTCCGTGCCTCAGTGTTCAGAGCATTGCACTAGAATCGCAAGGTCGTGGGTTCAATTCCTGCCGGAAGGCCCATGTAGTTGCATTTTTCGCAACTGATCCCGGTTTGGTCTTAAAATGTATATATTCTACACTCGAATTTTCCTTCACCCAAAATCCTTAGAACATGCTATGTAATCGAGTGAAATGCCCAATATCACTTATAATATACCCAATTCTCTCATGGCATTACCACCTTATTATATATACAGAACTCGCGATCGAGCTCTCGGCAACGCCCTCCGTGGCTCAGTGGTCAGAGCATTGCACTAGAATCGCAAGGTCGTGGTTTCAATTCCTGCCGGAAGGCCCGTGTGGTTGCATTTTTTGCAACTGGTCCTGGTTTGGTCTTAAAATGTACATATTCTACACTCGAATTTTCCTTCACCCAAAATCCTTAGAACATGCTATGTAATGGAGTGAAATGCACAATATCACTTATAATATACCCAATTCTCTCTTGGCATTACCAGCTTATTATATATACAGAACTCGCGATCGAGCTCTCGGCAACGCCTTCCGTGGCTCAGTGGTCAGAGCATTGCACTAGAATCGCAAGGTCGTGGGTTCAATTCCTGCCGGAAGGCCCGTGTAGTTGCATTTTTCGCAACTGGTCCCGGTTTGGTCTTAAAATGTATATATTCTACACTCGAATTTTCCTTCACCCAAAATCCTTAGAACATGCTATGTAATCGAGTGAAATGCCCAATATCACTTATAATATACCCAATTCTCTCCTGGCATTACCACCTTATTATATATACAGAACTCGCGATCGAGCTCTCGGCAACGCCCTCCGTGGCTCAGTGCATCGCACTAGAATCGCAAGGTCGTCGGTTCAATTCCTGCCGGAAGGCCCGTGTGTAGTTGCATTTCTCGCAACTGGTCCCGGTTTGGTCTTAAAATGTATATATTCTACACTCGAATTTTCCTTCACCGAAAATCCTTAGAACATGCTATGTAATCGAGTGAAATGAACAATATCACTTATAATATACGCAATTCTCGCCTGGCATTATCACCTTATTATATATACAGAACTCGCGATCGAGCTCTCGGCAACGCCCTCCGTAGCTCAGTGGTCAGAGCATTGCACTAGAATCGCAAGGTCATGGGTTCAATTCCTGCCGGAAGGCCCGTGTACTTGCATTTTTCGCATCTACTCCCGGTTTGGTCTTAAAATGTATATATTCTACACTCGAATTTTCCTTCACCCAAAATCCTTAGAACATATGTAATCGAGTGAAATGCCCAATATCACTTATAATATACCCAATTCTCTCCTGGCATTACCACCTTATTATATATACAGAACTCGCGATCGAGCTCTCGGCAACGCCCTCCGTGGCTCAGTGGTCAGAGCATTGCACTAGAATCGCAAGGTCGTGGGTTCAATTCCTGCCGGAAGGCCCGTGTAGTTGCATTTTTGGCAACTGGTCCCGATTTGGTCTTAAAATGTATATATTCTACACTCGAATTTTCCTTCACCGAAAATCCTTAGAACATGCTATGTAATCGAGTGAAATGAACAATATCACTTATAATATACGCAATTCTCGCCTGGCATTATCACCTTATTATATATACAGAACTCGCGATCGAGCTCTCGGCAACGCCCTCCGTAGCTCAGTGGTCAGAGCATTGCACTAGAATCGCAAGGTCATGGGTTCAATTCCTGCCGGAAGGCCCGTGTACTTGCATTTTTCGCATCTACTCCCGGTTTGGTCTTAAAATGTATATATTCTACACTCGAATTTTCCTTCACCCAAAATCCTTAGAACATGCTATGTAATCGAGTGAAATGCCCAATATCACTTATAATATACCCAATTCTCTCATGGCATTACCACCTTATTATATATACAGAACTCGCGATCGAGCTCTCGGCAACGCCCTCCGTGGCTCAGTGGTCAGAGCATTGCACTAGAATCGCAAGGTCATGGGTTCAATTCCTGCCGGAAGGCCCATGTAGTTGCATTTTTCGCAACTGATCCCGGTTTGGTCTTAAAATGTATATATTCTACACTCGAATTTTCCTTCACCCAAAATCCTTAGAACATGCTATGTAATCGAGTGAAATGCCCAATATCACTTATAATATACCCAATTCTCTCATGGCATTACCACCTTATTATATATACAGAACTCGCGATCGAGCTCTCGGCAACGCCCTCCGTGGCTCAGTGGTCAGAGCATTGCACTAGAATCGCAAAGTCGTGGGTTCAATTCCTGCCGGAAGGCCCGTGTAGTTGCATTTTTCGCAACTGGTCCCGGTTTGGTCTTAAAATGTATATATTCTACACTCGAATTTTCCTTCACCCAAAATCCTTAGAACATGCTATGTAATCGAGTGAAATGCCCAATATCACTTATAATATACCCAATTCTCTCCTGGCATTACCACCTTATTATATATACAGAACTCGCGATCGAGCTCTCGGCAACGCCCTCCGTGGCTCAGTGGTCAGAGCATTGCACTAGAATCGCAAGGTCGTGGGTTCAATTCCTGCCGGAAGGCCCGTGTAGTTGCATTTTTCGCAACTGGTCCCGTTTTTGTCTTAAAATGTATATATTCTACACTCGAATTTTCCTTCACCCAAAATCCTTAGAACATGCTATGTAATGGAGTGAAATGCACAATATCACTTATAATATACCCAATTCTCTCTTGGCATTACCAGCTTATTATATATACAGAACTCGCGATCGAGCTCTCGGCAACGCCCTCCGTGGCTCAGTGGTCAGAGCATTGCACTAGAATCGCAAGGTCGTGGGTTCAATTCCTGCCGGAAGGCCCGTGTAGTTGCATTTTTCGCAACTGGTCCCGGTTTGGTCTTAAAATGTATATATTGTACACTCGAATTTTCCTTCACCCAAAATCCTTAGAACATGCTATGTAATCGAGTGAAATGCCCAATATCACTTATAATATACCCAATTCTCTCATGGCATTACCACCTTATTATATATACAGAACTCGCGATCGAGCTCTCGGCAACGCCCTCCGTGGCTCAGTGGTCAGAGCATTGCACTAGAATCGCAAAGTCGTGGTTTCAATTCCTGCCGGAAGGCCCGTGTGGTTGCATTTTTCGCAACTGGTCCCGGTTTGGTCTTAAAATGTACATATTCTACACTCGAATTTTCCTTCACCCAAAATCCTTAGAACATGCTATGTAATCGAGTGAAATGCCCAATATCACTTATAATATACCCAATTCTCTCCTGGCATTACCACCTTATTATATATACAGAACTCGCGATCGAGCTCTCGGCAACGCCCTCCGTGGCTCAGAGGTCAGAGCATTGCACTAGAATCGCAAGGTCGTGGGTTCAATTCCTGCCGGAAGGCCCGTGTAGTTGCATTTTTCGCAACTGGTCCCGTTTTTGTCTTAAAATGTATATATTCTACACTCGAATTTTCCTTCACCCAAAATCCTTAGAACATGCTATGTAATCGAGTGAAATGCCCAATATCACTTATAATATACCCAATTCTCTCCTGGCATTACCACCTTATTATATATACAGAACTCGCGATCGAGCTCTCGGCAACGCCCTCCGTGGCTCAGTGGTCAGAGCATTGCACTAGAATCGCAAGGTCGTGGGTTCAATTCCTGCCGGAAGGCCCGTGTAGTTGCATTTTTCGCAACTGGTCCCGGTTTGGTCTTAAAATGTATATATTCTACATTCCAATTTTCCTTCACCCAAAATCCTTAGAACATGCTATGTAATCGAGTGGAATGCCCAATATCACTTATAATATACCCAACTCTCTCCTGGCATTACCACCTTATTATATATACAGAACTCGCGATCGAGCTCTCGGCAACGCCCTCCGTGGATCAGTGGTCAGAGCACTGCACTAGAATCGCAAGGTCGTGGGTTCAATTCCTGCGGGAAGGCCCGTGTAGTTGTATTTTTCGCAACTGGTCCCGGTTTCGTCTTAAAATATATATATTCTACACTCGAATTTTCCTTCACCCAAATTCCTTAGAACATGCTATGTAATCGAGTGAAACGCCCAATATCACTTATAATATACCCAATTCTCTCCTGGCATTTCCACCTTATTATATATACAGAACTCGCGATCGAGCTCTCGGCAACGCCCTCCGTGGCTCAGTGGTCAGAGCATTGCACTAGAATCGCAAGGTCGTGGGTTCAATTCCTGCCGGAAGGCCCGTGTAGTTGCATTTTTCGCAACTGGTCCCGGTTTGGTCTTAAAATGTATATATTCTACACTCGAATTTTCCTTCACCCAAAATCCTTAGAACATGCTATGTAATCGAGTGAAATGCCCAATATCACTTATACTATACCCAATTCTGTCCTGGCATTACCACCTTATTATATATACAGAACTCGCGATCGAGCTCTCGGCAACGCCCTCCGTGGGTCAGAGCATCGCACTAGAATCGCAAGGTCGTGGGTTCAATTCCTGCCGGAAGGCCCGTGTGGTTGCATTTTTCGCAACTGGTCCCGGTTTCGTCTTAAAATGGATATATTCTACACTCGAATTTTCGTTCACCCAAAATCCTTAGAACATGCTATGTAATCGAGTGAAATGCCCAATATCACTTATAATATACCCAATTCTCTCATGGCATTACCACCTTATTATATATACAGAACTCGCGATCGAGCTCTCGGCAACGCCCTCCGTGGCTCAGTGGTCAGAGCACTGCACTAGAATCGCAAGGTCGTGGGTTCAATTCCTGCGGGAAGGCCCGTGTAGTTGCATTTTTCGCAACTGGTCCCGGTTTGGTCTTAAAATGTATATATTCTACACTCGAATTTTCCTTCACCCAAAATCCTTAGAACATGCTATGTAATCGAGTGAAATGCCCAATATCACTTATAATATACCCAATTCTCTCGTGGCATTACCACCTTATTATATATACAGAACTCGCGATCGAGCTCTCGGCAACGCCCTCCGTGGCTCAGTAGTCAGAGCATTGCACTAGAATCGTAAGGTCGTGGTTTCAATTCCTGCCGGAAGGCCCGTGTGGTTGCATTTTTCGCAACTGGTCCCGGTTTGGTCTTAAAATGTATATATTCTACACTCGAATTTTCCTTCACCCAAAATCCTTAGAACATGCTATGTAATCGAGTGAAATGCCCAATATCACTTATAATATACCCAATTCTCTCCTGGCATTATCACCTTATTATATATACAGAACTCGCGACCGAGCTCTCGGCAACGCCCTCCGTAGCTCAGTGGTCAGAGCATTGCACTAGAATCGCAAGGTCATGGGTTCAATTCCTGCCGGAAGGCCCATGTAGTTGCATTTTTCGCAACTGATCCCGGTTTGGTCTTAAAATGTATATATTCTACACTCGAATTTTCCTTCACCCAAAATCCTTAGAACATGCTATGTAATCGAGTGAAATGCCCAATATCACTTATAATATACCCAATTCTCTCCTGGCATTACCACCTTATTATATATACAGAACTCGCGATCGAGCTCTCGGCAACGCCCTCCGTGGCTCAGTGGTCAGAGCATTGCACTAGAATCGCAAGGTCGTGGGTTCAATTCCTGCCGGAAGGGCCGTGTAGTTGCATTTTTCGCAACTGGTCCCGGTTTGGTCTTAAAATGTATATATTCTACACTCGAATTTTCCTTCACCCAAAATCCTTAGAACATGCTATGTAATCGAGTGAAATGCCCAATATCACTTATAATATACCCAATTCTCTCCTGGCATTATCACCTTATTATATATACAGAACTCGCGATCGAGCTCTCGGCAACGCCCTCGGTGGCTCAGTGGTTAGAGCACTAGAATCGCAAGGTCCTGCGTTCAATTCCTGCCGGAAGCCCGTGTAGTTGCATTTTTCGCAACTACTCCCAGTTTGGTCTTAAAATGTATATATTCTACACTCGAATTTTCCTTCACCCAAAATCCTTAGAACATGCTATGTAATCGAGTGAAACGCCCAATATCACTTATAATATACCCAATTCTCTCCTGGCATTACCACCTTATTATATATACAGAACTCGCGATCGAGCTCTCGGCAACGCCCTCCGTGGCTCAGTGGTCAGAGCATTGCACTAGAATCGCAAGGTCGTGGTTTCAATTCCTGCCGGAAGGCCCGTGTAGTTGCATTTTTCGCAACTGGTCCCGGTTTGGTCTTAAAATGTATATATTCTACACTCGAATTTTCCTTCACCCAAAATCCTTAGAACATGCTATGTAATCGAGTGAAATGCCCAATATCACTTATAATATACCCAATTCTCTCCTGGCATTACCACCTTATTATATATACAGAACTCGCGATCGAGCTCTCGGCAACGCCCTCCGTGGCTCAGTGGTCAGAGCATTGCACTAGAATCGCAAGGTCGTGGGTTCAATTCCTGCCGGAAGGCCCGTGTAGTTGCATTTTTCGCAACTGGTCCTGGTTTGGTCTTAAAATGTATATATTCTACACTCGAATTTTCCTTCACCCAAAATCCTTAGAACATGCTATGTAATCGAGTGAAATGCCCAATATCACTTATAATATACCCAATTCTCTCGTGGCATTACCACCTTATTACATATACAGAACTCGCGATCGAGCTCTCGGCAACGCCCTCCGTGGCTCAGTGGTCAGAGCACTGCACTAGAATCGCAAGGTCGTGGGTTCAATTCCTGCGGGAAGGCCCGTGTAGTTGCATTTTTCGCAACTGGTCCCGGTTTGGTCTTAAAATGTATATATTCTACACTCGAATTTTCCTTCACCCAAAATCCTTAGAACATGCTATGTAATCGAGTGAAATGCCCAATATCCCTTATAATATACCCAATTCTCTCCTGGCATTACCACCTTATTATATATACAGAACTCGCGATCGAGCTCTCGGCAACGCCCTCCGTGGCTCAGTGGTCAGAGCATTGCACTAGAATCGCAAGGTCGTGGCTTCAATTCCTGCCGGAAGGCCCGTGTAGTTGGATTTTTCGCAACTGGTCCTGGTTTGGTCTTAAAATGTATATATTCTACACTCGAATTTTCCTTCACCCAAAATCCTTAGAACATGCTATGTAATCGAGTGAAATGCCCAATATCACTTATAATATACCCAATTCCCTCCTGGCATTACCACCTTATTATATATACAGAACTCGCGATCGAGCACTCGGCAACGCCCTCCGTGGCTCAGTGGTCAGAGCACTGCACTAGAATCGCAAGGTCGTGGGTTCAATTCCTGCCGGAAGGCCCGTGTAGTTGCATTTTTCGCAACTGGTCCCGGTTTGCTCTTAAAATTTATATATTCTACACTCGAATTTTCCTTTACCCAAAATCCTTAGAACATGCTATGTAATCGAGTGAAATGTCCAATATCACTTATAATATACCCAATTCTCTCCTGGCATTACCACCTTATTATATATACAGAACTCGCGATCGAGCTCTCGGCAACGCCCTCCGTGGCTCAGTGGTCAGAGCATTGCACTAGAATCGCAAGGTCGTGGGTTCAATTCCTGCCGGAAGGCCCGTGTAGTTGGATTTTTCGCAACTGGTCCTTGTTTGGTCTTAAAATGTATATATTCTACACTCGAATTTTCCTTCACCCAAAATCCTTAGAACATGCTATGTAATCGAGTGAAATGCCCAATATCACTTATAATATACCCAATTCTCTCCTGGCATTACCACCTTATTATATATACAGAACTCGCGATCGACCTCTCGGCAACGCCCTCTGTGGCTCAGTGGTCAGAACATTGCACTAGAATCGCAAGGTCGTGAGTTCAATTCCTGCTGGAAGGCCCGTGTAGTTGCATTTTTCGCAACTGGTCCCGGTTTGGTCTTAAAATGTATAGATTCTACACTCGAATTTTCCTTCACCCAAAATCCTTAGAACATGCTATGTAATCGAGTCAAATGCCCAATATCACTTATAATATACCCAATTCTCTCCTGGCATTATCACCTTATTATATATACAGAACTCGCGACCTAGCTCTCGGCAACGCCCTCCGTGGCTCAGTGGTTAGAGCACTAGAATCGCAAGGTCCTGCGTTCAATTCCTGCCGGAAGGCCCGTGTAGTTGCATTTTTCGCAACTGGTCCCGGTTTGGTCTTAAAATGTATATATTCTACACTCGAATTTTCCTTCACCTAAAATCCTTAGAACATGCTATGTAATCGAGTGAAATGCCCAATATCACTTATAATATACCCAATTCTCTCCTGGCATTACCACCTTATTATATATACAGAACTCGCGATCGAGCACTCGGCAACGCCCTCCGTGGCTCAGTGGTCAGAGCACTGCACTAGAATCGCAAGGTCGTGGGTTCAATTCCTGCCGGAAGGCCCGTGTAGTTGCATTTTTCGCAACTGGTCCCGGTTTGCTCTTAAAATGTATATATTCTACACTCGAATTTTCCTTTACCCAAAATCCTTAGAACATGCTATGTAATCGAGTGAAATGTCCAATATCACTTATAATATACCCAATTCTCTCCTGGCATTACCACCTTATTATATATACAGAACTCGCGATCGAGCTCTCGGCAACGCCCTCCGTGGCTCAGTGGTCAGAGCATTGCACTAGAATCGCAAGGTAGTGGGTTCAATTCCTGCCGGAAGGCCCGTGTAGTTGCATTTTTCGCAACTGGTCCCGGTTTGGTCTTAAAATGTATAGATTCTACACTCGAATTTTCCTTCATCCAAAATCCTTAGAACATGCTATGTAATCGAGTGAAATGCCCAATATCACTTATAATATACCCAATTCTCTCCTGGCATTACCACCTTATTATATATACAGAACTCGCGATCGAGCTCTCGGCAACGCCCTCCGTGGCTCAGTGGTCAGAGCATTGCACTAGAATCGCAAGGTCGTGGGTTCATTTCCTGCCGGAAGGCCCGTGTAGTTGGATTTTTCGCAACTGGTCCTTGTTTGGTCTTAAAATGTATATATTCTACACTCGAATTTTCCTTCACCCAAAATCCTTAGAACATGCTATGTAATCGAGTGAAATGCCCAATATCACTTATAATATACCCAATTCTCTCCTGGCATTACCACCTTATTATATATACAGAACTCGCGATCGACCTCTCGGCAACGCCCTCCGTGGCTCAGTGGTCAGAACATTGCACTAGAATCGCAAGGTCGTGAGTTCAATTCCTGCCGGAAGGCCCGTGTAGTTGCATTTTTCGCAACTGGTCCCGGTTTGGTCTTAAAATGTATAGATTCTACACTCGAATTTTCCTTCACCCAAAATCCTTAGAACATGCTATGTAATCGAGTGAAATGCCCAATATCACTTATAATATACCCAATTCTCTCCTGGCATTATCACCTTATTATATATACAGAACTCGCGACCTAGCTCTCGGCAACGCCCTCCGTGGCTCAGTGGTTAGAGCACTAGAATCGCAAGGTCCTGCGTTCAATTCCTGCCGGAAGGCCCGTGTAGTTGCATTTTTCGCAACTGGTCCCGGTTTGGTCTTAAAATGTATATATTCTACACTCGAATTTTCCTTCACCTAAAATCCTTAGAACATGCTATGTAATCGAGTGAAACGCCCAATATCACTTATAATATACCCAATTCTCTCCTGGCATTACCACCTTATTATATATACAGAACTCGCGATCGAGCTCTCGGCAACG
Source organism: Paragorgia papillata (assembly GCA_035771165.1). NCBI lineage: Eukaryota > Metazoa > Cnidaria > Anthozoa > Scleralcyonacea > Coralliidae > Paragorgia > Paragorgia papillata. The sequence goes on from JAWNZC010000191.1 coordinate 363,636, forward strand.
CCCTCCGTGGCTCAGTGGTCAGAGCATTGCACTAGAATCGCAAGGTCGTGGGTTCATTTCCTGCCGGAAGGCCCGTGTAGTTGGATTTTTCGCAACTGGTCCTTGTTTGGTCTTAAAATGTATATATTCTACACTCGAATTTTCCTTCACCCAAAATCCTTAGAACATGCTATGTAATCGAGTGAAATGCCCAATATCACTTATAATATACCCAATTCTCTCCTGGCATTACCACCTTATTATATATACAGAACTCGCGATCGAGCTCTCGGCAACGCCCTCCGTGGCTCAGTGGTCAGAGCATTGCACTAGAATCGCAAGGTCGTGGGTTCAATTCCTGCCGGAAGGCCCGTGTAGTTGCATTTTTCGCAACTGGTCCTGGTTTGGTCTTAAAATGTATATATTCTACACTCGAATTTTCCTTCACCCAAAATCCTTAGAACATGCTATGTAATCGAGTGAAATGTCCAATATCACTTATAATATACCCAATTCTCTCCTGGCATTACCACCTTATTATATATACAGAACTCGCGATCGAGCTCTCGGCAACGCCCTCCGTGGCTCAGTGGTCAGAGCACTGCACTAGAATCGCAAGGTCGTGGGTTCAATTCCTGCGGGAAGGCCCGTGTAGTTGCATTTATTTTTCGCAACTGGTCCCGGTTTGGTCTTAAAATGTATATATTCTACACTCGAATTTTCCTTCACCCAAAATCCTTAGAACATGCTATGTAATCGAGTGAAATGCCCAATATCACTTATAATATACCCAATTCTCTCCTGGCATTATCACCTTATTATATATACAGAACTCGCGACCTAGCTCTCGGCAACGCCCTCCGTGGCTCAGTGGTTAGAGCACTAGAATCGCAAGGTCCTGCGTTCAATTCCTGCCGGAAGGCCCGTGTAGTTGCATTTTTCGCAACTGGTCCCGGTTTGGTCTTAAAATGTATATATTCTACACTCGAATTTTCCTTCACCTAAAATCCTTAGAACATGCTATGTAATCGAGTGAAACGCCCAATATCACTTATAATATACCCAATTCTCTCCTGGCATTACCACCTTATTATATATACAGAACTCGCGATCGAGCTCTCGGCAACGCCCTCCGTGGCTCAGTGGTCAGAGCATTGCACTAGAATCGCAAGGTCGTGGGTTCATTTCCTGCCGGAAGGCCCGTGTAGTTGGATTTTTCGCAACTGGTCCTTGTTTGGTCTTAAAATGTATATATTCTACACTCGAATTTTCCTTCACCCAAAAACCTTAGAACATGCTATGTAATCGAGTGAAATGCCCAATATCACTTATAATATACCCAATTCTCTCCTGGCATTACCACCTTATTATATATACAGAACTCGCGATCGAGCTCTCGGCAACGCCCTCCGTGGCTCAGTGGTCAGAGCATTGCACTAGAATCGCAAGGTCGTGGGTTCAATTCCTGCCGGAAGGCCCGTGTAGTTGCATTTTTCGCAACTGGTCCTGGTTTGGTCTTAAAATGTATATATTCCACACTCGAATTTTCCTTCACCTAAAATCCTTAGAACATGCTATGTAATCGAGTGAAATGCCCAATATCACTTATAATATACCCAATTCTCTCCTGGCATTACCACCTTATTATATATACAGAACTCGCGATCGAGCTCTCGGCAACGCCCTCCGTGGCTCAGTGGTCAGAGCATTGCACTAGAATCGCAAGGTCGTGGGTTCAATTCCTGCCGGAAGGCCCGTGTAGTTGCATTTTTCGCAACTGGTCCTGGTTTGGTCTTAAAATGTATATATTCTACACTCGAATTTTCCTTCACCCAAAATCCTTAGAACATGCTATGTAATCGAGTGAAATGCCCAATATCACTTATAATATACCCAATTCTCTCCTGGCATTACCACCTTATTATATATACAGAACTCGCGATCGAGCTCTCGGCAACGCCCTCCGTGGCTCAGTGGTCAGAGCACTGCACTAGAATCGCAAGGTCGTGGGTTCAATTCCTGCCGGAAGGCCCGTGTAGTTGCATTTTTCGCAACTGGTCCCGGTTTGGTCTTAAAATGTATATATTCTACACTCGAATTTTCCTTCACCCAAAATCCTTAGAACATGCTATGTAATCGAGTGAAATGCCCAATATCACTTATAATATACCCAATTCTCTCCTGGCATTACCACCTTATTATATATACAGAACTCGCGATCGAGCTCTCGGCAACGCCCTCCGTGGCTCAGTGGTCAGAGCATTGCACTAGAATCGCAAGGTCGTGGGTTCAATTCCTGCCGGAAGGCCCGTGTAGTTGCATTTTTCGCAACTGGTCCTGGTTTGGTCTTAAAATGTATATATTCTACACTCGAATTTTCCTTCACCCAAAATCCTTAGAACATGCTATGTAATCGAGTGAAATGCCCAATATCACTTATAATATACCCAATTCTCTCCTGGCATTACCACCTTATTATATATACAGAACTCGCGATCGAGCACTCGGCAACGCCCTCCGTGGCTCAGTGGTCAGAGCATTGCACTAGAATCGCAAGGTCGTGGGTTCAATTCCTGCCGGAAGGCCCGTGTAGTTGCATTTTTCGCAACTGGTCCCGGTTTGGTCTTAAAATTTATATATTCTACACTCGAATTTTCCTTCACCCAAAATCCTTAGAACATGCTATGTAATCGAGTGAAATGCCCAATATCACTTATAATATACCCAATTCTCTCCTGGCATTACCACCTTATTATATATACAGAACTCGCGATCGAGCTCTCGGCAACGCCCTCCGTGGCTCAGTGGCCAGAGCATTGCACTAGAATCGCAAGGTCGTGGCTTCAATTCCTGCCGGAAGGCCCGTGTAGTTGGATTTTTCGCAACTGGTCCTGGTTTGGTCTTAAAATGTATATATTCTACACTCGAATTTTCCTTCACCCAAAATCCTTAGAACATGCTATGTAATCGAGTGAAATACTCAATATCACACACCCAATTCTCTCCTGGCATTACCACCTTATTATATAAACAGAACTCGCGATCGACCTCTCGGCAACGCCCTCCGTGGCTCAGTGGTCAGAGCATCGCACTAGAATCGCAAGGTCGTGGGTTCTCAATTCCTACCGGAAGGCCCGTGTAGTTGCATTTTTCGCAACTGGTCCCGGTTTGGTCTTAAAATGTATAGATTCTACACTCGAATTTTCCTTCACCCAAAATCCTTAGAACATGCTATGTAATCGAGTGAAATGTCCAATATCACTTATAATATACCCAATTCTCTCCTGGCATTATCCACCTTATTATATATACAGAACTCGCGACCTAGCTCTCGGCAACGCCCTCCGTGGCTCAGTGGTCAGAGCATTGCACTAGAATCGCAAGGTCCTGCGTTCAATTCCTGCCGGAAGGCCCGTGTAGTTGCATTTTTCGCAACTGGTCCCGGTTTTGGTCTTAAAATGTAAATATATTCTACACTCGAATTTTCCTTCACCCAAAATCTTTAGAACATGCTATGTAATCGAGTGAAATGCCCAATATCACTTATAATATACCCAATTCTCTCTTGGCATTACCACCTTATTATATATACAGAACTCGCGATCGAGCTCTCGGCAACGCCCTCCGTGGCTCAGTGGTCAGAGCATTGCACTAGAATCGCAAGGTCGTGGGTTCAATTCCTGCCGGAAGGCCCGTGTAGTTGCATTTTTCGCAACTGGTCCCGGTTTGGTCTTAAAATGTATATATTCTCCACTCGAATTTTCCTTCACCCAAAATCTTTAGAACATGCTATGTAATCGAGTGAAATGCCCAATATCACTTATAATATACCCAATTCTCTCTTGGCATTACCACCTTATTATATATACAGAACTCGCGATCGAGCTCTCGGCAACGCCCTCCGTGGCTCAGTGGTCAGAGCATTGCACTAGAATCGCAAGTTCGTGGGTTCAATTCCTGCCGGAAGGCCTGTGTAGTTGCATTTTTCGCAACTGGTCCCGGTTTGGTCTTAAAATGTATATATTCTACACTCGAATTTTCCTTCACCCAAAATCCTTAGAACATGCTATGTAATCGAGTGAAATGCCCAATATCACTTATAATATACCCAATTCTCTCCTGGCATTACCACCTTATTATATATACAGAACTCGCGATCGAGCTCTCGGCAACGCCCTCCGTGGCTCAGTGGTCAGAGCATTGCACTAGAATCGCAAGTTCGTGGGTTCAATTCCTGCCGGAAGGCCTGTGTAGTTGCATTTTTCGCATCTGCTCCCGGTTTGGTCTTAACATGTATATATTCTCCACTCGAATTTTCCTTCACCCAAAATCCTTAGAACATGCTATGTAATCGAGTGAAATGCCCAATATCACTTATAATATACCCAATTCTCTCTTGGCATTACCACCTTATTATATATACAGAACTCGCGATCGAGCTCTCGGCAACGCCCTCCGTGGCTCAGTGGTCAGAGCATTGCAATAGAATCGCAAGGTCGTGGGTTCAATTCCTGCCGGAAGGCCTATGTAGTTGCATTTTTCCCTGTGTAGTTGCATTTTTCGCAACTGGTCCCGGTTTGGTCTTAAAATGTATATATTGTACACTCGAATTTTCCTTCACCCAAAATCCTTAGAACATGCTATGTAATCGAGTGAAATGCCCAATATCACTTATAATATACCCAATTCTCTCCTGGCATTACCACCTTATTATATATACAGAACTCGCGATCGAGCTCTCGGCAACGCCCTCCGTGGCTCAGTGGTCAGAGCATTGCACTAGAATCGCAAGGTCCTGCGTTCAATTCCTGCCGGAAGGCCCGTGTAGTTGCATTTTTCGCAACTGGTCCCGGTTTGGTCTTAAAATGTATATATTCTACACTCGAATTTTCCTTCACCCAAAATCCTTAGAACATGCTATGTAATCGAGTGAAATGCCCAATATCACTTATAATATACCCAATTCTCTCCTGGCATTACCACCTTATTATATATACAGAACTCGCGATCGAGCTCTCGGCAACGCCCTCCGTGGCTCAGTGGTCAGAGCATTGCACTAGAATCGCAAGGTCGTGGGTTCAATTCCTGCCGGAAGGCCCGTGTAGTTGCATTTTTCGCATCTGCTCCCGGTTTGGTCTTAACATGTATATATTCTCCACTCGAATTTTCCTTCACCCCAAAATCCTTAGAACATGCTATGTAATCGAGTGAAATGCCCAATATCACTTATAATATACCCAATTCTCTCCTGGCATTACCACCTTATTATATATACAGAACTCGCGATCGAGCTCTCGGCAACGCCCTCCGTGGCTCAGTGGTCAGAGCATTGCACTAGAATCGCAAGGTCGTGGGTTCAATTCCTGCCGGAAGGCCCGTGTAGTTGCATTTTTCGCAACTGGTCCCGGTTTGGTCTTAAAATGTATATATTCTACACTCGAATTTTCCTTCACCCAAAATCCTTAGAACATGCTATGTAATCGAGTGAAATGCCCAATATCACTTATAATATACCCAATTCTCTCCTGGCATTACCACCTTATTATATATACAGAACTCGCGATCGAGCTCTCGGCAACGCCCTCCGTGGCTCAGTGGTCAGAGCATTGCACTAGAATCGCAAGGTCGTGGGTTCAATTCCTGCCGGGAAGGCCCGTGTAGTTGCATTTTTTTCGCAACTGGTCCCCGGTTTGGTCTTAAAATGTATATATTCTACACTCGAATTTTCCTTCACCCAAAATCCTTAGAACATGCTATGTAATCGAGTGAAATGCCCAATATCACTTATAATATACCCAATTCTCTCCTGGCATTATCACCTTATTATATATACAGAACTCGCGACCTAGCTCTCGGCAACGCCATCCGTGGCTCAGTGGTTAGAGCATTGCACTAGAATCGCAAGGTCGTGCGTTCAATTCCTGCCGAAGGCCCGTGTAGTTGCATTTTTCGCAACTGGTCCCAGTTTGGTCTTAAAATGTATATATTCTACACTCGAATTTTCCTTCACCCAAAATCCTTAGAACATGCTATGTAATCGAGTGAAATGCCCAATATCACTTATAATATACCCAATTCTCTCCTGGCATTACCACCTTATTATATATACAGAACTCGCGATCGAGCTCTCGGCAACGCCCTCCGTGGCTCAGTTGTCAGAGCATTGCACTAGAATCGCAAGGTCGTGGGTTCAATTCCCGCCGGAAGGCCCGTGTAGTTGGATTCTTCGCAACTGGTCCCGGTTTCGTCTTAAAATGGATATATTCTACACTCGAATTTTCGTTCACCCAAAATCCTTAGAACATGCTATGTAATCGAGTGAAATGCCCAATATCACTTATAATATACCCAATTCTCTCCTGGCATTACCACCTTATTATATATACAGAACTCGCGATCGAGCTCTTGGCAACGCCCTGCGTGGCTCAGTGGTCAGAGCATTGCACTAGAATCGCAAGGTCGTGGCTTCAATTCCTGCTGGAAGGCCCGTGTAGTTGCATTTTTTGCAACTGGTCCCGGTTTGGTCTTAAAATGTATATATTCTACACTCGAATTTTCCTTCACCCAAAATCCTTAGAACATGCTATGTAATCGAGTGAAATGCCCAATATCACTTATAATATACCCAATTCTCTCCTGGCATTATCACCTTATTATATATACAGAACTCGCGACCGAGCTCTCGGCAACGCCCTCCGTGGCTCAGTGGTCAGAGCATTGCACTAGAATCGCAAGGTCATGGGTTCAATTCCTGCCGGAAGGCCCGTGTAGTTGCATTTTTCGCAACTGGTCCCGGTTTGGTCTTAAAATGTATATATTCTGCACTCGAATTTTCCTTCACCCAAAATCCTTAGAACATGCTATGTAATCGAGTGAAATGCCCAATATCACTTATAATATACCCAATTCTCTCCTGGCATTACCACCTTATTATATATACAGAACTCGCGATCGAGCTCTCGGCAACGCCCTCCGTGGCTCAGTGGTCAGAGCATTGCACTAGAATCGCAAGGTCGTGGGTTCATTTCCTGCCGGAAGGCCCGTGTAGTTGGATTTTTCGCAACTGGTCCTTGTTTGGTCTTAAAATGTATATATTCTACACTCGAATTTTCCTTCACCCAAAATCCTTAGAACATGCTATGTTAATCGAGTGAAATGCCCAATATCACTTATAATATACCCAATTCTCTCCTGGCATTACCACCTTATTATATATACAGAACTCGCGATCGAGCTCTCGGCAACGCCCTCCGTGGCTCAGTGGTCAGAGCATTGCACTAGAATCGCAAGGTCGTGGGTTCAATTCCTGCCGGAAGGCCCGTGTAGTTGCATTTTTCGCAACTGGTCCCGGTTTGGTCTTAAAATGTATATATTCTACACTCGAATTTTCCTTCACCCAAAATCCTTAGAACATGCTATGTAATCGAGTGAAATGCCCAATATCACTTATAATATACCCAATTCTCGCCTGGCATTATCACCTTATTATATATACAGAACTCGCGACCGAGCTCTCGGCAACGCCCTCCGTGGCTCAGTGGTCAGAGCATTGCACTAGAATCGCAAGTTCGTGGGTTCAATTCCTGCCGGAAGGCCCGTGTAGTTGCATTTTTCGCAACTGGTCCCGGTTTGGTCTTAAAATGTATATATTCTACACTCGAATTTTCCTTCACCCAAAATCCTTAGAACATGCTATGTAATCGAGTGAAATGCCCAATATCACTTATAATATACCCAATTCTCTCCTGGCATTACCACCTTATTATATATACAGAACTCGCGATCGAGCTCTCGGCAACGCCCTCCGTGGCTCAGTGGTCAGAGCATTGCACTAGAATCGCAAGGTCGTGGGTTCAATTCCTGCCGGAAGGCCCGTGTAGTTGCATTTTTCGCAACTGGTCCCGGTTTGGTCTTAAAATGTATATATTCTACACTCGAATTTTCCTTCACCTAAAATCCTTAGAACATGCTATGTAATCGAGTGAAATGCCCAATATCACTTATAATATACCCAATTCTCTCCTGGCATTACCACCTTATTATATATACAGAACTCGCGATCAAGCTCTCGGCAACGCCCTCCGTGGCTCAGTGGTCAGAGCATTGCACTAGAATCGCAAGGTCGTGGGTTCAATTCCTGCCGGAAGACCTGTGTAGTTGCATTTTTCGCAACTGGTCCCTGTCTGGTCTTAAAATGTATATATTCTACACTCGAATTTTCCTTCACCTAAAATCCTTAGAACATGCTATGTAATCGAGTGAAATGCCCAATATCACTTATAATATACCCAATTCTCTCCTGGCATTACCACCTTATTATATATACAGAACTCGCGATCGAGCTCTCGGCAACGCCCTCCGTGGCTCAGTTGTCAGAGCATTGCACTAGAATCGCAAGGTCGTGGGTTCAATTCCTGCCGGAAGGCCCGTGTAGTTGGATTTTTCGCAACTGGTCCCGGTTTCGTCTTAAAATGGATATATTCTACACTCGAATTTTCGTTCACCCAAAATCCTTAGAACATGCTATGTAATCGAGTGAAATGCCCAATATCACTTATAATATACCCAATTCTCTCCTGGCATTATCACCTTATTATATATACAGAACTCGCGATCGAGCTCTCGGCAACGCCCTCCGTGGCTCAGTGGTCAGAGCATTGCACTAGAATCGCAAGGTCGTGCGTTCAATTCCTGCCGGAAGGCCCGTGTAGTTGCATTTTTCAACTGGTCCCGGTTTGGTCTTAAAATGTATATATTCTACACTCGAATTTTCCTTCACCCAAAATCCTTAGAACATGCTATGTAATCGAGTGAAATGCCCAATATCACTTATAATATACCCAATTCTCTCTTGGCATTACCACCTTATTATATATACAGAACTCGCGATCGAGCTCTCGGCAACGCCCTCCGTGGCTCAGTGGTCAGAGCATTGCACTAGAATCGCAAGGTCGTGGGTTCAATTCCTGCCGGAAGGCCTGTGTAGTTGCATTTTTCGCAACTGGTCCCGGTTTGGTCTTAAAATGTATATATTCTACACTCGAATTTTTCCTTCACCCAAAATCTTTAGAACATGCTATGTAATCGAGTGAAATGCCCAATATCACTTATAATATACCCAATTCTCTCCTGGCATTACCACCTTATTATATATACAGAACTCGCGATCGAGCTCTCGGCAACGCCCTCCGTGGCTCAGTGGTCAGAGCATTGCACTAGAATCGCAAGGTCGTGGGTTCAATTCCTGCCGGAAGGCCCGTGTAGTTGGATTTTTCGCAACTGGTCCCGGTTTGGTCTTAAAATGTATATATTCTACACTCGAATTTTCCTTCACCCAAAATCCTTAGAACATGCTATGTAATCGAGTGAAATGCCCAATATCACTTATAATATACCCAATTCTCTCCTGGCATTACCACCTTATTATATATACAGAACTCGCGATCGAGCTCTCGGCAACGCCCTCCGTGGCTCAGTGGTCAGAGCATTGCACTAGAATCGCAAGGTCGTGGGTTCAATTCCTGCCGGAAGGCCCGTGTAGTTGCATTTTTGGCAACTGGTCCCGATTTGGTCTTAAAATGTATATATTCTACACTCGAATTTTCCTTCACCGAAAATCCTTAGAACATGCTATGTAATCGAGTGAAATGCCAATATCACTTATAATATACCCAATTCTCTCCTGGCATTATCACCTTATTATATATACAGAACTCGCGACGAGCTCTCGGCAACGCCCTCCGTGGCTCAGTGGTTAGAGCACACTAGAATCGCAAGGTCGTGGGGTTCAATTCCTGCCGGAAGGACCGTGTAGTTGCATTTTTCGCAACTGGTCCCGGTTTGGTCTTAAAATGTATATATTCTACACTCGAATTTTTCCTTCACCCAAAATCCTTAGAACATGCTATGTAATCGAGTGAAATGCCCAATATCACTTATAATATACCCAATTCTCTCCTGGCATTACCACCTTATTATATATACAGAACTCGCGATCGAGCTCTCGGCAACGCCCTCCGTGGCTCAGTGGTCAGAGCATTGCACTAGAATCGCAAGGTCGTGGGTTCAATTCCTGCCGGAAGGCTCGTGTAGTTGGATTTTTCGCAACTGGTCCCGGTTTGGTCTTAAAATGTATATATTCTACACTCGAATTTTCCTTCACCCAAAATCCTTAGAACATGCTATGTAATCGAGTGAAATGCCCAATATCACTTATAATATACCCAATTCTCTCGTGGCATTACCACCTTATTATATATACAGAACTCGCGATCGAGCTCTCGGCAACGCCCTCCGTGGCTCAGTGGTCAGAGCATTGCACTAGAATCGCAAGGTCGTGGGTTCAATTCCTGCCGGAAGGCCCGTGTAGTTGCATTTTTCGCAACTGGTCCTGGTTTGGTCTTAAAATGTATATATTCCACACTCGAATTTTCCTTCACCTAAAATCCTTAGAACATGCTATGTAATCGAGTGAAATGCCCAATATCACTTATAATATACCCAATTCTCTCCTGGCATTATCACCTTATTATATATACAGAACTCGCGACCTAGCTCTCGGCAACGCCCTCCGTGGCTCAGTGGTCAGAGCATTGCACTAGAATCGCAAGGTCGTGCGTTCAATTCCTGCCGGAAGGCCCGTGTAGTTGGATTTTTCGCAACTGGTCCCGGTTTGGTCTTAAAAATGTATATATTCTACACTCGAATTTTCCTTCACCCAAAATCCTTAGAACATGCTATGTAATCGAGTGAAATGCCCAATATCACTTATAATATACCCAATTCTCTCCTGGCATTACCACCTTATTATATATACAGAACTCGCGATCGAGCTCTCGGCAACGCCCTCCGTGGCTCAGTGGTCAGAGCATTGCACTAGAATCGCAAGGTCGTGGGTTCAATTCCTGCCGGAAGGCCCGTGTAGTTGCATTTTTCGCAACTGGTCCCGGTTTGGTCTTAAAATGTATATATTCTACACTCGAATTTTCCTTCACCCAAAATCCTTAGAACATGCTATGTAATCGAGTGAAATGCCCAATATCACTTATAATATACCCAATTCTCGCCTGGCATTATCACCTTATTATATATACAGAACTCGCGATCGAGCTCTCGGCAACGCCCTCCGTGGGCTCAGTGGTCAGAGCATTGCACTAGAATCGCAAGGTCATGGGTTCAATTCCTGCCGGAAGGCCCGTGTAGTTGCATTTTTCGCAACTGGTCCCGGTTTGGTCTTAAAATGTATATATTCTACACTCGAATTTTCCTTCACCCAAAATCCTTAGAACATGCTATGTAATCGAGTGAAATGCCCAATATCACTTATAATATACCCAATTCTCTCGTGGCATTACCACCTTATTATATATACAGAACTCGCGATCGAGCTCTCGGCAACGCCCTCCGTGGCTCAGTGGTCAGAGCATTGCACTAGAATCGCAAGGTCGTGGGTTCAATTCCTGCCGGAAGGCCCGTGTAGTTGCATTTTTCGCAACTGGTCCCGGTTTGGTCTTAAAATGTATAGATTCTACACTCGAATTTTCCTTCACCCAAAATCCTTAGAACATGCTATGTAATCGAGTGAAATGCCCAATATCACTTATAATATACCCAATTCTCTCCTGGCATTATCACCTTATTATATATACAGAACTCGCGACCGAGCTCTCGGCAACGCCCTCCGTGGCTCAGTGGTTAGAGCACTAGAATCGCAAGGTCGTGGGTTCAATTCCTGCCGGAAGGCCCGTGTAGTTGCATTTTTCGCAACTGGTCCCGGTTTCGTCTTAAAATGTATATATTCTACACTCGAATTTTCCTTCACCCAAAATCCTTAGAACATGCTATGTAATCGAGTGAAATGCCCAATATCCCTTATAATATACCCAATTCTCTCCTGGCATTACCACCTTATTATATATACAGAACTCGCGATCGAGCTCTCGGCAACGCCCTCCGTGGCTCAGTGGTCAGAGCATTGCACTAGAATCGCAAGGTCGTGGGTTCATTTCCTGCCGGAAGCCCCGTGTAGTTGCATTTTTCGCAACTGGTCCCGGTTTGGTCTTAAAATGTATATATTCTACACTCGAATTTTCCTTCACCCAAAATCCTTAGAACATGCTATGTAATCGAGTGAAATGCCCAATATCACTTATAATATACCCAATTCTCTCCTGGCATTATCACCTTATTATATATACAGAACTCGCGATCGAGCTCTCGGCAACGCCCTCCGTGGCTCAGTGGTCAGAGCATTGCACTAGAATCGCAAGGTCGTGGGTTCAATTCCTGCCGGAAGGCCCGTGTAGTTGCATTTTTCGCAACTGGTCCCGGTTTGGTCTTAAAATGTATATATTCTACACTCGAATTTTCCTTCACCCAAAATCCTTAGAACATGCTATGTAATCGAGTGAAATGCCCAATATCACTTATAATATACCCAATTCTCTCCTGGCATTACCACCTTATTATATATACAGAACTCGCGATCGAGCTCTCGGCAACGCCCTCCGTGGCTCAGTGGTCAGAGCATTGCACTAGAATCGCAAGGTCGTGGGTTCAATTCCTGCCGGAAGGCCCGTGTAGTTGCATTTTTCGCAACTGGTCCCGGTTTGGTCTTAAAATGTATATATTCTACACTCGAATTTTCCTTCACCCAAAATCCTTAGAACATGTTATGTAATCGAGTGAAATGCCCAATATCACTTATAATATACCCAATTCTCTCCTGGCATTACCACCTTATTATATATACAGAACTCGCGATCGAGCTCTCGGCAACGCCCTCCGTGGCTCAGTGGTCAGAGCATTGCACTAGAATCGCAAGGTCGTGGGTTCAATTCCTGCCGGAAGGCCCGTGTAGTTGCATTTTTCGCAACTGGTCCCGGTTTGGTCTTAAAATGTATATATTCTACACTCGAATTTTCCTTCACCCAAAATCCTTAGAACATGCTATGTAATCGAGTGAAATGCCCAATATCACTTATAATATACCCAATTCTCTCCTGGCATTACCACCTTATTATATATACAGAACTCGCGATCGAGCTCTCGGCAACGCCCTCCGTGGCTCAGTGGTCAGAGCATTGCACTAGAATCGCAAGGTCGTGGGTTCAATTCCTGCCGGAAGGCCCGTGTAGTTGCATTTTTCGCAACTGGTCCTGGTTTGGTCTTAAAATGTATATATTCTACACTCGAATTTTCCTTCACCCAAAATCCTTAGAACATGCTATGTAATCGAGTGAAATGCCCAATATCACTTATAATATACCCAATTCTCTCCTGGCATTACCACCTTATTATATATACAGAACTCGCGATCGAGCTCTCGGCAACGCCCTCCGTGGCTCAGTGGTCAGAGCATTGCACTAGAATCGCAAGGTCGTGGCTTCAATTCCTGCCGGAAGGCTCGTGTAGTTGGATTTTTCGCAACTGGTCCTGGTTTGGTCTTAAAATGTATATATTCTACACTCGAATTTTCCTTCACCCAAAATCCTTAGAACATGCTATGTAATCAAGTGAAATGCCCAATATCACTTATAATTTACCCAATTCTCTCCTGGTATTACCAGCTTATTATATATACAGAACTCGCGATCGAGCTCCAACAACGCCCTCCGTGGGTCAGTGGTCAGAGCATTGCACTAGAATCGCAATGTCGTGGGTTCAATTCCTGCCGGAAGGCCGTGTAGTTGCATTTTTCGCAACTGGTCCCGGTTTGGTCTAAAAATGTATATATTCTACACTCGAATTTTCCTTCACCCAAAATCCTTAGGACATGCTATGTAATCGAGTGAAATGCCCAATATCACTTATTATATATACTATAAGTGGCCTTACCTCAAATGTGATGGTCGCTACTGTCAGTTTCGCGATCGATTTTCAGGCGCCTGAAGATCGCCCAGCGTGAAACTGACAGTAGCGACCATCAACATTTGAGGTAAGCCCACTTATATTATATATATATATATATATATATATATATATATATATATATATATATATATATATATATATATATATATATATATATATATATATATATATATATAATATATAATATATAATATATAATATATAATATATAATATATAATATATATATAATATATATATATATATATATATAATATATATATATATATATATAGTTGTCCACTTGGATAGGACATAAGGCATTGTTACCAAAACTACAATTTTTCACAACAAAAACTAGCTACAGGTATAAGGGTAAAATTTGATGTAAGTGTGAATCACTACAATATATATCAAATTTTCTTCAAATTTTCAGTGAATGCTCCTACAATGCTCCTCATATCCATTCATTATTATAAAACAAAAAAATGCCAACAGATTTCTCATTTAATTAATTCATAGATCGACACTTCCAATAATACAGTAGAACTTGAGTTTTACGAGCACCCCTATTGCCAGGTAAAAGTGGTCGTAAAGGACAGGTGGTCGTACATATGGCAGGTAGTGATGTAACGTCATATAGCCTCCATTTTGGTAGCACCGCAGCGGTTAAGAAAATGGCGATTTATAAAAATTTACAAGGGAAATAGAAAAGCAAGAACACTTCAAAGAAGTCTTCTTTTTATTAATGTTAATATGTAATATTTGGTTATTAAAAGAAAGGAAATTTGACATTTGCAGTGTGTTTAGGATCATTGGCTTAGAGCGATGTTCTCCACATCAAAATTGTCTCATACTGTCGTTCACTTCATGCAGTTTTTGCGCTGTGTTTTTGTTACGTTTGATTCAATTTTTGCGCTGGTTTGGTCTTGTTAAAAGCTCTTGGCTTTATTTACGATCTTGCAGTAGTATTTTTTAGATGTGAACACTTAGTTTTGTCACTTTCCTTTCCAAGTTAAAAAGCAGTCGTAAAATATACAAACTTGTCATGGTAAAAAATATTATTGCCCAGCTACATCTGTATGCTGGTATCTCACCATTCAATTTAGTTAACAAATCTTACAATTTAATAACTAATAGCACATATATTACTATACAAAATTATGCAATCATAATATTTATATGAAATGGCATAAATCAATACCGTAAATTTATCGATAGCCCATGGCAACGCAAACAAAAATCTGCGGTCATTTTGTCCAGCATCAATGGCTTCTTGTCGATAGATACTTCATATTAGGTATACACAATGGTTTTCAATTTGGTTAGGTTGTTTGGACGTGTTTTACTTTAGGATGCTTTGGACTATACAAGAAACAACTGCGCATTACCACATTTTAGAATCAACAGTTTATACATGCAAACCATCACCTAACATGCAGTGGACATGACAGTTTCAATTTTTCAAAGCTTTTAATTTTTTTGCCTGGGCTAAAAAGTGGGAGGGGCTAAAGCCCCCCTCCCCCTGCCCCTCCGCAGCCCCTGAGGTGGTCTCTCATTGCAGGTACTGTTCATTTCTATTACCATTAATCGTCCCTGCCAGAAAAAGTGGTTGTTACAGCAGGTGGTTGTAAAAAGGGGTGTTGTAAAACTCAGGTTCTACTGTACTGACATAACTTAATTAAGCAAGAGTAGTATACATGTACATGTAAGTGGTAAAATCAATTAAAATGTAAATTAGGATGATCTACAGTTCTATCATAATGTGGACGATCAATGCCTGAACTTACCTGAATTTCAGATATATTTGAACCAAACAGTTTTGGAATAATATCATCATGTTTCACATAATGACAAAAGCACTCCTTCATATCAAGGGTAGATTCCACATATTCTTTCAACTTTTCGTCACCAACTGGTGTTACTCCAAAGGTAATGCACTTCAGGTTTCGTTTTAAAAATTCTCGAGGTAACTGAAGCTGCATGAGTCTCTCCATCAAGAAGACAGTGACCAATGTAGCCACAGCACCACCAGTGGAATGCCCTATAATTTAAATACATTAAAAATTACTTATTTTTCTTTATTAAGTTTCTCCATTTTTTTATTGATATAAAATAAAATAAAATAAAACAAAACAAAAATAACAAAACAAAACAAAACAAAAACAAAAACAAAACAAAACAAAACAAAACAAAACAAAACAAAACAAAATAAAATAAAATAAAATAAAATAAAATAAAATAAAATAAAATAAAATAAAATAATAAAATAAAATAAAATAAAATAAATATAAAATAAAATAAAATAAAATAAAATAAAATAAAATAAAATAAAATAAAATAAAATAAAATAAAATAAAATAAAATAAAAATAAAATAAAATAAAATAAAATAAAATAAAATAAAATAAAATAAAATAAAATAAAATAAAATAAAATAAAATAAAATATAAATCTTTAAACAGTAATACAACCTCATTCACAGGGCCTTTTTGAAATTGGGAAGGCATAAAAGAATACATATTTCATGAATATTATTTTTATGAACTTTTAATAACTAATTTAGCAGCTTACCAGTTAATACGACTCGTTTCCCCTGAATGATTTCTCGAGTAAAATAACTAAGAGGGATTTTTTTTGCTTCTTCGTATATAACTGTTTAAATGTAAAAATAATACAAATTAAATAACACAATTTTATAACCATGCAGATTATATATATTACAACCAAAAATACTTTAAAAAGCCTTTAGAATACAGAGCAAACTAAGTAAAAAAGGTGATGCTGGTAAACTGCTGAGAGTAAGTTTTGATGATGAGAATAGTTTTCAAACTTAATTCTCTGCAGTTTATTATCTTTTGATTTAATTAACTCCACTCCACTTTTTATCTGAGTGAAACACTTCCTACATGACCAGCACTCCAGACTGCCTTAAGCACAGCACACACTTTCTGTCAGTTTTAGATATACAGTATTTGACCGGTTAAGCACCCACCAATTTTTACAAAAAGAATTAAGGGGGTGGGCACTTACACAGGCATTTTTGCGGGCATCTGGGTGCTAAACACAGAGACTGGGAACACAATGGGACCAATAAACACAGAAATTCAAAATGGTGGACATCTAAACGAAGACTGCATGTGTTTAGAACATTTCAATTTTGCCACTCGCACATTAAAATTATCAAAAATAATTGCTTAAAACACAAAAAATAGGGAAATTTTATTGCTTACAATTAAGTAACCAAGTTCTTTGTGAAAACACCAGTGCAAAGTGTAAGTCAAATTTTAATAATGCACTTGTAAACAAACTTTTAGTCCAAAAAGGGGGGTGGGTGCTTTCCCAAACATGGGCACTAAACCGGTCAAATACAGTAGTCGAAAAAGTCGATTTACATATTATTAAATATCATTAAATTTGATTGCTTTTCTAGGAAAACAGAAGAATTTGTGGCTGATTGACTAGTGAAAAATGGTCTAGATAAACTTCAATGAACACTTTTAAAAGTATATGTTGTGCCACTTTATATAAATGTACAGAAACAGCTATTAAAAAAAACTCGGTTTTATAAATCTCGAAAAACCTCATCTCCTTGACTTTTGTGACTTCATAAATTAATAGTGTGGTTTTGAACCTAAACAATCCCCACTACACTTAGTGAAACCTGATCCCACTACATGTATAGTGAATTAAACCTTCCCCAATATAATGAAACCAGCTTCCCCAATTTAGTAAACAAATCTTACAATTTAATAACTAATAGCACATATATTACTATACAAAATTATGCAATCATAATATTTATATGAAATGGCATAAATCAATACCGTAAATTTATCGATAGCCCAAGGCAACACAAACTAAAATCAGCTTCCCCAATATATATATTGCCACTGTCCAAGTTTCCTGGATGGCCACTGGCCAATGTTAATATACTACAATCCCTTCCCCACTAGTGAAGGTCCTTCCCCACTAGTAAAACCTTCCTCACAGCCAGGTGGTACCCACATACAGTACTCACAGCCTTTTTCCAAATCTCATATTGCCACATTATGTCATATTTCTGACAAAATTAATACTTGCCAGAGTCAAAAGGAAATTATTTTAAGACATAGATTATTGATCAACCCCTGGGGTATGGTTATTGTTTTCCATTTGGGATGGGCATCTCAAAACCTGTTGAGTCATATGGTAATGAAAGCTTTGGTTTGTTCAAAGTTAACTGAGTTTGAGTCCCATCTAATATTAGTTCAGAGTTATCTGAGTATTATTAATAACAACTTACAATTCAGTATCTTGGCATATCTGTACATGTCAGCAAGAACTGAGAAAACTTATTATTAAGTTGCACTTTCAGTTAATATATAACCGGAAATCAGTTATTAACGTGACAAGAACATTAGTTTATATTCGCCAGGATTAGGAAACTTTATTAGGCTCAAGCTTTGTAAACTGTCAGATTACAAGTACATGGATTCCTAGAAGTGTAATACATCTACTAGCACCAATTAAATTACTGGAGATTGAAAAAGCACTCGGGGTGAAAAAATTTCGCCGTCCAAAATAAAGGTTCAACTGTATAAAGATGAGCTTGATTTAAAGAATATAAACCTTTACTCACTTGAGTTTGTTTTAGCACCTTCCGTCGTTAATACATTTGGACGAACTAAACCGACGGCGCTCGTGTACAGTGTATTTTCTAAGCCACGAAAAGCGACATAGAGAACATCCCCACAGCGAGCCATAGTGTACCTTGGAACTTCTTTGTTTTTGCACGAAACAACGAGTTCACGCAAAAAATGTTTGTTGGGGTAACTTTTGAGGCACTGCTCTGGATTTTCAATTTCTTCGCAATCGTAAGCCACCCGACAACAAAGTAACGCGTGGTTGATGTGCACAGCATCCATCAGTTTTGTTTGCGAAATCGCTTTGTCGCCGCCATCGGTTTCTTCTTCTTCTCCATTAAACTCTCCTTCAATTTGTGAAATTTCGCTTTCAAAACACCTCTTGATTTCATTGAAGGTTTTCTCGAGCATGACATTCTGACACGTTTCTCTTAGCTTTTCATGAATATACATTCGAAAGGCATCGCATGGCGAATTAGCTTCCTCTTCCATTACCTTGCTCAACTCTTCGTAAACATCACGGAACGTTTTCACCAAATTGCCAACAAACTGGTTGGCATGTTTCATCGTCTTTTCGTGTCTTTCCCTTCCATCAGTCCACGCAGCACCAAACTTATTTTCCTCGACAAACGTAAGGTACTCCTTGAATCCTAAGATACCACCGTCAAAATAGCTATCAAAGACATTAATTCGATCTTTCTCTGGTCTCGCTTTCGCAGCTGCCATGTTTCCGACTGCAATTGTGAAGAATCACAAGACAAGAACTTCCTGGTAAAGTTTCGGATTTTTCCGGGTAAGAAAATTGGTTATACGTCCATGTCCTATTTACACGAATTGCCATCCTTAGGTTAGGTTGTGTGTTGGGGTAAGGCTTTCATGAAGTACTTGGGTTTTGTAGGACATGGAATTATTACCAGAAAATTTCTCGGAAATTGGTAATGACACATGCGCACATGTGGCCCAATAGGGGACTAGCTTGCACTAAGGTCACGTGATATCAATCCTCTCAAATAGCAGGTATTAGCAGGTATAGAATTTTATTATATAAAATAGAGTGTTTTATTGATTTTTCCGCCACTAATAAAAGTGATGTCACATGTGCGATTATTTATGGTAATCGCACATGCGACGATTATCGCTGAATCAGCATTATAGTTTAATGCATTTTTTTAAAGGCAATATAGGACAATATTTTTATATAATAAACAGAACAATACATGGATGGTTGGAAATATGAAATTTATTTCTCGTGTTGACCAGGATATGTCACTCGTTCGCTTCGCTCACTCGTGAGATATCCTGGTCAACACTCGAAATAAATTTCATATTTCCGCACATCCATGTATTATTCTCTATATAACCTTATAAAACGGATATTATACAGTGGGCGGGTTTTAAGTAATATTTCGGAATTTTGATTTTCAAAACTTGCATTGTGTTTAAAGTCATTTGCAACTCACTTTTCAACCAAATCTTCGGAAGTTCGTTCGGAAGTTCGTAGTTCGTTTTGAACTCTGCATTTGATTGGTTGCTTGGTTCCTAGCAGCCAATGAAATGCGTAGTTCAAAACGAACTTTGAACTTCCCAACGAACTTCGGAACGCACTTCCGAAGATTTGGGTGAAAAGTGAGTTGCAAACAGATTTTAACTTACATCGAGTTACTGGTTGCAAATGACTTTAATAGAGAAAACGGCGATATTGTAGCTAGTCACGTGACAACAATAGACATTTCATGCATGTACAAATTTCTACAATCAAACCTCAAGAAAGGGTAATATTTCGAGTTTATCTATATTTCAAACCCACCGAGCTACCGTTTAGCATGATTACCAATAAAACACACTTTGTTTTTGGCCGCTGGCCGCCATGTTGGATGACAGAAATTTGCCTCCAGCATGGCAGCCAAAAATAAAATACACTTAGATACCGTAAAACGTCAGAATTCCTAAAACTTGACATGAACAATATCAAACCAACTCGTTACATGTTTGTTGTAATTTGAGAGCAAAACTTGCTTTTGAGGAAGATTTTGTACTAATTGTACACGTATAAAACCTTTATTTTGTTCACGTGACCAGCAGTTTTTGAAAATCAAAATTCCGAAATTTTACTTAAAACTCCACCCTATATCCATTTTATAGTTTTATACAGTAACGTGACTTCTATGTGCACTCTCATTAGTTGTGGACCGTGATCTATTAAAGGACACACGCACAGCTGGCGTCAGATCACGTCAGCACACTTGTTTTTCTTTTTTCATGCCCCAGAAATTCTTCAATAAACCACTTGACGTTTTTATTGTATAAAACAAATAGATTACATTTTCCCGTGCGTGTGTACTGTAACACCACTCGACTTCGTTTTCTTTACACGCTGTGACGTCTTCTGTGATCTATTAAAGTACACGCGTTGGATCAATTGGGGCAAAATTGCAAACCCAGATGTAAAACACTGGGTTCCAGACTTTTCTACTATCCGAAAGCTATATATATATACGAAAGCTCTTGGGTAGTATAAAAGTCTAGAACCGAGTAGTTTTACATCCGGGTTTGCAATTTTGTCCCTAATTTCTATGCAAGATGGCAGCCTTACTTCACACGCCCCCCCCCCCCCCCCCCCCCCAATACACACACCGCAACCATGTTTCCCTTATTTATCTTTCGATTATTGAAAGCAATAAAGTAATATACATATACATATATATATATATATAAATCACAACAAACTTCAAAATACTATTTTACTTTATTGAAGCCAACGTTTCGGGGCAAGCCCCTTTTTCAAGGCAAAACATCAAATCTTCTCCAGCGTCTTTTATATGCTACCCTAATTACAAAATCATTTACAAAAAATTTCTTGAATTCAAACCCCTTAGTAAAGGTATCCAAGGTGTATGCCCAAAAGCCTTCTCTTTCGGTTGGATCATTTATATTAGTTTTATCGAAATGGGCATACAAATGCTCACCCGGAATACCTCTTTGCCCCTTCCCATACCTCCGAACACTACTTTTATGATTGTTAAACCTTTTCCTGAATGCTATTATGGTACTCCCAACATACACCTTCAAACATTTAACGCATTTAATTAGATAAACTACACCCTCAGAATCACAATTAAAGGAATAGTTTATCCAATAACTACGGTTGTTATGCTCAAATTTATCCCCTTCGTCAACAAAAACGCATATTTGACATCTGGTTTTATTACATTTACTCAACCCCTTTCCCCCAAAAACACTTCTTTTGACTTTAGATCTAACCAAATTATCACCCAAATTCCGTGGTCTCCTGTACGAGGTTGTCCTGCAAACGTTTCTCTCATGTCATCCGAAGAATGCAAAATATGCCAAAGAGAATCAATAAATTTCCCCACTCCCGTTAACGACGGATGAAAATTCAACACCAAGGGAATTCTATCCAACTTCTTACCCTGATTATTCTGACCAACTTTCGAAAGCTAAAAAACACTCGTCTAGCGGCTGGTGTTTTTTTACGCTTTGCGAAAGTCTCGCAAGTCGCAACATCCCTCGTGTTTGGATCAGGCTGTCCAAACATGGAAACCCATTAGGTATTGCACACCCACTGATCTCGAAATAAAACTGGATTAAGCATCTATTGTTTACAAAATGAAGCCGGAAGTCACCCACTACTAAGGGACAAAGTGATGGTCTTTCTAGCGTATTCTGGCACCGATATAAACATTTTATTGAATGAGATGCTGAATCTTTGAAAGAAAATATAGTTCAATAGTCTTTTTTGGTACAGAAGACGTTTTAAGAAGAAATAAAGACATTTTTCAGCATGTTTGGTAATTACGGATTTCTTTTGTTTAGCTGGCTTCATTTTATGAACCAGTGGACAATAGGTTGCACTATCCAGTTTTATTTCGAGATCAGTGTGCACACCGCGTAGTTTCGCAAAGCCTATCGGGATGATGCAATAATTGCAATTTGTCGACCAGAAAAATAATAATACAGGAAAGCCACCGAAACCTAGACTCGGCTACCACAGTAGCCCGATTAATTATCTACTTGTTTTGGGGCCGCAGTAATTGGCATTAGCAGTTGCGGTTACCCAACCTGTTGTCCTAATGTATGTATTTATGTTTGTAATGTGTACGGCAAAGTAAATAAATAAATAATAAAGTAAATAAATAAATAATAAATACACACATAAAATAGATAAATAAATTTCTAGGCAATATAGAATCATATGAAGTAAAAGGGATCTCTTTGAACTGGTTCAAGTTGACAACTACTTAATTATGATGCAATATGTTGCTATAGTTGATAATGAATCTACGAAACAGAAAATGGTTTGCGGAATCCCCTACGATAATCAAATCAAATTTATTACAATTTAATGCATTCTTATATTTCCTAATCTACAAAAGGTACAAATAAATCAGAACAAAGTCATAAGGTCTAGCTATGGTTTTTGCTGTCTCTTCGGAAAAAACATAAACAAAGTGCTCTCCCGTTGTAGACTAGTATTTGTAATTTATGTAAACTAAAACTATCTATACTCAATTGTGAAAGTAAGAAATGTGTGAATCAAAGAAATGTATTGTATATATTGTGCATCTATTGCTACTAGACAGTAAGAGGATAAAGGTTAAAAAACAAATTAAGTAAAATGCGCATCTCAGAAAATGTGCAATTAGTGCCAATTACTAAGACTTGTAAGCACTGCCTACTTTCACCTTCTTGATTGTTTTGGTCTGCTTGGTCATCGCTACGGTTTGTCGCTTCCCTAACAAAGGAAAACAACATGTTTAAGCAGGAAAAAGACAGAGTCAAATTTTATTACATATATACATAAGCGATATTTAAAGTATTGACCAGTCAAGATTTAGACCAGTATACATGACTTCTCAAATCATTAATACTTCATGAGCAAATTATCCAATAATAAAGACGCATCTGGTCACGGGGTTGCGTTTGGATAACTAGGTGAAACACCCTGGCTCAAAATACTACAATACATTTCATCGGCATACAGGGGGTGGACAAAAAAAAGTGGCCATCCATGAAAACATAGTTAATTTGGAACAACTTAGGAAAGAACAGTACGTTTATGTAAAACCAAATGTTTTGAGGACATACACAATGAGAACTGCTCGTATATGATAAAAAATCCTAAATTTATACATTTGTTTTCAAAATACATTGTATTATCATGGATTTACTAACAATTTTTAATAGGAATTGGTGTATTGAATCTGCTGTACGTGTAACTTCAACTTATTTAAGAAAGTCTACAACATTATTAACCCAATGTGTAATTCTACAATTTTGGACAGTAAAACTAATTTCAAGAGAGTGAGTTACTAAAAAAGCTGATTTAGGTCCACACTGTTCGGTTTTTGTTGATCGTTTTGGATCGTATTTTATGAATAATAAGAGAGTTGTTCAGTTGAAGATGTGCACATCCAAACTCCTTATGAAAAGATTACAAAATCGTGTATTAATCTGAAGATAGGTCACGTAAGTTTTGAAAACCAAAAAAAAAGAGAAAGTTAGGTGTTTAATTAGAAGAGGTCAACGGTTTTTCCAAGCTATCGCCGATAGATTTTAAAGGGAATTAAGTAATTAAGAAAATTCACAAACTCCTTGAAAACGTGATACGCCAAAGGGAATGTGACTTTTTTGTTGTACTATAAGAGATACTGAGTCTGAATTTGTATGACATCAAATATGCGTTCCAAATCGAAGGTATATTTTTGTGTTCTATAACTAAAGCCAAATTAGTCTGATCATTTTGAGATCACAGAAATGAGATGACATTACAGCCAGATTTTCAACATTTTTGGTCATAAAAAATTGTAACTAAAATCATGAAAGGTTGATCTGTTTTCAAAATAAATTATTAAAATTACGATTTAACGTTGTATTGGAGTAGATTTCACTGCATATATGTCTCAAAAAGCTATATTTTATATATTTTCTTGTTTTTCAAAATGTTACGGTAAATTAACGATATTTGCATGGATGGCCACTTTTTTTTGTCCACCCCCTGTAGATAATTAGGATATTTGAGGAAGATCACCAGTAATCGTCCTCAAATATCCTAATTACCTATGCAAACTATACTCGTGTTCATTTGAGAAGCTATTTAAACAACTTGAGCTCGTGTCCCACCGGGATATCCAGACACTCGAAAACAATTAACAAAAACATGCATTGTTTTCTCGTGTTTGGATATCCCAGTGAAACACTCGCTCTCGTTGTTCAAATATTACTTGAAATTCAGACAAATTATTTTCCCAGTTTCAAAGGTATATGCATTGTAATAGATAGATTGATTACTTTTCCTATTGCAGGGAACAGAAAGTTGAAAAATTATACGAGAAACAGACATACTTAACGGCGACTCCAGCTTAAAAATATTTTTAAAATTAGCTTATCAAATGATTAATAATTCAAAAGAAATGAATGTTTAATCAATATTTGTAAATACTGTTAGAACATTGATTAATAAAACATCATGTTTTATCAAAGTTATAAGACACTATAGTGGCTCAAACTCAGCTTTTTCTGACTTAAAATGATCTTATCTAACCTTTCTTACGACTCTTAAACAAAGTGCATGTTCATCATTCACACTTACAATTTGATAAGTTAAAATATTCGCGTCCGATCATATTTTAACTACTACTTAAAAAGGTTACTGTTCATAATACAACGTTTCGACACCCCGATCTAGTGTCTTCATCAGGAGTGATCGTTGTGAAGACAGGTCCCATTCTTATATAAGAGATCTTGTCTTCACAGCTGGTGATGTTATTATCCCGGATAAAAACACTAGAAAATTTGAAGTATCGAAACGTTGGGTCAGGAGCAATAACTTTTTAACTTTTTAAGCCTGTGTTAGATATTTATTTGTGTTAGAAATTCATTGAAAAGTGATCCAAATTTTGCAGAACAAATTGCCACAAACTGATAACTTCATGTATGAACTTAGTTAGTACCTTGCGAGCATTCAGGGTGCTTGTTTTCCTTTCTTCAATAAATTTGAGTACCCTCTGTGACAATTCACTTTGCTTCTCATCTTCCAGTTTTTCTGCAATCCACCGGCCGACATCTAATTCATCATTAAGTCCAGCACGACGGAGTTTATCTTTGCCTTCTTCGCAATTCAGTTTGGAGTCGTTGTCAAAAGCAAATACAACAAACTTGAAATCTCGACTGCCAACTTTGGGTTGGCCTATCTGGTCCTTGATGTTCTATATCATCGAGTACAAGCAAGTTAAAAAAGACAACTTAAGCGTTATAAAACATATTTATTTCTTACAAACCATCAAGCTTTGCGCCTTACGCCGGGCGCACACACTACGATTTTAGTCGGCCGATTAAATTTTGAGCTTTTGATTAAAATCGTTACTTGTGCGGTGTCATTATACTGAGCAATTTTTATCAGCCGATTTTTATCGGACAATATTATCGGATAATTTTATCGGACAATATCAAACTGGTTTGATATTGCCCGATTAAAATCGATCAAAATATTGCATCGTGCTGTGTGTGGCGATTAACAATTTTTATCGTTCACTGATCACCCATTATTCTTCCTGAAGTTATTCGGTTTGATGCTAGTTAAAATAGTAGCTCCAGTTGCTAAAGATGTGAGCTTTTACATGTAAATGGCACACTGGTGACCAGTCGATAAAAATCGCCGACTAAAATCGTAGCGTGTGCGCCAGGCTTTAGAGATTTAACTCTAAGGATTGAAATTGAAACACGACCATGCACTATATAGTTCGTCAGTTAAAATTGTGTCACCCCCACTAAATAAAGTCCATCCATTTATCCATCCTTCCATCCATTCACACGACACCGCCCCCCCCCCCCCCCCAAACACACACACCCCGTATATATATATACGTGTATATGTATACGTATTTGTATATGTATATGTGTACGTGTGTGTGTGTGTGTGTGTGTGTGTGTCTGTATACACATACATACATACCTTAAACTGCGCTGCGATTTCTTCTTTCACCTCGGCAACGGCACGATTTCCTCCTTCGCCCATTAACTCCGCATATAGCTTGTCAGCAAACGAAAGACAGATCAAAACCGGAACATTTTCCTTTTCTAAAACACTCAACCACTCCTTAGTTGCCTCTGTGTGAGCTCGCCTAAAAATATAATTACATAAAACAACAACACTGGTATGAAATTAATTAGGAGTTACTTTTTCCCCTGAATATTTAAAGGAGAAAAAAAACAACATTAATTTATCAGGCTACGTCAAAAGACCTTGTAAGAATTTGAGTCGCTAAGATAAACCAAATATCAACAAAATTCTACATTAAATATCTCTGAACGAACTCACAAATAAATAAATAAATTAATTAATTCTCATAGTAATTTAAAGAATTTTTTTAAAAATCCGTTATTTTTATGCCGTTCAGAATACTTCTGATGAAAGCTCGCACCCCTCTTAAATAACCACGTTTAAAAAACCCCTTAGATAAAGACATCGCATGCTTTATATGTACTTTAAGACCTTTACTTAAAAGCACCCATATAGCCTCTAAGTTGACGTCTAATAGACTAACGGCCGAACTTAATTAACAGCTTTTGCTGTTCCTTGCGATAACATCGTTCTGAAAACATAAGAACGCCTCAGTTGAAGTTGTATGTGCATGTGAACATATATATATATATATATATATATATATATATATATATATATATATATATATATATATATATATATATATATATAATCACTAACAAGATAGGTTTGGTTTACTATATGGTCACAATAAAGTGCTTGATACACAGGTAAACAAATGTAGAACAGAAATATTATTATAAAAGGTTAAAACGGATAAAAACAGTAAAAATATGCAGTTACTCAGAGTTTAACGCTCAGTGGCGACCATCAGACTAAAGATTAGAGGCTATAATGCTATATTATAATGTACTTAAGTAGGTAAAAATTTGGCGTTGTTTGTCATGTCGACATTTGGAGATAAGTTCTGTTCTTTTGTTGAGTAATAATCGATAGTCCTATTTAAAATGCAAGACATTTTCTCTGCAAGACATAAATTATAATGCTTAGCAGCAACGGCAGCCTGTAAACAGACTGTCTTTAGGGTGTGTGGCTTTGGGAGAAGAGTAGACAGTCTGTGGACAATCCATTCAAAAATAAATTCTCTAGTCCGTGTGGCGGACTAATGTTTTGATTGGCTTATAATGTCTCTGCTACGTCCGCTTCTATTATGATTGGCCAACGGTTTTCATTATCAGAATGGCTGGGATCGTTTAATAATATTTTCGCTTGTGTTGAGACAAAATCGTTCAGTTAACTTTTAGATTAATGAAGGTCATTGCTGTGAAGCCGAGACGTTTTGCTCAACTTTCAACGGGTTCAGTTTAGCAGAAAAATCCCGAGTGAAATCAACGCGCGTGAGCTTCTGCAAAAGGCGGCCAATGAAAGAATTGGCAAATCAACTGCATTGGATACTTAAATAGGATTAGAAGGAAATCGCGAGGTTTCCTTTTATTGCAGAGCTGGGCAGTCAATTAACGATATGGTCACTGAGTATTGTAAGTAGACGTTTATTTCGCCAGTGTAGATACGTCGAAGGTGAGTCACCTTGTAGTTTGTTTACATGCCAGGTGTCAAGGGGCGGAAGGCCAATTATAGGGTTTGACGGCAAACGTTCTTTCTCCTCTTCTCCTCGTCTCACGAACGTCTGCTCGCAGGCTACAGCAACGGTGCCTACTAGAACAAATTTTTTGATAACATTACCAATTCAGGCAAAACACAATCGCATTATCCGCCATCTTGTTTCAATACTGTGTTAATTAACTTGGAAGTTAGTGACGTCACAGCTGGGTAAAAATTACACGTTACTGATAGCGCTTTCCATGCTTTTGAAATATGCAACGATGTAAAAGCGACATTCACTAAAAGCGAATTCCAGACATGCGTACATATCGATATAAAAATTCGCATATAAAAACTGATTATCGAAGATAGCGGGTGATAGACGGCCGGCCAAGGCTTCAAAATATTACTTTTGATGGCATTTTTTGTTACAAGCAGGCAACCATGACAATTCGTATCGGATAGTGCATACTTTGAAGGTGAGGGGTGGTTGCCATCTGTAATTATTGATTTATATACTAAAATATAGAGCTTTTTGAAAGTACAATGTGATGGATGGGATATATGTAAAGAGCTGTCTAATATACGTTTGTGTTTTATTTGAATTGCTAAATTCAGAATGCATCCAATCAGCGTGCGTGAAGTTCTGATTATTTTAATTCGCATAACTCACAATGATAAACAAACAAGAAACATGGCGCAAATTCACCTAAATATAACACGTCGAAGAACAGCCATAACAAGCAGCCAACTTTTTGTTACAAGCAGGCAACCACCATAGAAATGTGGCTTAGACATTGATCAAGATGACTAGCCCGGTTGCCTTTGGTGTATCACAAGATAGCACTGTTGAACCGCCAGAACCGGTGAGTTAAATGTCTACGGAACAATATAAGTAACACTACACTGTAGTACAAAAGCTCAGCTTTATAACAGTAGATATACATACAGCGGTATCGGCAAATTATCAAAATAAAACGAGGTAATTTACGAATATGAGACTTTCCTGTAGCTACCAGATCTAATGAATTTCTGATTCTTTGCAAGCTTGTGTTGTTGTAGCTTTTCTTCGGAGTGTTATATTTAGGTGTATTTACGCCATATTTCTTGTTTGTTTATCATTGTGAGTTATGCGAATTAGGTTAATCATAACTTCACGCACGCTGATTGGATGCATTCTGAAGTGAGCCATTCAAAATAGAACACCAACGTAGTTTGCATGACTTCACCGAAATCCTATCCATTCCAATGTCTTTTTAAAAAACCATAAATTTTAGTATATAAATTCAAAATTACGGCTGGCAACCCCTCTCACGTTCAAAGTATATACTATCCGATACGATCTGGCATGGTTGCCTGCTTGTAACAAAAAATGCCATCAACAGTGTTTTTGAGACACTTTTATCGAGGTTGGCCGGCCGTCTATCTATGACAAGGTTGTTAAGTTTTTGTCAAAATTAGCGATGTTGTTAAAAAAAATCGTTCATATTACTTGGATTACATTAGTAAGCATGTTTATAAGTCCAAAACACCGAAATATAAAATTGATTTTTGTTGTCATTATACCCTTTACGAATCGTTTCAGAAAAAACTTAGTGTAACGTCGTATTTTGAATCGACATAAAACAAAACTAAAAAAGAGTGTTGAACAAATGCAACTTCATTCTTACTTGTAATCAACAACAAAGATAACCAATCTCGTAAGACTTAAGAGCAGTTTCGCGAGTTCCGGGATGGATTTATCTTGATCATCGACTCCAGGGAAGTCTATAACGTCAAGCCCTTTGATATCTGAATCCAAATTGTAAATGAACGGTACAGTGGTTCGTTTTAGGGCTGTTGTTCCAGTTATGGCCTAATGATAAAACAAAATTTCAACAGTATAGATAGACACAGTTTTATTTACATACGGTAGTTACATCGGTATAAACTGCTTTACATGCAAGCCGTAATATAGAGTAAAATAGAACGCAATGAAAAGGAATGGGCTTTATTAAAAGAAAGTAACTGATAATTCTATGACACTCATGTGATATAGTACAACTGTATAGCACAAACAATGCTATGAATCTAAGTTATAACAGCAGGAAAATCTGTTACCGCTATCAAAAATACCGCGGGCTCATCGTGTTATAAGACCATCTGTGGCGAAATTTTGAAAATATGGTGAAGGTATGACGACCAAGATATCTTCAAGATTTACTAACAATCTGTCGGTCAACCAGAGTTTTAAACTATGTTAATCAATTAGGAGAAACACTAACGCTATTCTGATAGATGAAAGGAGATATTTCAACCAGGAAGATGTATAAATATTGGAAGATGAAGTGGTGGTACGAAGAAGCCGCATTAGAGCCAAATCGGTAGCAAATGTTTGATCAACTATAACTTCGACTTGTCATTGCTACTGATTTCAGTGTGACGACGACATGCACATATGGCCAATTTCTGCAAAAGTTTGCCGTTTCCGCCAAAACGAAAATGATGCGATTCCATTCTCTGGTTGTACAAGAACACATTGCTGGTGGATGCTTGCTGTTAAAAATTGACCTAAGACCCTCATTTTGTCTTTGAAAACAGGGTTAAAATAGGGCTAAGAAATGTGCCGTGATGTCACAACCGTGTTTTCATAGCCAATACAAGCAATCATAGCGTACGTTAAACTCAGCAACCAATCATAACGCATGTTAAACTCAGCAGCCTAATTATATATACTAGCGTATGTTAAACTCAGCAACCAATCATAGGGTGTGTTAAACTCAGCAACCAATCATAGCGTATTTTAAACGCCACAACCAATCATAGCGTATGTAAAACTCAATCACAACGTGCTGTTACTTAGTATACTTATACTTATACTTATTCAACATAATACAAGGCAACATACCTTCATGTCAAATAATGACCGAACGAACTTCGACTTTCCTGAATTGACCAAGCCAATCACACCAACCGCAGTTTGCTCAGCCATGCTTTCTCGCAAACGACTAATCATTAGAGACCACTTTATCCAACGAGCAACTAACGAACGATAACGATCGGGTACGAACGTCAAGGTCTCGTCTTCGAAGTTTGCTTGCCATTGCTGAAGGATTTCATCGACAGGAGTCCTTTCGTTGATGCTTCGTTTTTTGCACTGCTCTTCTAGTTGCCGTTCAAGGGAATAACTCACGAACTCTCGGTTGCATACAGAACTTTGCTGCATGCTGGTCAAGAGAAATTCTAGCTTGCCATTATAATTGCTGAAATGGCGTTTTCTACCATAAAGCCGATCAAACATGTTGTACATAGTCCCTGCAACGTTAACAACTAACCTGCGACAATCTCCAGGCAGATGATCGATGATATTTTGTATGTCTGGAAACGGAAGAATCAGGAGGCCCCATACATCCAGTCCAAACGATTTCGCACCTTCTGCGATTGCATTGACGTATCTGCTGCTCCGAGTTTCCAAAGGAACTTGGACTTGAGCTTCCATGAAGGCAGCAAGAAGGGTGCTACACGTCTCGAAGTTCTTCCGCAAGCCGTTCAGAGCTTCAAGCATTAAAGCGTTAGAATTTGAAGTAGTGGTGGAGTCACCACTTGTTTCAACACTCAGATTCATCCGCTCACTTAATGTGTCTAGTTCGTTTCTACCACCTCGCAAAAGAGTCATCGGCGCTTTACAGCACGAAGGGCTCGGTCCACTTTCGAAGTCGGGCTTAGCCGATGGGTAAACTGACTCCAGGTTCTTTTCACACAAACATTTTGAACGTCGAGAACCCAAACTTTGGTTTGTTTCGCGCAAAAAAATTTCCATTCTCTTGATTGCGTCACTCGAGATATCTCTTGCCTTTTTAATTGATACGTGGAGTACGTCATCACGTAGGCGTAATTTATGTACAACAGGTATTTGTGTACGAGTCGGGCGAAGTACCCGAGAGCGACTGCATAAGCCAGTATTGTGAATGTTTCTAATAGCTTGTTGCATCCCCTCTAATAGAAACTGCGAAGGCTCATTTGGAGAAGGAAGCCCGCATCTAGATAAAAACAACTCGCAACACTGGACAACAACGTGTGGTTTCTGAGAAGCCATGGCGTGGAATAGACTCTCAATGGGGACAACGGAGACTGCATCTTCAAAAAAGGTCTTGATATCTTGGTAACGTTTCGACTCTCCTTCGGCATCACGACGCTCCAACAAGGCGCTTAGGTAAGCTAACTCGATGACATCACAGGGTCTATGCTTCGCAAGCTGCTCTTGCCTGCTCGATACGGCATAAGTCTGTAGAACAAAAGTAAAACAATAAAGATTATCATTATGAATAGCTTTATTTGTGTCTAATTTTCTTCCCAGCTCTAAGAGTTTACCTAACGGGTACGCTACTGTAGTTAAAAACGGTTAAACTAAAGTTGCTTTAGCGGCGGAAGGAAAGCCGGAGAACCTGGAAAAACCCGTAAGTATCAAAGGAAAGGAGAGAACCAACAACTCTATTCATACGAGTCCAAAGCTATAGAACAAGCGGTCACCCATCCAACATCCAAGTACTTAAACCTCGTCTAACTAGGCTTAATTTAAATGAAATAAGTTAATCATTTGTTAACCCATTGCTGCCTAAGCTTGCAGAGGGCCTGTGAAGAGACACAATAAAATACTCTAGTGTTAGAGTAAAACAATTCATCTGACCTTTCAGTAAAATTATCTGGCGTTAGATTGCCTAAAATAATAAAGGGATCCGTTTTTTGGCGGCTCAGGCAAAAATGGATATTCTAAATACTGTTGCCGTTTGTTTATAGTTGGTTTAAGGTGGCTCGACAGTCTAATTACAAGTAAATAATGAGAAATTAGTTTAAGGTGGCTCCACACAGTTTCTTGTGGAAAATACAAGTTTGAGAGTCCAAAACACGTGCATAAACAATTCGGAAAAAGAATAAAACTAAATGTTATGCATAGTTAAACAGTCTGACAATCAAAAACTGTTACCAAATAAATAGCAACAGTTGTTGCTATGGCAACAATGACGTTTCAGAATGGCTGCCAATTACCCTTCAAACTAATTTAATTCGAAAACAATTTTGGTGACCCCCAATTTTTTTCCCATTAAAACTTTTGTTGAAGTATGAGTAATCAATAGGCCGATTTTGAAAAAATTCTGTGGAACGAAATTTTTTAAACATTAACAAACATGATTTTTCCGGGAAAAA
Organism: Paragorgia papillata; assembly: GCA_035771165.1. Lineage (NCBI taxonomy): Eukaryota > Metazoa > Cnidaria > Anthozoa > Scleralcyonacea > Coralliidae > Paragorgia > Paragorgia papillata. Next base: position 396,898 of record JAWNZC010000191.1, read on the forward strand.
AATTATTCATTCTTCAGAATTTTTTTTAAATCAGCCTATTACTCGTACTTCAAGAAAAGTAAAAAAAAATTGGGGGTCACAAAAAGATTTTTTCGAATTAAAGTAGTTTGAAAGGTAATTGGCAGCCATTTTGAAACGTCATTGTTGCCATAGCAACAACTGTTGCTATTTATTTGGTAACAGTTTTTGATTGTCAGACTGTTTAACTATGCATAACATTTAGTTTTATTCTTTCCCCGAATTGTTTAATCACGTGTATTGGACTCTCAAACTTGTATTTTCCATTTTTCAAGAAACTGTATGGAGCCACCTTAAATTATACAAGACGCCTGGTCAGGCGTTCACTCGGGCTACTGCAAAATCACAGTGCTATATATAGTAGGTGATGTCACATGTAGTGCAAAGACCTAAAGTCTATTAAACACATTGGTCACAGACAAAAGTCAAAACACAATCCAATTCTCCGATAGAAAACACAATTTGCAATAACAAAACACGATCTCCTGTATTTATTAACGTATTTCCACACATGTACACAGCGTTCATATGTTGAGTCTCTTCAGGTATTAAATATCAACACAACTATAAACGGCGTGTGCGATTGTAAGTGTATATAATATCAAGATACTTGCCAGCGACATTACTGCCCAACAACTATGTCTGTAAACACACAGAACACATCCGAGACGAGAAAGACTTGATCAGACATCAAGAAAGCAAAGAAAGAAAGTATTATTTCCACACATGTACAGCGCTCAATATGTCACGTCTCTTCGCCTTTAAAGTGCCTATCTCATGGTTGGGGATTTTACATATTTAGGATATTTGGAACATTTTAAGACGATTTGTAATATATCTTCTTTTCCTAAAATTTCATCTTCATGGACTTTTTTGCTGTTAAAGTTGGCGATTTTGACGATGGCCGTGAAAAAATTTTACTGGGTTCTAGTCGCCGGAAGTGACGTAGAAGCAGGGAGACCTTCTCAGACAGCAACAGTGTTTACATCGGGAGTTTACGGTTCATCTTGGATTTTCTTGGCTTTATTCAGGTTATTTTGTCGGAAATTCTTTTAAAAACTATGCCAAACAGGTGCGTAGTGTTTTTACTCTCGAATGAACCCAATTGATATGCTAGAATAGCGCTGTATGCCATTTCTTTTTTTGCGACAATAACGATGTACAATCCCGACTCACGGAAGGCGAATAAAAGAAGGATAGCTTCGGGTGAAAGGAACGCCGAATTGTCAAGGATAAAGGTGTGAAATGAACGCCGACATCTACTTCTGTGATCTGTTCGTCGTTCGAAGTAGTTTCAACGGGAATATTTAGTACTAAGACGATTCACAGCAGTTTATCACGAGGAAAACCCGTCGGTGTGGCGATTACAAAACGACAACAATAGAGCGTGGGGAAGTGACAAGAACTTGAGCATATCATCAGTCTCATATTTCTTTTTATCGAAGTATTGTTTGCGTTCGATCTTTGATCAAGAATATATCGAAATATACTTGACTTGGTAATGTCGTCTACCTCTGATTCTAACACTGGTAGCTAAAATGACTAGACTAGGATGTAAACATTCCGGGATACGTAATCGAGATCGAAGACGAAGTAAAACTGTCTTCCAGTGCAGTGCGGCCATACCTGAAGACGAATCATCTGAATGCATTGTCAAGCCGTATGAAGACGAGTCGGTTGCCGATGAAATTTGGATCGTAAATCATAATGAGCAAATGCGACCTGAAAAAGGTCTTTAGTACGACGGCTACAAATTCGCTTTTGAGGGGCACGATAAGATAAATGATTGGTAAGTGATCAGTGAATTTATGTTTACGTTTTATCTGCTATGTTGTTTTCACGCATTTGCTAAAACAAAATTGTATGCTGTCAAAGCCATATGCATGATTCGCATGTTTAATTCTATTGATATTACTCTGACACTGAACTGCTTAATGGGAATGCGAAGGAATGTCAGTAAATCAAAGCTTGCATTGAAATGGTTTATAATAACAGTGATCAAGTTCTTTACACTTGTTTGCCTGGAAATGTGGTCACTGCGTCTAGCGGGACACTTACATCGAAAAATTGACAAGATAAAGTATCAAATAAAAGATCAGTACAGAAAACAGGTAGGAACTAAGGAACTGTCTGTTGATTATAGAATAATGGAATACTTGCATCCACTTTTGAAATTTGAACTTGCAGGCGACAGTAACATACAGAGTCAATTTCTTCAAGTTTGAAGATGAAATCGCACAATTGTTGTTGTTTATCGAATTGGACGAGCACTGAATTGTGGCAATTTTGAAGAACGAAGCAATTCTATTAGCCTAGGTGAATTGTGCGCAGCTGGCTTATTCGCAAGTGGAAATCGGAAAGCGAACGGGTATTCTATTAATCAATACTGACAGTATCTACCTGCTTTCTACATCTTCTATTTTATACTTTGCCTCGTCAATTCTTCGATATTTGCAGCCCGCTAGACGCAGTGACCAGATATATAACATATATCTAATATAAACATGCGAATCATTTGGCTTTGACATACAATTTTGTTTTAGCAAATATGGCCAATTGCAAATATGGCATGCCAGTATATACAACATTTGACAAAACGTAAACATAAATTCACTGATAAAGCAAACTTTCATAACTTACAAATCGTTCACCTTATTGTGCCCCGCAAAGCGAATTTATAGCCATCGTAGAATATATTTTTCAAGTCGCATTTCATCCTAAGCTCGTCTTCATACGGCTTGACAATGCATTCTGATGATTCGTCTTCAGGTATAAATGGCCTAGACAGTTTTACTTCGTCTTCGATCTCGATTACGTATCCCGGAATGTTTACCTCCTAGTCTAGTCATTTTGGCTATCAGCATTAGAACCAGAGGTAGACGACATTACCAAGTCAAGTATATTTCGATATATTCTTGATCGAAGATCGAATTCGATAAAAAGAAATATGAGACTGATGACATGCACAAGTTCTTGTCACTTTCCGGAAAAACACGCTCTATTGTCGTCGTTTTGTAATCGCCACACCGACGGGTTTTCCTCGTGATAAACTGCTGTGAATCGTCTTAGTACCAAACTACTTCGAACAACGAACAGGTCATGGAAGTAGATGTCGGCGTTCATTTCGCATCTTTATCCTTGACAAATCGGCGTTTCCCGAAGCTATCCTTTTATTCGCCTCCAGTGAGTCGGGAATCGGGATTGTACATCGTTATTGTCGCAAAAAAAGAAATGGCATACAGCGCTATTCTAGCATATCAATTGGGTTCATTCGAGAGTAAAAACACTACGCACCTGTTTGGCATAATTTTTAAAAGAATTTCCGACAAAATAACCTGAATAAAGCCAAGAAAATCCAAGGTGAACCGTAAACTCCCGATGTAAACACTGTTACTGCCTGAGAAGGTCTCCCTGCTTCTACGTCACTTCCGGCGACTAGAACCCAGTAAAAAAAATTCACGGCCATCGTCAAAATCGCCAACTTTAACAGCAAAAAAGTCCATGAAGATGAAATTTTAGGAAAAGAAGATATATTACAAATCTTCTTAAAATGTTCCAAATATCCTAAATATGTAAAATCCTCAACCATGAGATAGGCACTTTAATATTACACAGCTTCATGTTTACCTAGAAAGTGTCACCTGCCTCAGTTTCGCAAAGTTTATTGGTCAATATCGCCAGCGGCCGCGCGGAGGACTAATAACGCGACACATAAAAATAAAAATAAAAATAATCGCGAACCTAGACTCGTCTACCATAGGTAGCCCGAGTAACAAGACGTCTGCTCAGGCGTTCATTCGGGCTACTGATTTCGGCAATTATACAGACCACTTTCCTTTTTCCACCGCTTTAAATATTCGTTTATGTGCATCTAAGGGCCCGTTACCCGAGTTACCCGCCATGTATAGAAATTCAATGCTATCCCGGCAGAGTGTTTATATGAGACAGGCGGGTAACTCGGCTAGTCGAGATCCCCGCAAAACAGCCGAGATCTCGGCATGCCGGGATGAAAATATTCCCATATAAACACTCTCTTGCCGGTAACTCGGCTACCCGAGTTGAATTCGTCACAGCGCACGCGCCACATGTGAAACCATTATAATGCGTGGGCGGCTTTGCCGAGTAACTCGTCTCACTATAAACACTCATCTTTTTTCAACTCGGCTGCATATAAACAGGCCCTTAATGAGCCTTTCTGGTCTCGTTATGAAGTAAAGATTCTTTTGTATTGCACACACGAAAGAATATTCAAATTGGTCGCTTTTATGAAAGTGGTCTATTGGCGTAGCCTTCGCAATCTAGATAACCGGACTGGCTGAGGAACAGCGTGCGCATATGAAGTGTTTGTCAAAAAGCACAAAACTCCCAGAAGCAATCATTAAGCAATGTAGTTATGTAGAACCGCTTTGAAAATGTACAATTGTACAATCAAAGCCTGGCCAAACGCTTTCAACATTTCATTCAACATTGTTGAATTCAACATGTTGAAAGCGTTTGGCCACCCCTGTTGAATGATGTTGAACGTTGTTGAATGGTGTTGAACGAAATTTGAACATGTTCAAATTTTCGTTCAACACGCGTTCAACATTTCTATTGTTCTCAAAATGTTGAAAGGTGTTGAACGCATTTGGCCACATTTCATTCAACTTTGTTGAACAGAGCCATGCGGGATATTGTCGATTCCAGCTTTTGTGGTAGCCCGCGTTCAATTAATTGTCATTCATGAATGTTGAACGATGTTGAATTCATTTGACCACTCGTGCTTTCAACATTATTCAACATCGTTCAACAATGTTGAATGATGTTGAATGCGATGTTGAAAGCGTTTGGCCAGGCTTTTAGAGGTAACTCTGATTGCTAATTTGCGAGTTTTAAATTTACGACGGTACAGTACGCACTCTAGCAAGATTACACAAATCGAATGAGGTCTTCTCTATATATGATCTTATGTGAAGTACCTTGGTTCAATTAAGCGATTGCTTCGTGTAAACAACAAGGCCGTTTAGCCGATTAATTAAGCAATCTTAATACTTTCAGTAGACAAAACCTATAGTGCTGAATTCGGCAGATTCAAGCGATGGTTCTGATATAGAATTCACTGATGTAAATCGTACCAACAGAAAATATTTGAATACGACACCTACATGATATAGACGACACTAGATATCTAAACATATTTTTTGCATTACTCGGTGCTTACTACTTGCGTTTTGTAGTTACTGGACCAATATGTTCTTTCATATACTGTGGCTCTTGCTTGTATCTCTAGTCCCAAACTTCCTAGATACTGATGTCAACACGGCATTTTTTCCGCGTCTGTAATAAATTCGTCTATTCTGTCTTCATGGACAAACCTTGGCAGCAACATTTATACTGATCAGCTACTGATGAATTCACCAATACCGTCGGAAAACACCTCAACCCAACTCGATCAAAGGCAAAGCTGTCCGAAAGAACTCGAAAAAAATCGAAAATCGAGCACGCAACATGCGTTACAGTTACGGAAGGCCTGACGGGACGATCCAATAATGCAATTTTGTGGAACCCCCCCCCAAAAAAAACAACGAAACCTAGACTCGGCCTACCATAGGTAGCCCGAGTAAAAGTTTTGTAGTACAGGTCTGAGCTTCAATCTAATTCATTACATATCTCTGGTGGTAGTATTGATTATTGAAAAGTTTTGTACTTGCATAGCATTTGCATACCTCGAATAATTGTATTTATGGTAAGCGACAGATTTTATGCAAATTAGACTTTCTGGATCTATTCGAAATTTTCCCTTTAAAGTAAACTTTGAGGGTATAAAACGTTTCCAAAACAATAAGACCCCACTAGCTCTGACATGAAGCTCACGTCTGAATTACAAGACGTTTAGGCAAAAAAATAGAATCATAAAAGAATCATTCTTACCATTGTTCTGGCCTTGACATCTTCCGAAGCCATGTACTTCGCGTTTTCAAAATGTGTTTTCAGTCTGACAGAAACGAGCGGTGAATGCAACACATGCGCTCTTGGCATTGTTATTTGCACTTCACACTCTCTTGTCTTCATATAATCAACTCGGAGATTTAGATCATCTTCGACTGATACGCTGTGAACAAACCACATCCTGGTTCCTGCTATCTTCGCCACAACTTGATCCCCAATGTTTTCAAATTTCACTTCATTTACACTCGGGAGGATGTCGTCTGGTTTCGCAACTTTACAGGACGTTGAAAATTCTTCTAATTCACTTGGAGGAGTTTCTATCAGACATATTCTAACTTCATGATCGTATCTTTCTATTTTATGCTGCAAAAATAGATTTAAAAAAAGTGTATTGACTTATACACATAGATGAATGATGGATGGATGGATAGGATGGACGGGGGTAGGATGGATGGGTAGGATGGATGGGTAGGATGGATGGGTGGGATGGATGGATAGGATGGATGGGTGGGATGGATGGATGGATAGGATGGATGGGTAGGATGGATGGGTGGGATGGATGGATAGGATGGATGGGTAGGATGGATGGGTGGGATGGATGGATAGGATGGATGGGTAGGATGGATGGATGGATGGATGGGTAGGATGGATGGATGGATGGATAGAATGGATGGGTAGGATGGATGGATGGATAGGTAGGATGGATGGATAGGATGGATGGATAGGATGGATGGATAGGATCGATGGGTAGGATGGATGGATAGAATGGATGGGTAGGATGGATGGATAGGTAGGATGGATGGATAGGATGGATGAATAAGATAAGAAATATTTATTTATTCACGGTAATTACACGAGAATATATAAATACATTTACATTCTCTGCTCTACCTGTAAGCCGTGAATTGTTTATCTATTTACAATAAAAATAATAGTAAAGAAATTAATAAAATATTTATTTGTTGTTGCTGCAGAGATCAATATTTTTAAGTCCTCTTTTGAAAGAATCCAATGACATATTTTCTTTAAGATATGAAGGTAAATTATTCCAAATCTTTGGGCCATCAAAAGCAAAACTACTATGGAAATATTCGGTTTTTGTTTTAGGTAATTAGAAAATTTCTTTTGCTAGATCTTAAATCATGAACACTTTTTTGAAAGTAAATAAATTAATTAAATAACTGGGAGCAAAACGGTTAGCAATTTTGTACATCATTATTGCTTTATGTTCTAATCTTCTCTTTGCCAAAGACGACCACACAAGACTTTTCAGAACATTTTTAGAACGTATGGAATACGGTGCACTGATAATAATCCGGGCAGCTCGATTTTGAAGCTTTTGCAATTGATCAGAAAGTCCTAGGATGGATGGATGGATAGGATATAGGATGGATAGGATATAGGATGGATAGATAGGATGGATGGATAAGATAGATGGATGCATGGATGGATGGGTAGGATGGATGGATAGGATGGATAGGATGGATAGGATAGGATGGATAGGATAGGATGGATAGGATGAATAGGATGGATAGAATGGATGGATATATGGATGCATGAAGGGAAGGATAGATGGAACGATGGATAGTAGGGCAGATAAATGGATAAATGGATGAATGAATAAATAAATGAAATGAATGTGTGAATGGGTGGGTAGATGCCGTAGATCTATGGATAAAATGAACAAAAATTAATAAAAATGAAGTAAGTACATGTGTGAGTAACCGAACAAACGACCAAACGATACAAAGACTAACAAATAAATTTTAATCAAACTACACTGTACTTACATTAATCAAGTGAGCATTACAGATGTCAAAAACATTTTTTTGCTCCAAAGTCAAATAGGCTCTGGCTTGCGTAGCATCCAGTTTTATGTACTTCTCACCATCACTTGCCGTGGGATCCAAAATATAATACATCCCAAATATGTCAAAAATAGGAAGTAACATGTTAAGAAATCCTTTAGCTCTTACCCAGCTGATTATTCTCTTCCAAGAAGAGGACATCTTCCCCAATACCTAAAGATACAGTAATATGGTGTATCATTTTACTTTATAAAATAACCTTTATACTACGCGTGCTCTGATTGGCCAATACCCGTGTTTGGATCAGAGTATCCAAACACGGAAATCTATAAAGCACTTTTGTCGGTACTTATGAAAGCAAAATAGGGTTGAAACAAACAGTAGTCATTTATAAGGGCTTTAACTGTGAGAAGTTTAAATAAAAAACAAATTCAATAAATCTTAGTCTTAGGATGAATGTAAGAGCCCAGCTCAGAATTGCAAGGTGTAAAACCTTAACGACAAGTGATAAATCAAAACATTTTAATAGAAACAAGACGCCTGCTTAGGCGTTCACTCGGGCTACTGATAGGAATGCAGCTTGGCATAGCTATGCACAAAACAGCGCAACAGCGTGCACATATTAAGTTAAGCATTCGTTTATAAAAAAGTACAACATTTTCAGACGCAATGCGTTGTAGTTGTATAGAACCGCACTGAGACTCCGAAAGCTATTTTGATTGTACAGTTAAGGTACTTTCAACCACAGCCGCGCATTAAGCCTCTGATGAACAGGTGGGCAACAATGGTGGACAATTTGTCTGCGCTGACCAAAAAATCGCGTGCGTATTTGTTCTTTATTGCCATTTTCCTTATGCGAAAGTCAAAATACGATTTTAATAGCGAGTTATACGTTCTCTGAGCTTTTCTTCGTTTTTAATATGCCTTTCTAGCTCCAGCGATTTTGCTGTTCGACTTGGTGTTTTTCGTTGAAGCTGAAAAGGTTCGTAATCGGAGAAGCGGAAGTACGACATTTTACGAAGATGATCTTAAAGAAAATTGAATTTTACGAAGATGATCTTAAAGAAAATCGATTTCAACTCCTCGAGTCCTTTCTGTTCGACCTCACAGGATTGATTAAACGTTTTCTTTTACCTGAAGATAAGTTCAGATATTTAGTTCATACTTTTATGTTCCCAAAATGTGCTTTACATATTCATTTCAAAGCTTTTCTTGCGAACACGAGTTGATCGAATTACTCTATTTTCAACAAAAACAGCAATTAACCCTCCTCTTTGACGAACGATAGCAAAAAACCTAGCCGTTTGCATTACTTTCAAAATAGCTTTAAGGCAGTTTATGTTTATTTATCTGCTTTCCAAAATCAAAATTATCTTTGGAGAAAATGCGTAACACGTTCAAAAATCGCTCACGATGACCCATGGTCGGCGCAAGCAGAATATAGTGGGTTTGAAGACTGAGCAAAAAAACACACATTTGTTTTGTGAACGGCAACTTTTGAAGACGCTTTAAATATTAATTCTATACATCTTTTTCCAACTATGTTATTTAATCACACATCAAGCTTATTGTGTAGTTCTGGGGGAACGTCATTTTCAGCCGTTGACTATGGCGAAATTCGAATGGCAAATAAAGCAGAAATGCAAAAAAATCGCAAAAACTAGATGTTCACATTACTTCCAGACCGTGATTTTATTAATCTTGGTTGGCAATTGAACTGCTGAGTCGATAATTCATTCGATAAAAAATGTGCCAGGTAGATTAATTCGACATTGAATATAGCATTTTGTTTATTTCCTTTTCAATTATATCGCGGACGGGAGACGGGAATGTGTCCCGAGCGTTTCACTAAACCACGCGAAATCAACGCATTCTTTATTTTCCCGTGCGATCATTAGACAACCCCGTGAAGTTAGCTGCCAGTTCGCCAAGCTTATTGATAAAACTGGATTGAACGAGTTACGACCGGCAAAACAATGGTGCAGCTGGCGAACTGGCAACTAACTTCACGGCGTTAATCTATATATATGTGCAAACAGTTCAACATATAGTACATGGTTATATTTTTTTGCATTATTTGGCGACAGCCAGTTGATAGCCAAACAACTGAGAAACAGTGAAATGTCTTGCAAATATTCAAAATCATCGATAAAATGGCAATAAAAGCTTGGTTCAAAAGATACAACTCGCCAACAGGCTTCGTACTGTAGTTGCCAAAAGCACGCCCTCGGTTTTGCAAAGCCTGACGGGATGATGAAATAATTGCAATTTGTCGACCACAAAAAAACTAACAAAGAAAGCACGCTGAAACCTAGACTCAGGCTACCTGTGGTACCTTTCTCTCTGACGAAGGCAGGGCCGTTCCGAAAGGCTGATCATTGGGGGGTGTATGAAGGTCTTGGACCCCTTTGTGGGTGTGGAACCCCCTTCGTGGGCCTTGGGCTTTTATGACTCCACCAAAATGCGTTTCTTCAAAAGCTAAATTAAATGTATGTGGACAAGCCAGGTGGGCGGTGGCCTCCTATAATCTACTAATAGTACTCCTTGCAATTTTTAAATTCAAATTTCATACTTTTGAATATAGTAAACTCTTATGTAGCAAATTATGAAATAACTTCACAAATTATATTCTTGTACAGAGCTTAACATAATTGAACCCGCCTATGTTTAATTGTAGACCACACTTTGACAAGATCTGTCAGATCAATTTTGTCAGCTACGTCCTTTTCACAGACTAGTAACATGAGACCATCGAGTCGTTTGCTACCCATGGAATTCCTACAATATGACTTGACAAATTTCAGCTTACTGAAACTTCTCTCATCTTTGCACACGGTTGGAGCCGCTGTAAGCAAAAGTCTGTAAGCTTTGGTTACTGTTGGGAATAAGCCAAGCCGACTTTGACGAAGTGCGAGATCGGCAGCATATCTGTAACTGATGTCATGTTCTGGTACGTCATCTTCTTTAGCATGTTTTCGGAGATGGGGTATGAACATTTCCATTTCAGCATGTAGCAAAGACGGCTGTGGAAGTTCATTAGGGTACTTCTGGCAAAGCCTTTCAACTTGCGTGTACGTGGGCATTTGGGTTGGGCTCAGACCTTCCAGCAAAGGCTTGAATGCCGATTTAATGTTTTCCGCTTTCTCGTTAATCTCGACTAGAAGAGCATCTAAGACAGCTGTAAATTCTTTCCTGTAGAACGAATGCATTGTTATTTGGGCAGTGGTATTTTGGGCTTCATCCAGACGTCTAGGTATTCTCCGTGTGCGGTGAAATTTTTGGTACTCCTCAGCTGCATTTACTCCCATTTTCTCAGTAAATGACACAGATGTATCTACAAGGTCGTTTATCTGGTCCTCAGATTCTCTGATTTTTCTGATGCTTTGCTCTGTCATCTGCAATGCTGCTATGGCCCCAGTAACGTCAAGAGTTTCCTTCTCTAGAATTTTTTAGGGGCCCTTCATTACTGAAAAAAGAAACTTTGATCACTGAAATAGGGCCCCTTCATAACTGATATGGGGAACTTTGATCGCTGAAATAAGGGCCCTTCATAACTGATATGGGGACTTTGTCACTAAAATAAAGGGCCCTCCGTCCTTCATTACTGATATAGGGAACTTTGATCACTGAAATAGGGCCCCTTCATAATTTCATTGGGGGGTGTACCCACCCCCCCCCCCACTCGGCCACTCGGCACGGCCCTGGCCGAAGGGCCTTCGCACGAAACGTTAGATTCCTACGTTCTCTGTTTCAGCAGTATATCTAACCTTACTATATTTCGATACCTGTGGAAGCCCGAGTAATAAACTAATGTTTCGTTGCTTATGTGCAACATATATATATATATATATATATATATATATATATATATATATATATATATATTATTAATTATCGATTTGCGAGTATTAAAATTTAAAATTACGACAATGCATAATTTTTGAAAAATCGAACAAGGTCTTCTATATATGGTCTTATATGACGTAAAGGGGTACATAAAGAGTTTGCTGTTGCATGTAAACAAGTCCATTTTCCCGAATAACAACGGCGATCTAAATACTTTTACTAACAAAACATGCAGGTCTGGATTCGGGACATTCAAGCGATCATTTCGATATAAAATTTGTTTATATCGAGCAATATAGTTAACCCTTTAACAGGCAGTCGAACATTTTTGTCCCTACTTATATATTTTACTCTGGCTAACGCCAGACGATTTTACTCGTCAACTGGGCACCTCTTGCAGAAACTTGCCTGTTAAAAAGTTAATCCCCGAGCCCGGGCGTAGGGCCGAAGGCTCGGAGCCCGGTGAGGGTGCTAATCTCGACATGTGTGTAGTCCACTTTACACGCGTGTAGAAAAAGCGAGGGAGACGAAATCTGGGAAATAGTTTATATATATATATATATATATATATATATATATATATATATATATATATATATATATATATATATATATATATATATATATATATATATATATATATATATATAAGTGAGTTATGGTTCACGAAATGTTAGAGAGTGCTCAATACCATATATAGATAGAGCAAAATACAAAGTATAAAGTATAGTTTTACCTTAAAGTCTTCGCTACCAGAGGTTTCACCCTAAACGGGATCATCAGGCGACTCAGTCGCCTGATGACATCAGTCGCCTGATGATCCCGTTTAGGGTGAAACCTCTGGTAGCGAAGACTTTAAGGTAAAACTATACTTTATACTTTGTATATATATATATATATATATTTATATATATATATATATATATATATATATATATATATATATATATATATATATATATATATATGTTTGGTACGGTGTCACGCGGTAAGAATTGTTGGGCACTGGCGACTAGCGAAGAAGAAAACTATAAACTCTCAAACAAATAGTATTTTGCTTTCGTTTATTTAAACAAAACGAAATGGAGCACGAAGAAAAGAAGGATACAAACAACCCGTTTAATATATCTTGAAGAGAAACCAGACAACTTGAAGAAACCAAACGCCGTATGGTAAACAAAAACTCGATTTGCAGTGTTTGTAGTCACTCCGTGGTCAAATCATTTTAAAGTTAACGGTAGGATTCTTGTTGTTTTCAAGTTTTCGCTTAACCTAAAAAATATACAGCTTCACGTTTTCGTGCTTTCCCTTTGGTCGTCCAAACCATAAATCAGCTTAACTAAAGCTAACTTAAAACACTACCTTTATATAAGCTTATGTAGACGTGATGTTTTTCATTGGCATTGCATGCACCTTTTATTTATTAAATACTCATGGGCTTTGGCGATTTTTTTGGCTGTATTTCCAAATTTTCGACTGAAACGTTGTCTGTTTAATACTTCTTTCTAGAATCCGATTCTGCCGAATTGTTTTTATCTCGGACTCTATTATAAATGTAATTTTTGAGCTGTTGACTTTTAATTCTGCCTTTGCAAAACATGTATGCATAGGGAAGCCATTTAAAGCTTGTTAAAAATAATCGCTTTTGAAACCTCCTAAAAACATATTTTGTACAACCAGAATTTAATAATGAAATGTAAGTTTTGCTTTGAATGATATGTTAAATCAGTTTAGTCATCTTATCCATAAATTATAGAATTATCTTGAGGATTATCATTTGTTTTATATATTGGCTGTATATCAAGTGTGCTTATTTTAATCAGGGTGGGTGGGTGGGTGGGTGGGGGGTGTTTCAAAAAAGCATTTAATAAAAGCGGGCGAGGGGTTGTTGCATTCATGTATTTCTAGTATATATTTAAATATGTTTTGATTTTGAAACACACGTTTCCGGCAAATCACTGTCAAATGTAATACGCCCGGCCTATGCAATCGATGATCGAAAGCCAATCGATAATTCGATCAGTCGATAGTAATGATCTAATTGATATCGATTGGTATTTGCCAATCGATGACCAATCGATAGTCACAAAAATCCGTCAGTTTTCCAATTGATAACTATCGATTTTCCAATTGATGACTATCGATTGCTATTGACTGTCATAGATTTTGAGAGTAGATACCAAGGTTTCTTTGCGTTGAGACGAAATTGGTCAGACCTAAGGCCACCGGAAATCTGCAGTTGTTATTACCTAAATGCGCCCTTAGCCAATCACGTCTTGCCAATCTCATGATGTCAATTTCCAAAGGATCAACCTTCGCGTTAAAATTAGAACTTGTTTTGACAGCCGTTGTCACGCTTAGACGCCAACGACTGCGCACTTCGCGAGACATCCCGGGAGACATATAGCGTATATTCAAGATGTCATGAGACAGTCAAGACGTTCAATGAACCATTCGCAACATTGTCGTCAAAGGATATCATGACGGAGTGTTCCTTCGCTGTTAAAGTTCACTTTTAAATAATTAAGATGTTACAAACACTACAAGTAGCTGTGGAAGTAGTAACATCTATGTATTTAGTTCCAGCTCAATTAATTTGGCTATTGTAAGCGAGTTTACAGTTTGCACGTGTAAATCTCGCACCTTATTTTAACGGAGAAAATGTTTATGCATAACGTGAAGTCTAGAAGTCGTTTCCATAACATGCAGTTACTGAAAAAAACTTTCATGATGACATCGTGATACATGTATGAGTCGGCTCTCATCTCCGTTTAATTGGCCAGAAGCGATGACGGTCAAAAAAACGTTTTTATCTTACGACTATCGTGAACGAGCCGAACTCTAGCGCATTTAATGGATTTCTCCGTGTTTTTCTGTTACACGCCATGAAAATTAGAACGTTTTATTTAAACGCGCTAAAAGTTGATACTGTTAAAATATATGTATTTAGTTATATTTACATGTAGTTGGGTTATTAATTGCGTTAATTGATTTGTTATTGCATAAGCATGTTTTGTCAATTTATGTTAGGGGGATTTTGGATTTTATCTAAATCGTATAAAGTTCAAGAAAGAAGAGATTAAGGCCTTCCTGTACATAGTCTTATTAAGTAGTTCAATTATTTGTAAAAATAGCTACATGTACGACACGCTAGCCAAATTGCATGAAATGGGACATTGAAGTCATTGTAAAGGGATTACTTATACGTAGTATTAAATAAGACGATTAAATAAAACTCTTCAGATTGGAATAAGACATCGCAAAGGACAGATTGGAAAGAAACATTGTTAGTGACAGACCGATTGGGACGAATTGATGTGATCTGAAAGTATTAGGCTTGTAGATCTGTAAGATCTTATATGTAATAAAGAGATACCAAAGAAAGATAGTCCCCAGTCTTTGAAACGGCGTGGCATGTAAAATTCTCCTGATTGCTTTGTGGAGAACTTTACGAAAGATATAGCGTTGCTTCTCCTATTAAACAGTTAGGCACTTCGGTGCTATACAAATTGCAACGCGTCATAATTTGAAACTCTTTTTGTGCCACGATAATGCGTGTGGCGATCCTTGGATGGGTAGTTTAGATTGAAGTCGAAGACATTCACAGTTGGTGGACACACGCCGTGGAAAAG
The DNA here is from genome assembly GCA_035771165.1 of Paragorgia papillata. Taxonomy (NCBI): domain Eukaryota; kingdom Metazoa; phylum Cnidaria; class Anthozoa; order Scleralcyonacea; family Coralliidae; genus Paragorgia; species Paragorgia papillata. The sequence goes on from JAWNZC010000191.1 coordinate 412,130, forward strand.
AGATCAAGACAAGAATGAAAATCTGACGCGTCGCTATTCTATTCGGAAAAATTTCTACACGTTTTAGACTTTGTTTAGCAATTAATGTTTCTGTTTTGAACCCTTTAGTTTCGGAATACCAATCAATACCAATCGATCACAATCAGTTTATCGATTGCTATTTATAATCGATAACAATCGATAGTCATAAAAAACTCCTTCATCGATTATCAATATCAATCGATTAATTGATATCGATTGTTACTGATTGGTATCGATTACTATCGATTATCGATTGTATATAGGCTGGGAATACGAAACTTACATGAAATCTAGACATACAAACAGTTCAACATGTTCATATTTTTGCATTATTCGGTGATTATTACTTGCGTTTTGTAGTTGTTATACTCAGTAAATAGTATATACGTTTTTTTATGTGTACTGCGGCCTTTGTTCCTTGTACCTCTTCAGGTTAACTTCCTTATGTATTTATAAATGCACTGATGTAAACACAGCATACATATTCCCGTGTCTTTTGCAACTCGTCCATTCTGTCTTCATGAACAAACCTTCTTTGTGTTTGTTATCCAAAGTTTGCATATTTGGAGGTCTTAGGTAAACGTTTCACTGTAATTCAATGGAACAACAACCCCAGTTCCGAAAGCGCTTCCAATTACGAGGCATCTTTCTTAGGCCTTACGCTGTTGATATTCCGTGCTCAATTTCGCGAGTTCTTTCTTTTAAACCAGCTTCGCCTTTAGCCAAAGTGTTGGTAGGTTTTGCAAGTAAGTTGCTTATATATGGTTGATCAGTGATGTGCTTGACACAACCACAGAATACGAACATGACTGTCGTTCAATTCTCGAAGTGATCGAAGGCTCCATATATGGGAAGTATTGCGCAATTTTTCCATTTTGTGGACCACCCCCATCCCTCCCCCCGCCCAAAAATAAGAAGCCGAAATCTAGACTCGGTCTAATTGTTTTAGTATAAATTTACCAACAAAAGTTAAATAAATTCGCGACCATAACGTACTCTTTGAGGCTCGTTTAATACATTTTTTAACTGCCAACAATAGACGGTCAACAGTCATTTCGGACATTTCTTTGGTCCCGTACGGTGACTGATGGAATTTTCTTGCATAATATAGGATGGGTTTTCATGTACAATAATATTGAAACAATATATATTCACTCATTTGATATGTAAAAATGACAAAAAGTTGAAAGAAACATTCATTTTAGCTTGTAGTTTACATCACGAAATCTTGTCAATAGCAAGCGTAATTTTGAAATGTGTTTTGTTTGCAGTTATTTCGTTTTAAACGAACACAGATAAACAATTTAACGATCTTACCATTATTAATTTCCATTCTAACCATTTTGTAGCCGTTTTTGTTTTCTGTAGAACTTATTGCTTCGCCTAAATGTTCAATTTCTTCTGTCATTTGCCCACTCCGTTATAATTTCGGCGCCATTGTTGCTTAACAGAACAAGCGCTAGCTCTGATGATCATTGCTTGTGACATACTACGCATTTTGTAAATTTATACTAACTATAATTAATATAAACTGATTACAACAATGAAAATCTTCAAAGAAATGTGCATACTTACTGATACATCATCAAGACAAATAAGTGGACTAGGAGGTATTTCAACAAAGTCTTCCAGTGTCTCCAAAAATAGATCCTGAAAAAGGTTGTATAAGCAAAAAACTTAAAATACAATTTTAGTAATTACGGAATAAAGTTATGTTCAAAAGTAATTTAATACTCAAGAATTAAACTAATTGTTAGTTGAGCAATGTACATATGCTTGCTAAGTGAAAAGATAGTGGACTAATGTAATGCAAAGATTTTTATTAAAAACTAATATTGTTTTGAACGGACCCATTAATCAGTCTGTCTGTCTGTCAGCACAACTAACTAACTAACTAACTAACTAACTAACTAACTAACTAACTAACTAACTAACTAACTAACTAACTAACTACCTACCTACCTACCTACCTACCCACCCACCCACCCACCCACCCACCCACCTGCAATATTAGATGAAAATGGCAAAGGTTAATGACCACACTAGGTGTTCAACAGATTTTTCTTTATTGATACCTTGAAAATAAATGCTGTAACTTGTCGGATATTGCAATAGTTTCACGCTGAAAAGATGGGAAAAGTTATTCTAGACGTTCAAATTTGGAAAAATTTCCAGGGTAGAATGCCCCTGGACCCCCTACTATCCCCCCTGTTCAGGACCTTAGCCCCTGTGTTGGGGAATTCTTGGCACCACCCCTGCACACAAGGAAAGCATATTGCTCGATTGTAGTTTGCAGAAGCTATCCAATAGAAGAAAAATGCACAAATTACTATTAAGGTATAAAATGGTTAAAGGTTTAGCACCAATATATCTTTTGGCTCTCTGTCCTGCTTATGTCAGCCAGAGAACTTCTTATAGTCTTTGAACTACTAGGAATGACTTCAGTTGTGTTTACCTTTCATTCACACTGAAAAGTCAAAGAGGTCTTTCCTATATTCAACGACTAGTTTGTGGAATAGTCTCTGAATCATCAAACAAATCAGTTTATATTGCTTCTATTAAAAATGCTTTGTTGTACAGTGAGTTTTATATACATGTACCTCCAATTAATAAATTGGTATACCTTGGGGATCAATATCAATCTAATTTACACACTAGATTAATTAAGACTAAAAAATTGCTTCCTTTTAAATTATTATCTTTTTTTAATGAATCGCATACCTGATCTCCATCCTGCACCTGTGGTGCACCCCTACAGACCTCGAACTTGGTTAATTTTTGCTTAATTATTAATATTAATAATATGAAGTAACAACTGAGTTTTTGTACTGTTTGTTCGTCCTTTCTTGTTTGTGGTCCTCATTCTGTAATTAAATTAACATGAGTCCCCATGATGCGCTATTAGCTCTTGGGATTAGCTCTTGGGATTATTAAAAATATTGTTTAAATAAAAAAAAGTGAAAATAAAAATATATCATAGTTCAAAATTGAAGAAAATTTCTATAAAATACAACTGATCTGTAAACTTTTCTGTACAGACAAAATAACTGAAAAAAATACCATATAGAATAGAACAAATAGATTAGAGCAAAGTCAACAAATGGTTTAGCTCAACCAGTAAGTCATTGAAAACAATAAATTTGCAGATGTATTGTATTGTACCTGAACTCTGTCCCAAACATCTCCACAAAGGCTTGGAACAAGGTCATCTTTCTTCACAATATGACAAAAACACTCTTTTATTCCTGGGAATGATTCAACATAATTCTTCAGTGCCTTGTCGCCAACTGGCAGCAGCCCAAATGTAATACACTTCAGTTTACTTTTCAAGTAATCTTTTGGAAGATGTCTGAATTTGTCCAACAAATAGATGACAACTAGAACAGCAATTGTACCACCTGTGGAATGACCTAGAGAATTTATAGTACCAAATTGAAGCACTTTGAAAACTACCAAACATTATCCATGGCATACCATTTCTTCCTGAAAATCGCAATCGTTCAGTGCAAGAATTCACAAGTGTTGCCTATAATAAACTGGGCGATTATTTTATAGAATCTTAACATGACAGGTAAAACCACCAAGCAAGCATACACCACTGTGGTCATACACAGGAATTTCTAGCCAGGGAGGCAGAAAGATAAATGCTGAAGTTAGTGCATAAAAGTTAGTGTATGTTGTCAGCAAGAGCGTTTTTTGTATACCCCAGGGATTTTCAGTACTAATCCCAGTACTTTTTCAGCTCTAATTACTTGTACAGCTGTATATAATTGTTTGAATACCAATAAGAAGTTAATATTAACATTTACTAAAAAGGCATATTTTTAATTTTCTCAGGTGGGGGGGGGGGGGGGGGGGGGGGGGCTGGGTGGGGAGGTCTACTGATTATAATCACTTATTTCATCTTTTTTTATATTCCTTTTATTCGAATATTAACCTGCTGTGTCCTGGAAAAAAGAAGACTAAAAACCATAGACTCATAGTCGTAGAGTACTACTAAGTTAGTGCATCTAAATGAGCACATTCTGGCTTGAGTGGCCTCGTTATGAAGCAAAGGTCATTTTGAATTGCAAACACACAAACAAGGCTGGAAACTCACTCTGGCTTATGATAAATATAAAAAAATATACACAAATATGTTGCATTATGAAAGTGGTCTGTTAAACAGAATAAAATAATCTAGTGTTACTGTGTTAGAGTAAAATAAGCATTAATTTTCCAGTAAGAATAACAACTCTCACAAACATTTTCCCCCAAAAGATCTAATGCATACTGTAAATTACAGTTATTGTAGGTAATATAAAAATTAGTTATCATTGAAGCATACCAATTACCTGAAAAGATAATTCGTCTCTCTTGATAAATTTCTCGTGCAAAATAACCAAGAGGAATTTTCTGAGCTTCTTCTTTAATGCCTAAATTTTAAAAATTTTATTATCTTTTGATCAAAATAATTAGTATAGAATATTAGAGAAACTAAAAAACAAAATTTTTACTGTAGTTTGTAAAAATTCACCCACAAGAAGTTTTTGGTATACAGTACTGTACTACAGTGGTAGAATCTCCTAAAGCCAGTCTACAGCTACAATCCTAGAATAATTACATTGGGACACACTGCGTATGTCAGGTGACTCCTGTGTGCACACGATAAATCTTTAAAATGCACCCTCCCCTTCCCCCACCTCCGATCAAGGTTGTGACCCAAATTTTGTTTGCTAGACTCAAAAGTCTTCCCTGGAAATCAACATTGATTGGGGGGGGTGGGGTGGGGGGAGGAAACAACGTTATTTAGTTTAATATCATTCATGCATAAATTATCTTTGATGTGCCACAGTTAATATAATTAGGTTATTGACCTTGCATATTAAATGACCTACTACATCGCTTTAAAACTATGTCTAGAATACTAATTTTTTTGTTAAATAATGACAAATATCATCTGTATCATGAATAAACTAAGCAGGTTAGTTTAACCTCCTTCTCGGTAACTAACCTATACTTATCGCACGGTAATTAAAAAAGCAAGAGTGAAGCTACAGGTATTTGATGCTTTAATGTCCCAATGAATTATTCTCGGATTGTAGCTTTCACCCTAACCTGACCCACTAGCATCATTGTTAATACCAGAAGCTTCTATGCTGACCTGACACACTTACATGTTTAACCGATTCCTGCCTGAGCCAACCAAAAACAACTCCTTAGAGATCCTAAGCTGCAATGGATTATCACAAGCCACAGCTTATACAGCCACCAGTATATAATTGGCACTTGACATACAGTACTGTATGTTCTCGCCTCCCCCAAGGAGGCTAGCTTATATGGTGCCAGCACTTGACCCACTACATTTCAGGATGGCATTGCTTGCACCCACTAAACTGCAGTCTAGTCAAACAAAGCCAAGAAATACTGTACATGCTGCAATAATGACATTATAATGTGTTTTTATATATTTGATTACATGTATACCATAATAAAAAAGTTAATAATTATGCAACTTGGGGTCAGATTAGTCATTGTTCACCTTCTTGATTCCTCTTCCCTCCCCCCTTCCTTATCCCATTATTTTTTTTACAATACTTAGCCATAAAATTATTATCCTCAGCCCAACATACAAGTGTGGGCCCTCCGTGTTGTTCATTCATGTATTGTGCTGAGCATTATGTACATATCAATGTTAAGTGGCAGGGAGGGGAGGCTGGGCATAGCCAGGGATTTGATTGGAAATTTTAATTTTTTGTCAAATATCCCACCCTTGGGACTTATTCAACAGTCAAATGAGATCAAATTCCCCTCTACTGCAAGGGGGCCATTAGGCCCCCCAGTCCCCCCTTGAGCCCCAGCCCCCACAAATTGATCAGGCCCCCCAGTAAAAGTCCCTTTTTGCCCCAGGATAAAATGTGTATGGATAAGCAAGTCAGTTGAATAGTTTCAGTTGTTACAAAGGTATAGATAAATCTTTACATTAGTTAAATAGTATTTATTTTGATAAGATGTATGTGGTGATGAAAAATCTTTTTCTAGTTCCTCACAACATTTTCCGTATTAATTTTGAAAGTGAACAAGCTGATGAGTTCTGACACAAAGCAAAACAGTCAGAAATGTGTTGTATTTTAACTAGTTTTTATGGCATTTTGTGACCTTCATATGCATTTTTATGACACTATCTCGAACAAGAGTTGATTTCCCTTCAACATATTTCTTCACTGTTTTACTGTATAATTGACTTGTAATAATTAACATAATTGTATAATTGTATTAATTAACTTGAACTCCCACTAACTCGAACTATTCTTTACCTCCCTGGAGGGTTTGAGATAGCGGGGTTCCACTGTATGTGCATTAGTGTGGACTTTGATCACTAGTCAAACTCTGCAGTGTTGGTACAGTGAGTCCTTTCAAACTGGATACCTCACTTACTTGTAATTTTTATTCTTTAGCTTTCCCCCATGACACCATCCCCACTAATTAGATGGCAAAGTACCCAGAGCACGGGTGGCGTGTGCTGTTAGCGTACTGCCTCTCACCAAAAAGTTAAGCCCAGTTAGACAGGGTTAGTACTTGGATGGGTGACCACTTGGGAATGACCCCGTTGTCGGGCTTGGACTCATGTGAGTAGAGTTGTAGTTGATCTCTCCTGTGCTTTGAGGGTTTTTCACCGGGTTCTCCAGTTTTCCTCCCTCCATAAAATCAACACCTAACATCTTAGCTGTGATCTGTGGTCTGAACTGTGTCGTTGGCGGCTGCTTGGAGCACCTTTGATATGCCTCGACACGGCCACATTGATCTGCGTCCTTCGCAATTCAGCCACTAGCTGCAAGTAAGGATGATTAGCCCCCAGTCCTTTATCCTTAGCTAATTCATTGCCTTACAAATTCACTATATTAATCTGTATGGAATGTCCATCTTTTGTGCACCGGACATCAGCTTATCCTGTATATTTGTGCACCAATGCTAGGATATAGATTTGTCCATGTGCACCAACAGGCATTTGACTGTTTTAATAGTGGTGGTACCAGCATGGAAAGGGTGGGGCTGCCAATTTTAGCGTTGCAGGTATGATAACTATGTATGGGGGTTCGGGGGCATGCTCCCCCTGAAAATTTTTGAAATGTAGACTCTCTGAAATGCCATTTCCTGCATTTTGGGGGAAGAATTTACAGAATCATGAAGGTCAGTCTGGTCTATTAATTCCCATGTTTGTTTGGTCTTTACTTCTTTGTTTAAGTTGGTTTATGTCAAAATAACTAAATTAAAATTTAAAAAACTTCAGCTCAAAATATAAATGAAGTCCATTATTAGGAGCAGAAACAACAGCTTTTTTACATATAAAACAGCTTTTTTTATCATATCAGTCAGTGGCATTGTCTCTACCATTTATAACTTAGGCTTAGCTTGTGCACCACTGTTTATAACCACTTTTTGTGTGCACCAATAATTGCTATTTTGCATTTTTGTGCACCATTTCCCGGTGCACAGCCTCTACATTCCATACTGAGTTTTGTACTTATGAATTCTATATTAAAACTCGTAACTATTGACCGATCACAAAATAAAAAACATTCAACTTATTTGATAGTATAAAAATATTAAGCAAGTTCACCTGAACAAACTTGACCTCGCCAATCATTTTGATAACCACCAGCCTGCGAAAGTTGTATTCCACGAAACGTGACATAAAGAACATCTCCACAGCGGGCCATCAAATACCTAGGTACGTCGTTATTTTCGTATGAAACCACCATTTCGCTAAACAAATGCTTCTCCCCTAAGTTTTCCAAGCTCTTCTCCGGATGTTCGGGATCTTGACACTCGTATGCCACTCTACAGCAAAGCAAAGAGTGATGGATATGAATTGGATCAAAGAGCTCCGTCTTGGATATGACATCTTCCAAGCCTGATTTAGTCTTTGGTTCTTTATCCTTCTCTCTCTCTAATGATTTCTTCGCTGCTGTGATTTTGCGAATGAATTCCTCCTTTGTCTCATCAAGGGAACCTTCTAGCATGTTCTCGACGGCGTCAGCGTTCATTTTGTCGATGAAATACTTCTGAAAGATATCACAAGCACTGCCTTCCACTTCTTTTGTAATGACGCCATGTTTGACGCGAAATCCCCGAATAACATCACAAACGAATTTCCTGGCGTGAACCATGGTCTTTTCGTGCCGCTCACGGTTATTTTTCCACGCTAGTTGGTACATGTTCTCTTTCAAATAAGCAAGCGGGCCTTTGAAGGTGCTCATGGCTTCTTCAAACACACTTTCAAAAATCTCTTGGGCTGAAGCTATTTTAGCAGGCATTTTTTCATCACCAACTTCGCTTTCTGCTGCCGCCATGTCGTAACTTCTTTCAGTGAAATGATAACATATTTCATTTGATATTTCAGCAAAATATACACTCGTCTTCCAAAACAGCGGATAAGACAATTAGAAGCGAAGTAGTGAACTATCACTTGTGGCACTTGTGGTTAATAAAAAATTTCTCCGCTTCTCCGCAAGCCCTCGTTGCATCATGGACAGGTCACAGTTCGATTATTCGGTTTATTCCTCCATCAGGAAATTCGCTCTAGAATTTCCGACCTTCTGCCCAAAGTATTTTTAGCGACAAAAATGAATTAAAGGGGAAAATATCTGAGCAAATATTAGTCGACGGTCAGGAAAGTACAGGTTTTTCCACAGGCGGCCCATTCAAACGACTTGCCTGACTGATATTATAAAACTGTATTAGAGATGTCATCACAAGCAATTAAACTATTAATCATTTAAATATAAGATACCTGGTGTTGTGTTGTTCCTTTTTGTATATCAGTCTCATACCTGTATATTTGAGCAGCATTGCCCGCTTTGCGTTATGCTTGCTTACGGCTAACCTTGCAGAGAAAAATAGGAAAAACCTATTTTCCCCTGCAATAATTACTACTATTACTACGGCAGTATTACTACGGCAGTATATTACTACGGCAGTAATACTAGAGATGCTTGTTATCTCAAGCGATTTCCTTTTAACTTCTAACTACAATTCCATCAGTTTTGTCAAGAATCTTGTTCAAGTACGGTTGCATCATTGTTTTTACCATATGCAAGCCTGAGCTAAATACGTAAGGGTTAGAGAATGGTCACGTGTGCTCTATGGCATATCGAGTCCCGAGAATTAGATCTCATTCGAGGGATATATTCCATAGAGCACGAGTGACCATTCTCGGACCGTCTTAGCCAATGGTTGCAACCACGAAGAAGTTCCAATTTTAGCTATAAATGTCTAGCATGTTTACCGGAGAATTTGCTCTATATAGACTATAGTAGTGACTCTATTGAATTCATTAGTGACTCTATATAGTAATATAGAGGCTCACTGCTATGACAAAAGAAAACAAAAGTGAAAAGATCTTTGCAGTGGACTCTATATGAGGCTCACTGGCCTGCTATGACAAAAGAAAACAAAAGATCTTTGCAGTGGACTCTATATAGAGCTCACTAGTATGTCTAATCTTGATGAATCAAAACACTGTGGAAAAAAGAGCGTTGAAATACTCGATAGGGATTGGTCGAGTGGGTGCTACATTAATATCAGTCAGATAAGTCATTTGAATGTCAGCTGACCAAGAGTTAATGAGATTAATATTAATTTTGTTGAATTGTAGGCTACAGTGTAGTGTAAATATTCAAGTTTCAGTTCAATCAGTTGTTGTGGAAACCGAAGAAGTATAAACCCAAGAGTTTCCGGCCGAAAGTTGACAAAGTTCAACCGTAATTGCTTTTTTCAACAATTCGTTCATTTTAAAGGTTTCGTATGTCATATGTTCTTCGGATATAGCCATGGCTATTATTAAACAATGGGCAGTTAATTATGCAAAATTATTCGGTACCACATTTTGCCAAATTTTTTACAGGATCTTGCAGGCCCTAAAAGACGTGTGTGAAGTTCAACCGTAATTGCTTTTTTCAACAATTCCTTCATTTTAAGGTTTCGTACGTCAGTCATATGTTCTTCGGATATAGCCATGGCTATTATTAAACAATGGGCAGTTAATTATGCAAAATTATTCGGTGCCACGTTTTGCCAAATTTTTTACAGGATCTTGCAGGCCCTAAAAGACGTGTGTGACCTGTCCATGATGCAACAGGGGCCTGCGTTGGAGGCAGATACAAGTACAAATCAGTGAACTGGTACAAGTTCAGTAGAACAAGCAAGTACTTCACATAATACGGATAAAATAGATTCGTATTTATGTAGAGAATACCTGTTCAGTCTGCGCGGACTTCTTACCCAATCCGCGCGCAATGCTCCCCGGGCATTCCGCGCGGAATGGGTAAGAAGTCTGCGCGCAGGCTAACCTGTGCAGGATTTTGTGAGATATCCTGGCAACAAGCAAACAAACAGACAAACATGCAAACAGACAGAGGTGAAAACATATATAACCTCCTGGCGGAGGTAATTATCATGTAGCCAAAGAAAATTACATTGGGAGAGGTGTTATTACACCACGCACTTGGCCTCTCTCCTCCCTGGAAGCGACGGCGTGTGGACGAGGGAGAGGCCGCGCGGGGCCGCGCTCTTTACGATTGCCCGCGCGCCTGCGACAAACCAGAGTATAGAAGCCTCAGACTTGTTTCAGTGTTGCCAATTTTAAATCCATTACAGCCGTATGTACATGTGTTGAAAGCGATAATGCATGTTGGAGCCAGAAGCGTATTTTACCATGGAAAAACTTGCGACATTTGCATGTTGGCACAGATTTGATGTATGCAAAGTGTGCCTCTCTCTTCCGCTCCGAAACAAATTTCTGAAACACATTTTCGAAAAATTTCCAAAATTTGTTTCAAAAAATAGAACAAAGTTCTAATCAGGGATACTTGGTTTCTGAAACAAAGTTTCCCTAGTTTCGGAAACTTTTTCGAAAATGTGTTTTGGAAACTTGCTTCGGAAACTTGCTTCAGTGTATGCCGGGCTTTAAAGTCAGTTGATTTAAATTCCTAGATATATTACTAGTATCCAGAAATTATAGCGATGTTTTCATAAACAAATTAACGTACAACTCACCTAATCACATAAAAGTATGGGAAAACCGATGCAAATTCGCGTGAAAAAAAATCAATTCCAGATGATTTTCTCAAGGCAAACATAAAGAAAACATATATTTTATATATTTATTACATAATTAAAAAATGTAGATAGAAAAAAATAGTAATAAAAGTCAATCACAACAAAGCGACTTCAAACTAATAAAGATAAAAACATAGTTAGCATAAGCCAATACATAAAAACTAGAATAATATAGAATAAAACACTTAATATATATAACAGAAATGGGCAAAATTGAATATATATTTCACTGCTAGTAAGCATTGTTTTAACTTGATTAAATGTCTAACGGAAGACTATTTTGGACACACTGTCCTTCACGTAGATGTACTGTATTCTCGTCGTTCAAAGTCGTAAATAGAGCATGTTATAATAAAACAAATTAAGATCTAGTGGAAAGTAAATACTTATCTAGACAATGTTTTAGTAGCGCACCAAACTAAATTTATTTGGTTACTGGCGCTATTGCGCTTTGATGCATATAAAACGCTGTCCGATTCATACATGAACAAGTAAAAACATTTTTGCCAATTATAATACAAATATACAACCATCTTATTTTCTTTTACGGCGCAGAGACATGGACCCTCACGACTAAAGAAGAAATGTCACTGGATGGCTATTACACACGCAGGCTATTCGTATGGCTCCAACGTCTCTGGGCGGGAACACATAACGAATGATGAACTGTATCACTGTACAATGGAATGCTAAGAGTGACGGACAAGATCAGGAAACGGCGTCTAAAGCTTGCTGACCATTGCGTACGCCATTCGGAGGGGGTGTTTACACGAGGCCGGATCGAACTCAGGTCGGACTGATTTCGGGTCGGTTGTAGTGTTTTACTATAGCTCGTTTTCACGTAGCCTGCGAATACAGCCGCCTCACATTGGGTGCCCCGGGGCAAATGCGGACCCGAGAGTCTCTCTCGGGAGTCCACGTTTCACCGGGGCGCCCGATGCGAGTCGACTGTATTCGCAGGATAGTTTTCACGAGTCCGGCCTGAGATTCAGTTCACACCGGCTTAATCTCAGGTCGCCTGCTAGACCGAACTGAAGCACTTTCACCTCTCAAACTAAATAATAATCAACAATATAGTGGGAACCCACCTAACCCTTGTGGATCGGCCTCACATCCGTTCAGGAGCTGCGCTCTTGCATGGCAGACCCAGAAGATTGGAGTAAGAGAACTCTTGGTTTGGCTCGTGATGTCGCTCTTGCGGACCCGACATGATGATGATACGGGAGATATAGCAATCACCAGCGAGCCCTATATAGTATCAAAAACGCTGCGTTCCGCACACCTTTGACAGTGAGCCATACGAACAATACATACCGTGTGCTGTGATTGAATCATTTTAAAAAGAAAAAGCACAAAAAGAAAAACAGACTTAAGATTGCTGAATTATTAAAGCGAGAGAGTGGCAGCGCGTAAAAATGTTAAAATTACTAATACAAAATTGCAAACTTAGTACTTTGAACAAGTCGGTTGGTCGTCACCGGGTTCTTTCTTTACATCTCGTCGTTTCGTTGGTCTGTCCCTAACAAAGATCGTGACCAAAAAAGTTAAAATTGTGTATAATGTACAGGCACTGATAAAAAATAGTTGATATCATAATAGTCATATTTTTTTATATTATTCATAATAATAATTACAATAAAAATGGAAATAACAACATCATCAACAACAACAACAACAACAACAACAATAACAACAATAATAATAATTTTATAACCAACCAACAATTACGATCAAATAGTTCTCAAAGTCATCGATAATTCATGAGGAAAATTGAAAAAAGTGATTATTTAACCAGTAGTTAGAAATCGGAGAAAGCGATTACACTTTTATTTCGATTTTCTTAAAATATAGATTCGTTCGTGAAGCTATGTCAAACACTCGTAAAAAACAAACAAACTGGGCTTCGCCTCGTACTTTCAACCTTGTATTTAAAAACCGAAACAAAAATACTCCCGTTTGATATATTACATAAAATCGCCTCTTATAACAGAATATTTTGATTTTTATTGATTCCTTTTTATGAATTATTCATATTTAATAAATTATAATATAGGATCACAAATGTGTTCTAAATCAGTTAGCACGAAACTAATTGGTTTAGAACACTGATCTATATATATATATATATAGTAGGACTGCGGGCCCTGTCCGAAAACTGACCGAACAAAGATGATGGAAATATGGGTCTTTTCTTTCATGGTAGTGACCGCTGACCTTATTCTGCCAACATGTTTACTAGCTTGGTCCCTGGCCCAATCAAAGAATATGGGCCAGGTAACCACTAAAGACTTCTGCTTTCCTATTTGTTGAAATTTCGCGCGTTTTTAGTGGCTTTGAGTAAAACTGCAATCGTCATAAGTGGATTTAGCCCTGATGACGCGAGAATGTAATTAGTGGTTACCTGGCCCATATTTCTTTTGAAATTAGGCCAGGGTACCAGGCTACATGTTTACTTGATTGTGGGCTCAGCCGCGCCCACAGGCCGATCAAATTCAGTTTTACATTCATTTATGAAAAAAGGTCAGCGGTTACTACTCTGGGGGAAAAGATCCATAAACGGAAATCTTGAATTGACCGTACCGAAAAAGATGGCGACTTGTACATTTAACCACAATCCTTTGCGTGCAGTAAGTATTGTTTCTTGCAGAAATATCGGAAGATAGAATTTTAGGACGATCAAGTTTAGTAGGAATGAAGTATCCATCTTAGCATGATAAACAACGTTTAGTAGTTATTTGAGCTGATTTGAGGTCGCAGAGCATTGTGGTGCTATCTTTTTCGGTATCGTCAATTGTCAGTCACTGATATAGGGCACCGGCAGCCCAGTTATATATAGGTCAGTGGTTTAGAAGCATATTAAAGATATAATTACCCCGCATCAGTTGGGTTTTTTGTGGACTGTGCTCGTTTGCGATGGATCGGCTTTACGTTATAAAAGGAAAAAAGAAGATAGCGAATGAAATTAGTGTTCAAAAGTTAAAAATTGTTCTTTATATTTTGTAGTCACTGTTTTGTCTATAGCAAGATGGTATATCCAGGATATTTTGCCTCAAGGTGAAAGGTCGGCAAAAATGGCATTGGTTGGTCACATAACACCCCGAATTTTGGGACGGTTTACTTGCTATAATCAGTCACATTGGACGGGTAAGACGACCTAAACCAATCAAAACCCTTCTTAGGTGCCGACCTGTGTTCCGACAAGATAATTTATGCGGTCGTTAATTATTTCTTGATCTTTGTTTAATTTGTTGACGTGATAAAAAACTGAGAAATATTAAGAAATTTTTTATTATTTTTTGTGGGTTCGAGTCCCGTCTGGAGCTCAGAGTTTTTCTCTGAGTTTAACTTACGACAGCTTGGACAGCAAAAACATACGAAAAAACTTTACCAACTCAAGCTGAAAACACTAATAACATATTAACCCTTTAACAGACAATCGGACATTTTTGTCCCTACTTATATATTTTACTCTGGCTAACGCCAGACGATTTTACTCGTCAACTGGGTACATCTTGCAGAAACTTGCCTCTGGGTTAAGCAATTATTGTACAAGGCTGAGTATAATATGAAAAACTGAGGTGAGTGTTATCTGACGAAGGCTAAGGCAGATAACATTCACTAAAATGCGAATAATTTTTTCAATTTATTCTATAACCATACGAATGCTGAATTCAATAATTGTTTTATTATTCATCGAATTTGGATGAATAAATTATACTCTAGCTGAAGAGAGATTCAATGAGTTGAAAAATATAGTACATCAAGCTGGCGTTACAATTTAGTCCTTAAGGCCGGTTTTCCACTTAGTGCGAAGCGACTTTTTCTTTTGTCTTATAAGCTCTGAACTGTCACTAATTACAAATCTATTCCATTTTTACAATAGAAAGTCGATTCGCGCGAAAAAAAAGTCACCTAGTGGAAAACCAGCTTTTTTATGTTACATTTTACGTCATGTAAAATTCGGTTCACACGAACGCAAGTTCTGCAAAACGAGATTTTCCGAGAATTTGACGCCAATTTATTCAAACCGAGTCGGAGATCTCTCTTCTCCGCAGAGGCTGTAAATTATAGAGGAGGCGAAGGCGCGCGGGTGATGGAAGACGCGTGGGGAATGATGGGAAGAGGAAAAGAATGTGCCAGACTCGGAATTTTAATATACAATCAAATCTACTACGGAAAAGTTGGACATTAATAAATTGTGAACAAAAGA
The DNA here is from genome assembly GCA_035771165.1 of Paragorgia papillata. Taxonomy (NCBI): domain Eukaryota; kingdom Metazoa; phylum Cnidaria; class Anthozoa; order Scleralcyonacea; family Coralliidae; genus Paragorgia; species Paragorgia papillata. The sequence goes on from JAWNZC010000191.1 coordinate 427,461, forward strand.
CACTAGACAGATTTAATTGCTGCCAGACAATTCTCAATTCGAGAATGTTATCGTAACACAAGAACAAGATTTTTCGGTTTTGTATTATGCAAATAACAAACGCTACCCGAGAAAGTTTATCGTTGATTTCAAAAGACAAACTGTTGTATTAAAGTTGTAAACATATTAGATCTTACCAATATGTCGTAGAAAGTTAGCGCTGAAAATATTTCAAATGCTGTTCGTCGGCTTTGTTTATCAACGTTTGATAAACGGTTGTCAGTCCATTTGTCAGCGTTTCGAATTTTTCAATCCGTTCCGCAGGTGGTCTCCATAGAAAAATTCAGAATAACATGCAGAACAACATTCTAGACTTAGATCTTGAAGAAAACATTGTACTGCGTGCAAACATCGACGCTAACTCCCATGACCAAAGAACCACACATCGCAAACGTACCACACGCACTACATGTATTCAGTCGTACAACTTATCATATCAGAGGCTCCTTTTCTCGTCTCTGATCTTTCTCGGCCCATTCCCACCTTTCCTCGCGCGCCTTCGCCTCCCCCAGAGCCTTTGTGGAAGAAAGAGGTTGGGGATACCTTCAAAAGAAATGTGTGTGGGAAAACGAATGGGAACCACAGCATTTGCACAAGAATAGGACTCTTAATTTATACACACCTGGTTAGAATTTAATGTACTCTTTTCTTTCTGTTGAATAAATTTGAACACAGCTTGTGATAATTTGCTTTGCTGGTTGTCTTCCAGTTTTTCAGCAATCCATCCTCCGACGTCTAGCTCATCGTGCAAACCTGCCAGGCGAAGCTTTTTCTTTCCTTCGTCGCTGTTAAGTTTCGAGTCATTGTCAAAAGCAAACACTGTAAACTTGAAATCGCGATGACCAGTTTTAGGCTGACCTATCTGATCTTTGATGTCCTAACACATAACAAACAGATAGACAGACAGTCAGTTAAACAAACAGATAGACAGACAGACAAACAAACAAACAAACAAACAAACAAACAAACAAACAAACAAACAAACAAACAAACAAACAAACAAACAAACAAACAAAACAAAACAAAACAAAACAAAACAAAACAAAACAAAACAAAACAAAACAAAACAAAACAAAACAAAACAAAACAAAACAAAACAGACAGACATGCTTATATTTAGTAAATTGTAAAAGAGATTCAAACTTACTTTTAGCTGCATTTCAATGTCAGCTTTTACTTCCTCGACATCACGATTTCCTCCTTCGCCCATTAGTTCAGCATACAGCTTGTCAGCAAAAGACAAGCATATTAAAACTGGAACATTTTCTTTCTCCAAAATTTCCAGCCAATCCTTGGTTGATTGAGTATGGGCTCTCCTAATATTAAAGTAGAATTCTTTTTTACAGTTGCAACTATACTATATATATATATATATATATATATATATATATATATATATATATATATATATATATATATATGTTTTCAGCTTGATGGTAAAGTTTTTTCGTTCGCTTTTTGCTCAGAGCGGAAAAACTGTCCCGTCCGGAGCTGAGTTTTTCTCTGAGTTTAACTTAGGACAGCTTGGACAGCAAAAACAAACGAAAAAACTTTATTTAAAAGTAGTTTAACGTTTCTACATGTGTAAACTTGTTTAGTAGCATGGAACGCGGTAGAGGAGAATATGAGAAGAATGTCATATTCCTCATAGAGCTATTTAAATATAAAGTATAGACCCCACAGAGAGACAGATCGTCTGCGCATGCACAAGATAGCAAACATTCGCCAATGAGTCTTGGTACGAGATTAGTGTACCTCGCACGAAGTAACTCGGAGCTCGTACTCGCAAACTCGCTGCGAGTATTTTAGCGCTCGTGGAAGATAGTTGGAAATTTACTCGCGGTAAATAAACCAATCAAAACAAATTATGTCAGCATTTCAAACTCGTTAGTAATTCATGAGGAAAACTGCACAAAGGAAATCATTACCGTGTCGATGGTTTGGAATTACATAAATTAATCGAACTTTCACCTCGATTTTCTCTTGAAATACCGATTTGCTTGAGGTGCTATATCAAACACTCAGAAGAATGCTTCATCAGGATATCCAAACACCTGGAAGTTTGTTTAAAAAACTCGGCTATCGCTTCACCAGGTAATTTTGGTAGAATTTGGGTATATTACAAGTAATATTTGGTATTTCACTCAATTAAACTGCATATACTAGGTAATTTTGGTGAAGGAAAATTTCGAGTGTAGAATATATACATTATAAGACCAAACCGGAACCAGTTGCGAAAAATGCAACATCAAGGCCTTCCGGCTAGGAATTGAACCCGCGACCCTGCGATGCTAGTGCAGTGCTCTAACCACTGAGCTACGGAAGCCGTGGCAAGAGCTTGGCGAGTTCTGTGTATACAATGCGGTAATGCCGGGAGTAGAATTTGGGTATATTACAAGTAATATTTGGCATTTCACTCGATTAAGCCGCGAGTTATCGCAACGAGCTGTGTTTGGTGGAAATACAGTGGAAACCGCGCGAGTACTCTGCGAGTCGCTTCGTGCGACGACTACGACGACTGGAAATCCGCCTTTAGGTAGTGTGCTTCGGGACATCCGTTTCCGTTAATTTTTTAGCCAATGAAATAATGGCATTCCTAGCGCTAAAAGTCACGCGTTTCTAGGTGAAACATTGAACAATACTATAGTTCTTTCCTGGGCTTGAACCATAAAGATAGATGTGTGATCATGATGGAGCTCAATTTATCGAACTTAATGATGGGTATTCGTACTATTCATTAACTTGAAAAACGCTAATTTAAGTGCTACTAATGTTCTCGCATTTATACTTGATTGTCATGGACCCACGACCAGGTGTTCCTTAAAAACTACAAATTTTTGAGCTAGCAATGCCGTGATTTCATTGGCCAATCTTTTAACAGAAACGGATGTCTCGAAACATTCAACCTAAATCCGCAGTACAACATTGTTTTCATCTACGTAGAAGAGGCTACAGCAGGGCCGGATTAACGGTTCGCGGGGCCCGTGGCATATTATCAGCGCGGGGCCCCTTGACCCCCCCCCCCTGTGAATTCAGGTTTCCCTGAAATCAGAAAGATTAAAAAATATCAATATTCCACGATTTGAAAAGTTGCCTGTGTATTTACAAAACAGAAATATACATCAATAATTGAACTAAAATCCAACGCAGTTTATATAGCATTAACAATTATATAAGTATTATTTTTACAGCAGCAAAGGTTAAAAGTCAAACTGGCTAAACAACAGGAACAATATTCAAAAAAACTCTAGTATCAATATGTATAGTATAAAGGAACGGTGTATCAATAATTATCAATTTGCCTTGAAAAGTTGGCAAGTTACTGTTCATACAACTTTACAGCGCCTGGGTAATGTAAAAGCTAGTATAATGATTGATGCATGTGAGATAATTGCGAGAAGACATTCTAAATGACATATTAACTAATTACTGTATAGAGTATAGACTACTGTAGTTGAGTGATTGTAGACCTAGATTAAACGAAGAGGAGTTGTAGAAAACGTATATTCTGAAATTAGGCATTTGTAGTTCGTCTGGATGTTCGTCTTCAGTATAAAAACAGGCACAAGAGTCAAGACGCATTATGCGTCTAGACGAACTATGTTATTGTGCGTCTTAAGAAGTTAATTAATAAGCGACGCGCAATCGATGATAGTTTGCCCTTGGCGGCGTTGGCGCATTATGCGTCGTGTGCCGGTCTTTACTGAAGACGTAAACAAAAATTGCTTATTCGTCCGATTATTTGTCTCGTCTTTACACTAGACGATTAGACGAATAATATATAAAAGACGCAAATCACGCAATGACGCATTATGCGTTCAGACGAATAATGCGTCTCTAGAAATAAACGGCCATAATAATAAATCACTTTGAGTCGTCGAGGAAAGACGAAACGGCTCAATCAAGGAAATAGACGGCTTTAACATCAGTTCAAACTTTAACACTTACCAAGCTTCAGTAGGTTCCTTTCATTTCCTTTAGTTTAGTGAGCCAGAGACTATCAGAGAGAGTGTTTCAGGTTTGATAAATGTCGTCGAAACAGTCGAATTAGTGTCAAACAGCGCGGTTGTTGCTATACTTGTTATTTGTAATATGATATGAGTTGTGTCAAGTGACACAAATACACAATGAGTCATTATCAACAATAATATCATATGACAGGCTGAATGCTGACAGCTACAGGTTGCACTGTAAAATATATAGTATATATTGAAATACTTGAAAATCTAAAACGAGTAATCAAGTATAATAACCTAAAGTACGTACCTGAAACGTTACTTCAAAAGTACCTCGATAGCGTTCATAATTAACTTCTGCCGTCTAACCGTCTTCCACGAAATTCAGCAATCTATTCTTTCAGCTTTTATTATTACAGTTAGCATAAGGCAATTTAACTGCAATTTTTAATTTTTCCGGCCGTTGCACTTTTCTTGGACGCATCTGTATTTGTGGCAACAGCGCCTCGCTTATTGTGGGCCGCGGCCTGCTTTTTTTATTTTTGGGGCCTCCCTAGCTTTTTTATTTATGGTATCTTGCTTTTTTTATTTTTGGGGCCTCGCTATAGCTTTTTTATTTATGGGTTCTTGCTTTTTTTAGTTTTGGGGCCTCGCTTTTTTATTTATGGGTTCTTGCTTTTTTATTTTTGGGGCCTCGGTTTTGTTTTTGTTTTTGGGGCCTGTTTTTTGAGTTTTGGGGCCCCGGCGCCTCGCTTTTTCATTTGTGGTACCTCTTTTTTTAATTTTGGAGCATGGTTTTTTTTACTTTTGTACGTGGCCTTGCGGTTTTTGGGGCCCCACACTTTTTGGGCCCCGCGCTAAAAAATCGAAACTGAGCAAAGCGCGGGGCCCGTGGCATAAGCCACTTCAGCCATATGGTTAATCCAGCACTGGGCTACAGGCTGTAGTTATGGTATTTAAATGCGAAATATTTAGGATTTCAAAAAGTTTGTATAAACGTTTAAATAATCATCTGTTGAACGTCGTTATGTCTTAGTTTGTACTGAATGTTTACACTTTACAGAGTCAGCCCAACCAATCATTAACTAGATCCCAAGGATAGTGCAAAGTTTCTAGTCAAAGATAATAACAATTTTTGCCACGTTTTCTTGAGCAAAGCCCAAGTTAACTTAATACAAGCAAAAACTCAAACAAACAACCCAAAATAGAATCTCGAGGGATTCTTAAACAGTCATTTTCTCTTGTCAAGAACGCAAAAAAAATTATAAACTCTGACAAACATGAATACTGACGTCTTTTATGCCCTTCACTATTGTTTTCCGGTCTGTTTAATAACATCAAGATCTTTTTGAACTCCTCGAAATTTTTGCATAAAAAGCTTGGCGCATCACAAGAATTCTGATACTAATACGTATCGTGTAACGTCCAGTCAATCCAGATCAAAATTGACTAAAATTTGCCAAGTGGATTTACAAAGATAAGTAAGTTGTTGTTGCCTTTACAAATTACGATCGTCCGATGATTATGTTGCTAGCTTCACGTTATGTAGCCTTGCGAATCGTCTGCCCAATCACACGCTAAGTTCACGCAGGTACATAATACAGATACATGCATGTAGAACTTAAACATTCATGTTTACTATATGGCCAGGGTTCTTCGTACAGTTGCTTATTGAACGCAAAATCAAAATGCGAAGACAGTCTACAATCTCCAGTATACAGAATTCGTTACTGAGCTTACGTGCAAAACTGCTCGAGCGAACAAACACTCTACAAACCGACTTCACAACATCGTCAACATGCCAGACCATATTAAAGTTAAATATAGATAGAAGAAGAAAAGATAGAAGAACTTTATTTAACCACACTAACCCCGTCAACCGAAGCTGATTTCCACAGGGGGCGTGTAAAAAGAAATTACGTAAGTATAATATTTAAAGTTATTTTTTTATTAGTCGTGAGCGGGCCGAATCCTAGGCTTTCCTGCAATTTGATTGGCTACGTGAGCGGGCAGTTTTTTACGATATCTTGGACCGCGGTCCAAAAAGTTGTTTTTTTACATTCTGTCATAATTAAAATTGATCGATTTTCATAACTATTTCGCTTGCGACAGAAAAAATATATTCAACAGAGAGCTATGGGGATGCAAATGAGTTTTATTATCCAAATGGTTTTGACAACTTCATGTGTAAACAGCGAATTTTAAAAGAAACGCTGGGAAAACGGTATTTCACGATATCTTGGACCGCGGTCCAAAAAGTTATTTTTTTACATTCTGTCATTAAAATTGATCGATTTTCATAACTATTTCGCTTGCCACAGAAAAAATATATTGAACAGAGACTACGGGGATGCATATGATTTTGATTATCCAAATGGTTTTTGACAAGTTCATGTGTAAACAGCGAATTTTAAAAGAAACGCTGGGAAAACTGTGACAAAGCAAAATTTACGAGCGATATTTATAAACAAAACAGTTTAAAACGGTAGGAAAAACATACATAAACTTGTGAACACAGTATTTTGAATCACTAAATGAAGCTATATAGAAGTATATATATAAGTATATATATATATATATATATATATATATATTATATAAAGTCATACCACGAGAAGATAGAAAAGCTGAAACCTTTTGACACTAAACTGTCTTTCTTCTGTTATCCAACCGCTATAAAACTCAACAAAACCGCAACAATTCTTTACCTTTTAGTCAAATATTTTCCACATGCCAACCTCATTGTGTCATGTCCTTGAAACTTGAAATTACAAATGGCTTACTACAAGCATTTTCGTCTTCAAACTCGAAGAACACACTTTCAATTTTCATGCAGTCAGCCAAATATTGAAAGCGACTTTCCAAGCAAACAGCCAAAAACGAGCAAGCGACGAAGAAGAACGACGAAGAATCTTTATCAACTAAACTTTAAAAACACTGACTGCATTTTGACTTCCCTGCGTAACTAGATCTTCAAGTTTTGAATGTTTTTTATCACAAAAAAGGTTCCAAGCTTCCTTGTCAGACTACATGTCGGCAGTTGTTTACGACTGTCGAACGATAAACTTTGGACTTTTGAGTATCACGTGAATGTCATCTCGATTACGCAACTTAATTCAATTATGTTAATTTATCTAATTATGTAACAAAAAAATAAATATGTTATTTACCGTTTAGGTCGGTCCGTATAGAAAAATATTTGCCCTCGGTCTCAAAAATGTCCCTCGGCCTGCGGCCTCGGGCCTTTTTTAAGACCTCGGGCAAATATTTTTCTATACGGACCTCCCAGCCGGTAAATAACATATATTTATTTACAAAATATGAAGTATAGTGTCAAAATAGTACAATGTTTAAAGTTATCTACAAAATATGAGGTATAGTGTCAAAATAGGAAATATATAATTAATGAGTAATCTATTTACAAGGTTAATATTTTCATGATTGAAAAATGTGAGTAGCAATTTTCTTTTGAAAACTTGAAAGGGATTTGCTCTCCCTAAGCTCGTTTGGAATAGAGTTCCATAGATGAGCACCGTCATACATGAAACTATTTTTCATATTATTAGTACGTGGTTGTGGTAAACAAAGACTACTTGAAATGTCCCGAAGTTTATAGTTTGTCATCTCGCTTTTATAAGTAAAAAGGTCAGTGAATGACTCAGGACCAGTTCTATTTAAAATTTTAAACATCATTTTTGCTTTTGCCTTTCTCATCATCTTTAGTGGCTCCCAGCCCAAGGCATGTAAAGCAATAGAATGATCAATATCGTTGCTCATGTTCGTGATAATTCGAGCAGCTCTATTTTGTAGTTTTTGGAGTCGTTTTGATTGTGTCTCGCCAAACACATCCCATACTTCACAACAATAATCGAAGTATGGGCGAACAATAGCATTATATATGGAAATAAGTGTATCTTTATCAACAAAAGGTTTGACACGACGGAGAGCAGAGATTCCTGCTGTTATTTTTTTGCAAATATTTTCAGTATTACTCTTCCAAGACAAATGCTGGTCAATTGTTATTCCAAGCGTTTTACATTCATAAACTTGTTTAATTGGTTTATTTTCAATGACAATATTTGGGGGAGCATTTAAAGTGCATTTTATCTTTGGTTTTGAGCCAATCAATATAAATTCAGTTTTAGCTACATTTAAGCTAAGTTTATTGGCCATCAACCATTTCCTAAGGTTATAAAGCTTTTAATATTTATTCGCACCTTCCGCTAGGCAAACAATAAATCCTTTCGCCCAGACCATATTTAATTAGCTATGCAGTTAAGCCTAGAAATTCGTTGTTTAACAACGACATAAATATTTGACGTCTATGAAAGACTGATACTAGTGTTTCACACTTTCACTGGTTTTAGCCTTTCAACTACGACAAGTAGGTGTGTCGTCAAACCTGGTAAGTTTACCCCCCGGAAAGTTTACACTATCTATCTATGCATCTATCTATCTATGTATGTATGTATGTATGTATCGTGTGAATTTTCGCCACTCATCACAATACTGCAAAGTTTCTGTGAAACTTTGCACTAAAAAGGATATTTAATTATTTTGTCAGTTGTCAGATTGCTAAAATTAACACAAAAATAAGAATAAGTCTTACTTGTAATCCATAACAAAGACGACAATTCGTGTGAGACTCAAAAGCAACTTTGCAAGCTCGGGGATTGTTTTATCTTGATCGTCAACTCCTGGAAAATCTATAATATCCAACCCTTTGATTTCAGGCTCCAAATTGTAAATGAATGGCACAGTGGTACGTTTTTGAGCTGTCGTTCCAGTTATTGTCTAATAAAATAAGATAAACAATTTTAGTTGTATAATATTCATGATAATTTATTATAGAACACAACCCGCGGGATATTGACTGATCGACATATCCCGAGACAGGGAAATTTGACTTTCTTGACAAGCTTGAGGGACGAGATTTTTGACATGTAAAATGATATTTTACATATATTAATACTATATTTTAGCACTTGATATTTCCCAAGGAGGGTATTATGACCAACAAGGCTGGGGTTTAACATTGATAGATGCATTAGGGTTATATTTGACAGCTCTTTCTTTCCAAGTTTACAAAGAACATTGCTATAGAGCATCTAAAAATATTTGCATTTTTCAAAGGCATTGAATATTTGAATTAATTGAAAACTACTCAAACATCTAACTGGCTGCCACGATTATATTCATTTATGGCATTTCAAATTCATTTAGAATAGCAAAAACAAATTTCATCCCAAAATCTGAAGTGTTGAAACTGTTTTCACCTTAGACTTTACATCTGTAATATTTCAACATGCAGCATTTATACGGTTTTACAGACGAAAAATTGCTAATTTTCCAATTTTTATGTCAAATTATAAACAAGCTACGCTAAGTTACAAGTGGTTTTACCATAAGAAAAATTTTTAAAATGGGATAAGCCCGGCAGCACAGGTAAAACATGTCGCGCAAGCAAAAACATAACGGATATTAAAATAGAAAAGAAAATTACTGTATAAACAGTGAGAGGATATATTAATAAAAACAGGGAAACTCGAACAGCATTGCTACTAAATGTTCGTGATTTAATACTGAGAGCGACTGCTCTATATTTTTACCGTAAGCTTATTAAACTTTTAGGCCTTTTTCTTCGTTGGTTTTTTCGCTATTGCTTTTTCCTCCTTTCGAGTTCCGGTGTGACGGTTTTTTTTTCTACTAAGGATGTTGTTCTGCTTTATACGTAAACGTTGATTTGTTTCTGTCCTTTTTAACGAGATATACGTATATCCAAAAAAAGCCTTTTGTTGAAGAATTTTTGTCAAGAATAGATTTTATTGTTCCCGGTACCCCAAAATCATTACCGCGCAAGTGAACGTACCATGCATATTCAGAACGTACAAATAAATATTCAGATCGCTAAAAAATTTGCATTTCAACACGCGTGTAAAATGAACTCCACGGGTGTCGAGATTAGCACCCTCACCGGGCTCCGGGTCTTCGGCCCTACGCCCGAGCTCGGGAATAATCAAAGTATAATAGTAAACTGTACATCGTATACCCACACACGAACAACATAAACAGAATATGACATTTTATATTCGTAGCGCAATAACATACCTCAATGCCAAAAATTGACCGAACGAACTTGGATTTCCCAGAATTTACAAGCCCAATCACACCAACCGCAGTTTGCTCAGCAATGCTTTCTCGCAGACGATTTATCATCAGAGACCACTTTATCCAGCGAGCAACCAACGAACGGCAACGATCGGGTACCAACGTCAAGGTCTCGTCTTCGAAGTTCGCTTGCCATTGCTGAACGATGTCATCTAATGCAGTCTTATGAGCGATATGTCGTTTTTCGCATTGTTTTACCAATTGGCGCTCAAGGGAGTAGCTAACAAAGTCCTCGTTGGACGTGGAGCTCTTCTTCATGCTTGTCAAAAGAAATTCTAGCTTCTGATCGTAATTGATACAGTGGCGCTTATCAGAAAAGAACCGGTCACGCAGGGCATACATAGAAGATGTAAGATCAACCATTAACTTCTGACACCCAGCAGGCAAACGTTTGAGCAAGTGGCGCAAATCTGGAAATGGAAGAATTAGCAGACCCCACACGCCCAATCCGAAGGATTTGGCGTGTTTGGCAATAGTGTTGACGTAACTCTTGCCCTTGCTTTCTAAGGGAACTCGAACTCGAGCTTCCATAAACGCGCCAAGAAGGGTACTACACGTCTTAAAGTCTTCCCGTAATCCATTCAAAACTTTCAGCATCTCATCGTTAGCGTTTGAAGCTGCACTTTCTGCACCGTTCTTCTCTTGTTGATCATTCATCTCTTCACTGAATTTGTTCAGCTTTTTCCGGCCATTTATTAGGAGAGTCATCGGGGCTTTGTGGCATCCAGAGTTCAGTTTACTCTCATCTTTAGTGTCAGATGAGGGGTAAATGGCTTCCAGATTTATGTCGCAAAGCGATTTCGCATTAACAGATTTCGAACTCATGTGTGCTCCATTCAAGAATATTTTCATCCGATCAACCGCTTTTTCCAACAGATTCGATTCCCTGGTTGTCCCCTTTTCCGTTTCTGTAGTAGGATCATATTCGAACTCCTCGCCTGCATACATCCCGGCATTAGAGCTCACGACACCAGGGTCATACATCTGGTCACAATCGTCAAACCACAGATCAGACGAAATTTCGTCATTATGGCCATACGAAATTTCGTCATTATGGTCATACGAAATTTCGTCATTAAGGCCATACGAAATTTCGTCATTATGGTCATACGAAATTTCGTCATTAAGGCCATACGAAATTTCGTCATTATGGTCATACGAAATTTCGTCTCCACGATATTCTAGTTCCATTAGTTCAATTTCACATATGTGGTTTATAGCCCGTTTCATTCCAGTTAGAAGTAGTTCTGATGGCTGGTCTGGAGATGGAAGTGTAGTACCAGACAAAAATATTTCACAACACTGCTCAACTGTGTGCGGTGTAGCTGTAGCCATGGCATGAAACAGACTTTCGATGGGGACAACAGACACAGCATCTTTAAAAAATCTTTTTATGGCATTGTATCTTTTGGACTTCCTTTCATCATCACGACGCTCCAACAAGGCACTTAGGTACGCTAATTCAATGACCCCACAAGGACTGTGCTTTGCCAGCTGTTCTTGTCTTCTCGATACCTCGTACGTCTTGGAAAAGAAAAAAATAGCAATAGCAATTATTTACACCAACATTCTACATTGTTTGTTATAAAGGCTATAGGCCACAAATATACTGCAAGCATTTGGCATTTCACTCGATTAAGATTCACAGACAGACAGACAGACAGACAGACAGACAGACAGACAGACAGACAGACAGACAGACAGACAGACAGACAGACAGACAGACAGACAGACAGACAGAAAGACAGAAAGAAAGAAAGAAAGAAAGAAAGAAAGAAAGAAAGAAAGAAAGAAAGAAAGAAAGAAAGAAAGAAAGAAAGAAAGAAAGAAAGAAAGAAAGAAAGAAAGAAAGAAAGAAAGAAAGAAAGAAAGAAAGAAAGAAAGAAAGAAAGAAAGAAAGAGAGAGACAGAGAGAGAGAGAGAGAGAGAGAGAGAGAGAGAGAGAGAGAGAGAGAGAGAGAGAGAGAGAGAGAGAGAGAGAGAGAGAGAAACCGACAGACAAACCGACAGACAGACAGACAGACAGACAGACAGACAGACAGACAGACAGACAGACAGACAGACACACAGACAGACAGACAGACAGACAGACAGACAGACAGACACACAGACACACACACACACATGCATACAGACAGTTTAAGGTCTTCGTTAAGGTTTTCAGGGTCAGAATTTATGCCACAAAAATAAAATAGATATCGTTAGAAAGCTATGAATTTGTAGAATACAATGGTGTCTTTGGTTTCGCGATAAACACAAACCGTTAATAGTTGTGAATTTTTTAATTAAAACCAGAGGGCTTCACTCGTGGCGACTCGAGTAAAAAGCGTTTTATTTTGTTCAAAATCTTTTTTTTGTAATTTGATTCCGAGATAAATTTCCAGCAAAACAGTGTCAGCGTTTTTTGATATGTCGAGTTATTGACGACCAAATTTAAAAATGCTGGTTTTCGACCAACATTCGGACAAAATAAGTCATAAATTCGAAAGCAGGGAATAAATAAAAAAAAACGCTGACACCGTTTTGCTGAACATTTATCTCGTTTTGATTAAAAAATCACAACTATTAACGGTTTGTGTTTATCGCGAAACCAAAGACATTTTGTGGCATAAATTCTGACGAATTGAGAGCCCTTTACATAAATGACCCTGCAAACCTTAACGAAGACCTTAAGTACCAGAAAAACGTGGACTAGATAAATAAAAAATAGTTCTTACGGTTGTTTTTGCTGGTACTTTTTTTGCTAACATATATTTAGACTTTTGAAAATGTGTTTTCGCCCTCACAGTAACGCTGTCTGAATATGAACAATGAGAACTTTGCATTCCTGCCTGCACTTCGGATTCTGTTGACTTCGTATAGACGACAGGCAGATGTTTATCATCTCCAATGGATACTTCATACACGAACCACATACTACTCCCTGAAATCTTAGCCACAACTTGTTTTCCAATGTTTTCAAACTGAACTCCACTAATTTTGGGGGCGATGTCTTCCGGTTTCTTAGTACTGCTGCAAGAGTTCTTTACTAGCAACTCTGGCAGTTCATCAATGAGGCATACGCGAACTTCGTGGTCGTATGTTTCTATTCTATGCTGCAAAAATACACAAACATACGACACGGTTATTTTTCTTCCTCTTTGTGCCAGCAAGCTACTGTAAAATATATTATGCTGAAGGACCTCTCGCATCGTAATTGCTTCGTTTAACATTGTTACCCACGTTAGTAAAAAATAGGTACGCAATGCGTACATGTGACTACCGCTGTTAAGCACAGAAAGAGATACAGACAAGCAATGCATGAAAATGTGTGAAAAGCACACAGACACACAAAAAAAATTATAGTTAATATTTTAAATCATTTTATACATGTATTGCTAATTTGAACATGGCACATACTATACATACATCTTTACTGGCTGCTTCCAAAACATAGCATATATTAGCATTATAAACATGCCCCCAAGTTTTACGTGAAGTGAACTTGTAAATTTCAGATTTTTGTACGAAGCCCGAATAGCTTATCTGGTGGATAAATCCTAGCTAGAGAACCACTCTAGTGGTGCTTTGAACAATCTAATTTAACTTTTATCCACTGAACAGCACTATCAGATCCATAACTATTCAGTGGATAAACTTTTATATTAGGTTGTTCAAAGCATGATTAGTGCTGTTCTTTAGCTAGGACTTATCAACTAGATAAGCTATCTCGGCTTTGTACAACTCGCCCCAGATCATATAGATTATTTTTGTGGAAACACCACGAAAATATTTATTTGGTAAGCTTTCGGCCTGTTGACTCAGGCTGAAAGCTTAACAAATAAATATTTTACGTGGTGTTTCCACAAAAATAATCAATAATCTATATTACATTATCGCCATAAAAACTTTCAAAGACATTTAAGTGACATTTAAGTGTAATGCACATCACTAATATTTTGTGATTCTGCTAGTATTTTAAATTAAACAGTACAACAATACTCAGTATTGTAGTTTCAACAGATATATTTCTTCATTTCAAGGCTTTCAACATATTCAAGGCTTTAAGTTTCCCAACAGTTCACAATAGCTTTTCAAAATGTACAATTGAGTGACACTGAGACACCAGAGAATATTTTAGTACTTTCACAAGAGTCAGACTTCTGGTGTATCTACTATTCTGTGGTCAGACCGCTGTTGCAGCTCTGGTGTGCACAAACTTTGGTTTCTTAATTTCATTATACAAGATATTGAACAACACCTAAAACAAGTAAACAAAGCACCAAGTCAAGGTTTTGTAATGTCTATGTAACAGCCAACATATTTTGTCTGCATAAATTTCTTATATACATGTATATAGTGTAAATACAAGGTAATAATTCATAAACCAAACACATAGGAAAATCATAAGCGAGACAAAAGTTTGATATGTGATCAAACACTTGGATAGATTAAGCCAACTCTTACTTCAAACTTATCATAAAATACTGATTCATTTCCTGATTTGTTTGATCTTGAAACACTCGAAAGTTGTGTTTGATCTAATATCAAAACACCAAGCTCGAAGTTGGTTAAAACACACTTCTCACTCATAGTGTATGATATATACATGTACATGCAGTAACATGAGTCACTGACCAGTGAGCACAATACACAATTCAACCAAAATTAAACTTAAACTCATAAAGCGATTTTATCATTATAAATCATTTCTATCAAAGACTTTGGTGTATATATTGACAATTTCTTCGATAAAAGAAGAAGAGTTTTACAACAGGACACAGTTGAAGGCCCAATTTTATAACCGAACTTTGTAAACTGAATATTTCTAGTACTGCTATAAGTACCGAAGTACGAGGTTGGCTTTGAGATATTAAATTTGTTTCCGATCAAGTATTTATAGATTTTGTATATATAGTATATAAGATAAACAACGTCACAGTTTTGAAACTATTTCTTACCTTGTATAAACTGATCAATGACAGAAACCGTTCCAAGAAGAAAAGATTTGCAAAGTAATAATTAACACTTTTCAAAAATCAAAACTGTCATCGAGCAGGCGAGAGCAACCAAGATTCACTTTAAGGCCTGTTTACATGGCCAAAATTTAAGCGGGATCTGAGCCACATCTGACTTTAAGCGGGCTTAAAATGTCCGTGTAAATAGATCGGCCTAAATTAATCGCGATTAGTTTGCACCACCGCAAGGAGGTGGATTAAACTGAGCACGATCAGTTAATCGCGCTTAAAGGCGGATTTCCAGTCCTCACACGAAGCAACTCGCAGCTCGCTGCGAGTATTTGCATCTAATTAAAAATTACTCATAGCGAAAAAAAGAAGCACCGCGAGTTCTTTTTAATTAGATGCAAGCACTCGCAGCGAGCTGCGAACCAGTTTCTGCGATGACTGAGTTTCAGGCCTAACTTGGCCGTGTAAACGCAACGGGATTGAAAAACGCTTGCTATTAATACGTTGTTATTAATACGATAAAACGCATTTTTTTTCCCTGCTGTAGAAGCTTCCATCTCGCTATTCTTTGTTTCCTTTGTTTGTTTCTTTTGCTATTACTTTTTCTCGTGTACCGATGTTTTCCGTAGTTCCGTTCCGTTGTTCTTTGACGCACGTTACCAATACGAAGCTTCCAAAACCAAAACTATAGCTCGTCCACCATGTTGAATAATGGTGTACGTGTTTTACTAAGGGATTCTTCTGTAAGCTTAAATGACCGTGTAAACGCACCAAGGTGGCGCATTTTAAACACGCTTAACTTAAGCGTGCTTAAATTTTGGCCGTGTAAACAGGCCTTTAGTTTATTCCCCACGAAAACAACTTGAGTATTTCTCGAATACCTGGCGATCAATAGCGATCTTCTCGACTACAGTCAAACCTGTATTAAGCGGACACCCTCGGGGAATTGGTTAGTGTTCGCTTAATAGAGGTGTCCGCTTAATGGAGGGCCGCTTAATACAGGTTTGACTGTATATATGGCAACCGTGCCGAATATCTGGCGATAGCTGTCGAGTATGGTGTAAGTGATTCACTCAAAGCAGGTCAGCGGTAGTCACAAAAAGTGGGCAAATCTTGTCTTCTTTACATATCAAATAGGATTTCTTGCATGCATTGTCTTAAATAACTAAACAATAAACTTCGCAGCCATTCACAAGGCAATCGCCAAATTTTTATGTGAACACGAAACTGTGTCTTGATTCCGGGTACAGTTTGCGACAAGAAAATTCGGTGATTTTCTTGCGACTGTCGGTTGCGACAATTGATTGTATGTAAAGGTTGGTTTCCACTCAGATTCAACTTTTCTTCAGGACAGGTACGGACAGGGAAATTTTCTTTGTCTTTTCCGTTTCTATCCTGCGGAAGATTTTCCTGAGTGGAAACTAGCCAAGAAAGACTTTATCTACATTGATTTGCATTTCGTGCTATATATGATACCAAAGTGTTTTACCGATTTGAGGCGCAGCGTAGTATACTATGCGGCATTTTTCAAATTAAAGAAAATCTTAAATTTTAAACTGAGTGATGAAGTGACAAGATCCAGAAAAACAGAGGTGCTTCAATGTATAGTACTTACGTTAACCAGATGAGCAATATGCATCTTGAATAGGTTTGTCTTTTCCAACAACAAACTAGCTCTTGCCTGATTTGCATTTAAAACTCTGTATTTGTGGCTTCTACTGGAGGAATCCAAAATGTAATACATTCCAAAGATATCAAAAGTAGGAAACACATATTCTGTAACGCCAAAGCGACATGCAAATCTCACGGCTTTTCTCCATAAACTAGACAAAGTCGCCAATTCCTAAAAAACATGTACAATGCACAATTTACTTATTTAAGAACCTTTGGCTTGATCAAAGTGTTTGTTCACGTAAACAATCGATAGCATTCATTTAAAAAAATACTGGCTTTCTTACGTGGTGCGACCCTTGAAATATTTTTTAAATCCACTTTGCTAGCCATATTTATGGTTTTGTTTTAATTTTATTTTAATGTTACTGCTTTATCAACAATTTTTTGCTTATGAATCGATATAAGGAAAAGAGTCATGTTATCAACCATTGTAACAACCGCTGACCGGTGAATATCAATTACTCGTTGCCAGGCCCCACATCGCACGTCGATCAGCTCTCCCATTCCCGTTGCACCGCCCGGTATATAAGCGCCCTGGTGCGAGCATCAGGGAATTTTGTCTGCGCTGTTAAAAATATCGCGGGCTCATCGTGTTTTGTAATCGTCTGTGGCGAAATTTTGAAAATGTGGAGAAGGTACAATCTGTCGGTCAACCAGAGTTTTAAACTATGTTGTCCAATTAGTGGAGACACTGACGTTCTTCTGATAGGTGAAAGAAGACATTTTGGCCAGGAAGGTGTATAAATATCGAAGATGAAGTGATGGTACGAAGAAGCCGCGTTGGAGTCAAGTTGATAGCGAATGTTTGATTGACTCAGTATAATTCAAAATTTGCCTTCTTCCCCAAAATTTAAATGCTGGTTTCATTTTATTCCTTTACTGCTTTTGATATCTGCACACATTTGTTGCATACACGTGAACAAAAACCTAGAACAAAGAATTTGACCGCGTTTCCACACACTTTAATTCTAGAAATCGTTATTAAAACTTACAGGTAAGATTGTAGTGCCAAGCAGTGCATCAATAGGTATTTGGACAATGTTATCAACTAAGTTCAGCAACAGACCCTGCAAAAAAGATATTATGCACAATTAATAGTTCTAATTATTTGACAGTTTGAACTTGGCCATAAAGTTGCTTATAATTATTATACAGTGCCTATGATTGGAAACAAACAAAAAATCCCGAAACATATATAGCTTTAAAAATATTTTGTTGCCTCAAAATGACGAATATAACTGAAATGAATGACGACGAACATTCTGAAAGTAAATTTTGGTATCCAGACGAGAAATAAGCGGCAGAAAGCTAGTTCGGTATTATGACGAAGTCAGTAAAGAAAGCGGGGACCAGGAAATACGAGACTGATTTTATAATAAAAAGTGCCACATAATAAACTACTTCATAATCGGTCTTAATACACTTATCACTGATTACTTTTAAGGTTATTCAATCATGGGATAGCGCCTTCATATATTAAAGATTTAAATAATTTAATTTTGATCAAATCGGACGTACGTCTTTGGAAGATATACTCTAAGATCAAACAAGAAGCTACTGCGTAAGGCTCCTTCATGTAAGACCTACACGCGTAAAAATCTCTCAAGTTGTTACAGCATTGTTGCCTGAACAATCCTGTAACAACTTGTTGACATATGTGAACAACAATGATAAATGAACAACATTGTTCATCATTGTTTCAACAAGTTGTTACAGCTTGATGAAACAACCGTTGTTCACGCATGTTGAAACAACCGAAGAACGTGTTGATACATCAACCATGTTCACCATTGTTGTTCATCGTTATTTCGTCATGCTGTTATATAACATGTTGTATCATGTGCGAACAACGTTGTTGGCTATAAAAATGTGCTGTTGGAACAACTTGTTCATGACTGTTGATTTATCCGTGAACAAGTTGTTCGAACCATAAGTAAACAACTTGTTGACAACTTGTTCACGGCGAGCAGCACAACATTGTTCACGCCTGTTGACAACCGTGAACAAGTTGTGCGTTTTTACGCGTGTCAGTACGTAACACTTGGCCTTGAGGGACGGTGCCTTCATGACAGTTCCTGCAGACATTCGTGATGCAACAAATATTGTCTGTTTTAAGAGATTTCTTAAGTCTCATTTTTTTAGATAATACCTTATGATGATTTCACTTAGTTTTGTTTTATAATATTTAACAAATATATCCACCGAAGTGGAGGTGAATAGTGCTTTATTATCAATTACTGTAATACCTGAATTTGACTTGTGTTAGTATTTCCAAATAGTTTTGGAATGACATCATCTTTCTTTACTATGTGGCAAAAACACTCTCGTACACCAGCCATCGATTCCACATATTGGCTTAAAGAGCTATCACCTACTGGAGTTAGGCCAAAGGTTATGCATTTTAAATTACTTTTCAGGTAGTCCTGAGGAGTATACTTGAATTTCTCCAACAGAAAGATCACAACCAAAGCTGCAATTGTACCACCAGTTGAATGCCCTATATATCAATGTCAATAAATAATGATATGCAATATGAGTGGCCGAACTGTACGTAATATTTCATAAACGAGTGGGAGTGTTTTACCAGGGGTTACAAATACGAGAGGACAATGAAAATCACGAGGCTGTTAAACGAGTAATTTCCATTGTTCTCGAGTGTTTGTAAAACATGAGAGAGTAATGAAAATCACGAGGCTGCAAGCCGAGGTTGCCTGGGATCCCGGTTTCTAAACTGAGATATATATACAATAAATATGATTTGCCTGTTGGGCCGCGGGCTGCGATAGGTTACGAGCCCACGGCACTTGCAGTACAGTGATCTTTCCAAAGTTTCTTTTTCGAAAGACGACAAAAAGGGTCACTTTTATCTTGCTAATAACTACTTCTTGACCGAGCGTGCATGAGGTCTGTACTAGTGAAATATCGGACCAATGTTTTTTTAGTACGGACCGAGACGAGCGCAGCGAGTTGAGGTCTGTGCAAAAAACAGAGGTCCGATATTTCACTAGTACAGACCGAACAAGCGAGGTCAATAAGTAGTCTATTATATGGCCATAAAAGTTGTGAACATTCTGTGAAAACTCGACCCATCTTTCTTGCGAACTAAACGAAATTGGCAGAAATATTCCCATTTTTAAAGTACTTTCCGTTGAGCTACAATTAGTGACAAAACCTCTTAGGACACATTAAATAATAATCTATTTTCTAGAAAATTACATAAATATAATACGTTGACCCACTCCCCCTTTTTCAATGTTGGTATACAACAAGATCATGTAGTTAGGAAGGCATGTGTAATGCACCTATCAATGTTAGGCCGGCGGGGGGGGGGGGGAGGCAGGGCAGGAGGGCGGGATTTGACATCGAAACATAATTTTGTGTCATATTCCCTACCCCAGGAACATCATTGTAGGTCAAATATTGTACCCGCGGGGCATCACACTGAGCAAATACTCAAATTTTAATCACTTGTAAAATGTGTACTACCAGCTCACCATGCAAGCACAAACCATATAACATAATTGATTTGAACAGATTCAACAGATCAGAATTTGAATTTTCTTAAGTATCGTAAGCAAAGGGTCAAGCTTGCACATGACTGTAAGTCAGAATGGAGGGAAATACCAGCAGGTGTCCCTCAGGGGACAAAGCTGGGTCCGTGGCTGTTTCTTCTCATGATTGATGACATAGACGTCGCCAACTGCGATCTATGGAAATATGTGGATGATACTACCATGGCCGAGTGTGTGCCCAAGAAACATACAAGCAAGATCCAGTACGCCGTGATTGATCTGACCACTCAATCTCATGCAAGCAAGTTCCAACTGAATGAGTCAAAATGTAAAGAGCTCCGAATATCTTTTGCCAAATGTGTTCCCGATTTCGCTCCTATTATCGTCAACGGAAAACCAATTGAAGTAGTGTCAAGCGCCAAATTACTGGGTGTAAATATCTCCAGCAACCTCAAATGGAACAATCATATATCTGAAATAGTTAAAAAAGTATCGGCTCGTCTATACTTCTTGAGGCAACTAAAAAGGGCAAACATCGCAACAAAGGAACTCATCACATTCTACACTACTTGTGTCCGTCCAATCATCGAGTATGCCTGCCCAATTTTTCACAATGGTCTGCCGAAGTATTTATCGGATGACCTTGAACGGTTGCAGAAGCGGGTTTTACGAATAATTTTTACTTCCACCAATTATTCCGATGCGCTTGAAGCAAGTAATTTAACACCTCTCTATGATCGTAGGGAAGCACTGACAACTAGTCTTTTTAAAGACATTTGTAATAATAGCAGTCATACACTGTATCACCTAATGCCTGAAATCAACGTTTAAATAAACGCACGTTTAAAGTCCCTATTTACAAAACAAACAGGCTTAAAGAACAGTTTTATATATAGTAATTGTTTTTTAATTTTAGTCCCGAAATCGAGCACGATAATGTTTTCCTCTGATACATGTACATATTCTATAATGAACCTATTTTTAATATTTTATTACTTGTGACGTTTATTTTTATATTTATTGTTTTATAGTATTTGATGTAAAGTTCTACACAATTCAGCCGCTTTGGGCTGTAATGATTTTAACTGAAATAAATAAATATCTATCTATCTATCTATCTATCTATCTATCTATCTATCTATCTATCTATCTATCTATCTGTCTATCTGTCTATCTGTCTGTCTGTCTGTCTGTCTGTCTGTCTGTCTGTCTGTCTGTCTGTCTGTCTGTCTGTCTGTCTGTCTGTCTGTCTGTCTGTCTGTCTGTCTGTCTGTCTGTCTGTCTGTCTGTCTGTCTGTCTATCTATCTATGAATTGGGCCCGCAGTAATTGGCTTCGGCTGTTGCGGTGACCCTGCCATGTATTATTTGGTACTGTAATAATTTCATTTTAGTTATGTTGTCTCTTATTGGCGAATAGCTAATAAAATAAAATAAAATAATCAAATCTATAAATCAGAACTTCATATAGACAGTTTAAGATTATTAAAATAGATTTATATAAACGGAATTGCTCTGACGACACAGACACGATATTTGACATTTGTATTTAAAATTTTCCCTTAGTGACATATACATCTTTTGTCAACCACTCGTTGTTTCAGCTTTATGCAAAGCGTTTAATAGATCTTAAACAATCAAAGAATGACAAATATAAATGACTACGATCCGAAGCGTGTTCATGTCGTTACGGAGTCCAAAAAGAACGCAGGCTCTAGCGGAAGTTTGAAAATTTTGAAAATTCGGATGTAAGAAAACAGTCCCTTTTATTGCGGTCGCATGAACATCCCTGCCAAACGTTTGCGCATGCGTGAATTCGCTAAAATAAACATCAAGAGAAGCCGTGGCGACAACAACCAGACAGTGAAGACTAAGTAAGACTTACTTAGTCTTCACTGTCTGGTAGTAAGACTCGACTATTCATTTGTGTTTAAAAAAAAGGGTAAAGAAAATTACGAAGGGGTCATTTCAGAATATGTTACAATATTGACAAAGAAGCCATGCACAAATTATCTACCTTGTCTTTTCGGTAGTATGCTTATAATTTTAACTTTTGTGTCGGACTCTCGGACCAGTCCAAATATTTCAGTGTTTTCCCGCTCTTTTTCTGAGGACAAGCGCGGACGTCGCGCATGCGCAAAACGTTTGGCAGCGGTGTCGGTCGCATGTACGTCAAATATTTTAGCCCCGGGGACTATGCTGATCGTCAAATTCCTTACTCGCGGGCAGACTAGTTCCTAGTCCTCTTTTCCCTCGAACTTATTTTGGTGACGTCACAGAATAGGGATCGAGCGAGAGGACTAGCGGAAAATGTTCATCTTTATCTATCATGAATCCTGCTGGAGCTCGGATTGTTTAATCTTTATGAACGAGGGCACTTAAACAAACTTCTTCTTGAGAGCAGACAGCAAATGAGTAGGTTTCTTCATTTTACATTACGTTAAAAGGTCGTTACATACGAGGCTTTATAAAGTAGTGTTGGGCGTAGGAAGTGATTGTGTTGAAACACATTTATACAAATCGAACTATGCTATTTTAACGTTTCGGCAGTAGACCAATCTTGCTATATGATGCTATAAAGGATTGTGCAGACCGACGTGAGTGTTATCTGCCTTGGTTTTCCGCCAAACGGCCGTTTGGTGCCTGTATAATTTGGAGCCAGTTTTGGGGCCAGATTTGGGGCCAAGCAAAACATTTTATTCCAGGCCTCTCAAAATTTCGGTCTGTCACTCGACGTTAAAAGAGGCCTGGGAACCAGGCTGACTCGCGGGATTTATCTTTGTATCAAATCATTGATAGGTGCATAATGTAGACAGTGATATTTTTGTCATTCAACATTGGAAAGGGGGTGGGGAGGGGGGATACGTATGCATATCCTATAATTAGGAGAAATGTCCGAAGGGTTTTGTCACTGATTGTAGAATCCTGAACGTTCTACCCCAAATAGTATTTTTCAATTGCTTTTGTTTGACATATTGCTCAAGATCGTACGTTAAGTAGTTGAATAAAAATTCATCTGAAATTCTAATACTTGTGAGAAGTAAATGTTATATTATTACGAACAATGTTACGAACGTTTTGGACATTTTAAAAACTTTCACAAAACGTGGAAACTCGAACTATACATCAAATGAAAGCTTATAAAATTTCTAACAACATACCTGCACGATATATTTCAACAATGAGTAGTTCTGAAATTATAATCCATCTTGTTGCATATACTGACATGACTGCCATCATAGTCAATCGAGATATGGTCTGGAAACTCGGCAAACTTCAAAGCGCCTATAATGAGCTGTGATTTTATGTCGAACCGTACCTTACACTGTGCACATCCTTTGTTTTAGGTTTATTAATATTTAAATCGCACGGTTGAGTGATTGAACTGAAACGTTGCTATTGGACAATTCGTTCATTATACTAAAATACAATGTGTTCAGTGACCGTGCACCGTGCACAAAAATGCATAAAGGCGAACAAAAAGATAGACCAAAGACTTTAGCAGAGTTTCCAGACCATACATATCTCGATTGACTACGCTGCCATTTTGTTTATAAAACTTACGGTCCCGAACGGCAGATTCCGCTCCGAGCGGGCGGGATACGGGAAAGTATCCGACCGCTTATGAACCAATCAAATTACAGGATTTCCGTATTCGGACCTCAGCGCTGCTGCCATATAATATTGCTTATTGACCGAGGAGGACTGGGGTGAGGTGCAGTTTTTGCTTCCTTCCGTCAATTTTTTTGCATTTTTAGCGAAAGTACTAAAAAATTCGCGTCATTCAGCTATTTGGCCTTTTTAATTCTGATTTGGCCGATTTTGACAGTCAATTTGGCCGGACACGTCACCGACGACCTGGTAACCCTGCCCTCTTGCACGCGAGCAGTGTTGTATTCCTTTTATCGGTTTCTTTTCGTCTTTTTGACTTCCGAGTCGAGTTTCAACTATATTTCGCCGAGACACTCACGGTCAATTATAACCTCTTTTACTAAACTAAAGAGAATATTTCTGACGACCCTCATTTAAAACTCCGTAAAATACACAAAAACCGCTCGATCTCGTGAAAATTAATTGCCATCAGTACATTCGTCAAGAATTTGGCTTTCTGTTGATTGCTCTTTCATCTTCTTTGCAGCTCGACTGAAACGTTTATATATAAAAACCGGTTTTGGCTTCACAAAAGCTTTCGCCTAAAAATATGTCTTGGAAGGCCCATATTCTTAAGATGCATCAAGGTGCATCCAAGCAATTTAATTTGTTAAAGGGTCTCAAATTTTTGCTACACAAGTTAACTCTTGAGATTCTTTACAAGTCTTCTGTGCGTTCAAAATTGGAATATGCTGATGTTATTTGGGATAGGTGCTCGCAGGGCGAGTCTGATCTCATTGAAAGTATTCAATATGAAGCTATTAGAATAATTAGTGGAGCCTATAAGGGCACGCACAGGGAAAGTTTATTAAATGAAACTGGCTTGTTGAAATTTAGTAACAGGAGAGAAGTGCACAAACTATTGTTGTTTTATAAGATAGTCAATGGCCTCTCACCTGATTATTTAGCAACTCTTTGTCCCCCGCTTGCTAGTCAGAGAACTACATATGAACTTCGTATAGAAACAACCCGTGCATGCTTGCCTATAGTGTTCGTACTGAGAAGTTAAAAAACTCATTTTTTTACTCAACTATTAAATTTTTGGAATTCCTTATAAATTGTGTGTCAGTTCATTCTTTTAAGAGAAATCTTCTCTCCAACAAATTTTATATGCACCCTACTAGCAAATTATTTTATATTGGTAACCGTTATGCATCAATTTTGCATACTAGGTTAAGACTGAAAAACTGTGGTTTGAATAATTATTTATTTCTAATGAATTGGGTGGAGTCTCCTATGTGCGATTGCGGTGCGCCTAAAGAGATGTTTTTCATTATCTTCTTATATGTCCTCGTTTTGCTGCTCTGAGAGACATAATGCTTACCTCCATTGTGCAACGCACGGGCCATGTGTGGAATGACATGAACTTAACTAATCAATTAGATGTTTTATTGAAAGATTGACGACTTTAATTTATGATGCTAATGCTAATATTTTTCTTGCTGTTCAAGATTATATAATCTTGGTTCAGTTTAAATTGCTTTAGTAAATATTGCTGCAGCTTTACTTATTTACCTTTTTCTTTATTTCTTTGTATGTATCTGACGTATGTTTCTATGTATATTAGTTCTTCTTCGTGGATGTATTTTTTATCTTATTGTGTTGTATGTAAATGTACGTGAACCCTCTCGATGAGCTGTTATAAGCTCTTAGGGCAAATGTAAAGTTTAAAAATTGTTTAAATAAATAAAAAAAAAGCTTTCACCGCCGTATGTGTACTACAAACAGCCGGCACTGCATGTCACCTCAGTTTGTATGAACGTTTCTCGAGCTGCTTCCCGAAGGGTTGTGGTTACGTTTCGGTCCACCAGGGGGGGTTGTGGTTAGGTTTAGGGTCGTTTAAAGGTTGGGGTCAGCCGGTTGGGGGATGGGAATTAGTCCTTAAAATTCACGATTATTGTTAATTCTAGGCTATTTCAAAATTAACGGTAATCGCCAACACCACTACCAAACGTTTGCGCATGCGTAAATTTGCTAGAGTAAACCTTGCAAGAGAAGTGGGAACTAGCCGTGACAATGAAGACTAAGTATCATTTGTATTTAAAAAAAGGGCCATAAAAATTACGATGGGGGCATTTCAGAATACGTTACAATATTGACAAAGAAGCCATGCACAAATTACCTACCTTATCTTTTTGGTGGTATGCTTATAATTTTAGCTTTTGTGTGGGACTCTCGGACCAGTTCAAATATTTCAGTGTTTTCCCGCTCTTTTTTATGAGGTACGAGCTCGGATGCCGCACAGTCGCAAAACGTTTGGCAGCGGTGTTATGTTTCGCCTCACTTTTTTATTGGCAGTCAGTCTTCCAGGTTATATATATATATATATACAGTCCATTGGGACTGGATTGGACCCTATAGCCATTTCGAATAAATTATTATTATTATTATTATTATTATTATTATTATTATTATTATTATTATTATTATTATTAAGCACATTAACATGACTATATAAGTTATTCATGTGAAACAAGTTCATGTGTCAATTCTGGGTGGGTAGGTGGAGAGGGTGGAGAGGGTGGAGAGGGTAGAGAGGGTAGATAGGTAGATAGGTGGATAGGTGGATAGATGGATAGACAGACAGACAGATAGAGAGAGAGAGAGAGAGAGAGAGAGAGACAGAGAGAGAGAGAGAGAGAGAGAGAGAGAGAGAGAGAGAGAGAGAGAGAGAGAGAGAGAGAGAGAGAGAGAGAGAGAGAGAGAGAGAGAGAGACAGACAGACAGACAGAAAATTTATTTAAACTCGGAATTTCATCAATATATACATAAATTGCTTTTCGTGAAAGCCGAGAACTATTTAAAAATATATTTACATTTTTTTTTGTTATTTTGAAACAATAAGATAACTTATTTAAAACACTATTGTGGGAAACTGAAGGTTGAGAGAGTTTTCTTAAATGATTTTAAACTTGTTGCTAATCTTGCTTCTGTGGGTAAACCATTCCACAATTTTCCTCCGCTTAGTGCAAAACTGTTTTTAAGATAGTTTGTTTTTGGCCTTGGTAAGGCAATTTTCATCTCACGATCTCTGAGATTATAATTTTCTGAATAGTTACACAAGCGGAGGTAATCTAATAAATACGGAGGTGCTAGGTTGTTAAGCGCCTTATATATGAGGACAAGTTTATGTTGATCCCTCATTTCTTGTAGTGTTTTCCAACCTAGTTCCTCTCTAATGACATAAGATCGGACGTCATAACCTTGTTGTGTAATAACGCGGCCAGCACGGTTTTTTAACTTTTGCAGTCTAGTTGCCTGTGATGCATTGAAATTATCCCAAACAACATCACAATAATCGAATAAAGGCTGAATTAAAGAATTGTAAATTGCAAGAGCCACCTCTTTAGAAACAAGCGGACGTGCTTGCCTTAGGCCTGCAATTGCTTGCGAAACTTTTTTTGACACATAATCTATGTGTTCATCCCAGGAGAGTCTTTCATCGATATGCACACCTAGGCATTTATTACTTTTAACACTGTTTAGTGCATGACCGTCGATGTTAATTTGCGAAGTGTTTCGGGTTTTATTTAGGTTATCGTCCGATCCTATGAACATATGTTCAGTTTTTGTTGCGTTAAGACTTAATTTGTTTGCTAGTAACCACTGTTTTATATTGCTCAGGTCTTTGTTAGTTGAATGAATTACCTTTTTTAGTGATCTGCCACTTGTAGTAACATTAGTATCATCTGCATACATTCTTGGCTTTGAATGATGCACACAGTTTGGCAGGTCATTTATATAAATTAAAAAGAGCAGTGGCCCGAGAATCGAGCCTTGCGGTACTCCGCACTTTATTCTCTTAAGAGATGAGAAGTGCCCATTTATAAAACAACATTGTGTTCGATCCGTAAGGTAGGATTCAAACCATTTTAGCGTTTGGGCCGATAGGCCGTATAGACGGAGCTTTTGTATAAGAATAGAGTGATCAACTGTATCAAATGCCTTCGATAGATCAAGAAACACCACAGAATTAATTTCACCATTATCCATGTTTGATAGCCATTCCATTGTGGCATCGATTAAAGATGTCGCAGTGGAATGAGAGCTCCTAAACCCTGATTGATGTTTTGATAGTAGATTGTTTGTCTGCAAGTAGCTGTATAGCTGGTTGTAAATAATTCTTTCGAACACTTTCGCAATAGGCGATATGACAGAAATTGGTCTATAATTATTCATGTTGTCTTTTAACTCAGACTTGTAAATTGGAGTTACTTTTGCCATTTTCCAGTCAACAGGGAAAACCCCTGAACTTAAGAGAGAGAGAGAGAGAGAGAGAGAGAGAGAGTGTGTGTGTGTGTGTGTGTGTGTTAGTGACCTCACCAGACTATAAACTATGGAGTGCAGTACCTGAAAAGATAATTCGTCTGTTTTGATAAATTTCTCGAGCGAAATAGCCTAGTGGAATTTTTCTTGCTTCATTAATAATACCTGTGAAGATATACATAAGTTATAAGTTACTATCGCAAGTGAAGTGCTGCTTCAAATGGGAGAAAACCTTTAGCATACTCCACAGGCAACTCAGACTGTGCAGTCCATGGCCAACATGACACCCCCTTGCCCACTCTACTCAAGTTTATGTGAGGAGTATATCCCCCATCAACAGTAAGTTATGATGTAACTTCCGGTTTAGGGCATGCACAGTGAGAGTGCTGAAGAAGGAGGAAGCTTAGCAGAAGTGCAAAAAAGAACACATATTGTTGTTCTCTACGAGTTGTCTGAGTTTGAATAAAACGTTTTATACAAATTATCGTAGTCATTCTATTACTATTAATGTGTGACCCTGGTAACATTTGCCCACTCCACTCCACCCGAGTTTGACCACAACACCCACGTTTGCCCACTCCACCCAAATTTGCCCACTCCACCCAAGCTTCAGTCCACTCTACCCAAGCTTGTCCACTCTACCCGAGCTTACCCACTCCACCCGAGCTTGTCCACTGAGCTGTGCGGCTTATATGCTGTGCGGGTTATTGCCCAGAAAATACAGTACCGTATTTTCTGGGTGATAACCCGCGGGTTATCTCTTAATTTTGCTAGGAAACATGATTAGTATGGGTAATAGGGTGGTGCAGGTAATCTGTTGAATTCTTAAGACGATGCCATCACAAAGACCGGAGACCATTAGGATTCTACTTTCATCTTTCAACTACTGGTACTGTACTTTTTTTAAATTTTGTGGTCCCAAACCAAAGGAGCACACCAGACTGACCTGTATTTCTTCTTCTATATATATATTCAGTCATTTTTAATAATGCGGTATATTCATTAGCGTATCGCAGGCGTGGGCTATGGCCCAGTTCTTTCATTTTCGGAACGTGCTCAATCTCGAGCATAGTGACCCCCTTTTTGGTCAGCGGGAGAGCGTGGGGGAGACTCTGGGGAAACTCGATTGATTCTCTGTTTTGATTGGCTCATTTAAATTTATTGAATTCATCGATTCAAAACATACAGATTGTAAAATAATAAAAGTCAAATATATTGCTTAATTCAATAAACATATAATATATCTTCAAATTTAGACACCTCATTTACATCTCCTCTCTTTGTTTGATATATCTGGGTCTCAGTCACACAAACAAACTTCATAGCAAAGTTTAAAAGACTTAAGACAAATTTCGAACAACATTAATGTTGAAATGAACAAAACAAACCCTGGTGGGATTTGTCGTTATATTTGATGTATAAATGTAAAACAATTTAAACAACGAAAAAGCATATTTAAGACAATTAAAGAAGGAATCAGCCTTCGCACTCATACTAAAAGGCTTGTGATTGTCTGATCGAGGACGATATTGGCGTCGTGAATTGATAGTTTAGTAAGTTTACCTTGGATTTCAAGAACGTTTATGTCAAGTGCCACCACCAGCAGTGTCAGTCTCTCTCCGACAATTTTAACGTGCATCTGATCTGCATTTTATGCAGGGTTCTCACAAATATAGTATTTGCGATTTCAAACTAATATAATGAACACAACGCACATCCTGCACAGCAGCTGAGGCTACAATCATGCACTTAACAACCGGAACCCCTCATTTCAGGGGTAATTAAATCCAATTTTCCCAGAGTCTCCCCTGCGCTCTCCCGCTGACCAAAAAGGGGCTCGAGATTGGAACGTGCTTGGGTTTCCTTCGGCCCCGTAGCCCACGCCTGCGATACACTAATGATTTATGATATATACCACATTATTCAAAATGGCTGAATATAAATGAAGGAATGCCAAACAAAGAAGAAATACAAGTCAGTCTGGCATGCTCCCAGTTATTAGCAGCTGCGGGTTATCCGATGGTGCGGGTAATACGCTGATTTATTTTTCCAAAAGTGACATTTTTGTTGCTGTGCGGGTTATACGCTGTGCGGGTTATCACCCAGAAAATACGGTACTTGGGTGGAGTGAGCAAATTCAGGTCGAGTGGGCAAACTTGGGTGGAGTTGGAAAACTCGGGTGGAGTGGAGTGGACAAATTTGGGTAGAGTTAACAAGCTCAGGTAGTGAGCAAACTTGGGTGGAGTGGTCAAGCTCAGGTGGAATGGGCAAACTGGGGTGGAGTGGGCAAGCTTGGGTGGAGTGGGCAAGCTCTGGTGGAGTGGGTAGAGTGGACAAGCTTGGGTAGAGTGGACAAGCTTGGGTGGAGTGGAAAAACTCTGGTGGAGTGGACAAGCTTGGGTAGAGTGGACAAACTTGGGTGGAGTGGGTAAGCTCAGGAAGTGAGCAAACTCAGGTGGAGTGGGCAAACTTGGGTGGAGTAGTTGAAAGATGAAAGTAGAATCCTTGGTCTCCTGTCTTTGTGATGGTGTACTGTACGTCATCTTAAGAATTCAACAGATTACCCACACCACCCTACTACCAGCACTAATTAGGTTTCCTAGTAAAATTAAGAGATAACCCGTGGGTTATCACCCAGAAAATCCGGTACCTCAGAGCTTACCCACTCCACCTGAGCACCCAAGTTTGCCCACTCCACCCAAGTTTGTCCACTCCACTCCACTCAAGTTTTCCCACTCTACCCGATCTTGTCCACTCCACCCAGCTTACTACCTGAGCTTTCCCACTCCACCCAAGTTTGTCCACTCCACCCAAGCTTACCCACTCTACCTGACCTTGTCCACTCTACCCAAGCTTGTCCACTCCACCCCAGTTTGCCCATTCCACCTGAGCTTGACCACTCCACCCAAGTTTGCTCACTACCTGAGCTTGTTAACTCCACCCAAATTTGTCCACTCCACCCAAGCTTGCCCACTCCACCCGTTTGCCCATTCTACCGGAGTTTGCCCAGTCCACCCAAATTTGCCCACTCCACCCCACCCAAGTTTGTCCACTCCACCCAAGTTTGCCCACCCCACCAATTAGTTTGCCCACTTCACCGAAATTTGCCAAAAGAGTGTTATTTACTTACTACAGTATGAAACATATCTCTTGACATGATTGGTAAGGGTTTTGAACAACAGTTGGTAAATGGTTCAGCAAGAGAAATTCCTCACACAGAGTGATATCAATAATTATCAAAAGCATTATTTCCTTGCAATAAAACACTGTCAGTTAGTGTTGAGCTCCACTTCAATACTGGAATGGCGCATTCTTACCATAAATTTTCTTTTGAGAAAGAAGGTAAACTGCTCATGGCATTGCTAGTTCAGAGGTTAAAGTTAATGAGGAGTAAGTTGCGAACACACTCGTATAAACGGTGTCGCGACTAATAGATCGCGACTTATTTTCAACCGTTTACAAGTAAAAACTTAAAAATGGCCTTACTATTGTCATGGTCATCATTAAAGCAAATGCAGCTAGTACTGGTATAACCTGAATGTCAGGCCTTTATTTGTTCCCGCCTTCCGCTAATTAGTACTGGTATAGCACTTGACGAAGACAATAATGTCTAGGTCAAGGACTCTAGGTTAATATAAACTGTCATAGATAAAGAACCCGAATTATAAATAAACAAACCTGAAGAAACTTGCCCTCGCCAATCGGCTTCTGCGGGCCCACACTTTGAAAGCTGCAAGCCACGGAAAGTTACATAAAGAACATCTCCACAGCGGGCCATGACATACCTCGGAACGCTCGCATTTTCGTACGAAACCACCAACTCGCCGAGCAAATGCTTTTCGTTCAAGTCTTCCAAGCTTTTTTCCGGATGTTCGGGATCTTTACAATCGTAAGCAACTCTGCAGCAAAGTAAAGCGTGATGGATGTGAACTGGATCAAACAAGTCAGTGTTCGAAATCATTTCCTCGATGTCGGACTTCGGTTTTGGTTCTTTTTCTTTCTCCGTTTCCAACAATTCTTTAATCTTTGAGATTTTTCGAGAAAATTCTGCTTTTGTTTCCAGAAGCGAGCATTCAAAAATACTATCACTGCCAAGTAAGGAATCACCGAGTTTGTCAAAAACATACTTCTGAAATTCGTCGCAAGTACTTCCGTCTACATGTATGGATGCTTCAGCGTGCTTGGAACGAAACTTCTCGGTAGCTACATTTAAAAACTTCTTCGAGAATTTCATAGTCTTCTCATGCAGTTCACTTTCATCTCTCCATACAAGGTCAAACTTGTTTTCTTTCAGAGTTTCAAGAGGCTCTCGGATGTCTTGCATTGCATCCGCAAAGATGCTTTCAAAAATCTGCTCGACAACCTCGACAGTCGATGTCGGGTTACTGTCTCCAGATAACTCAATATCTGGAGTTTGGCTTGGTGTGGCTGGTGTAGCCATTACTTTTCAAATACACTGTAGGATTTACTAGTGACCCAAATGAAAAATAGAACAGTTCTTCGTTGTCGTTTCTGCCGACATAGCTTCGCCGTCTGGCATGCGGAACGGCGAGAACAATCCTTCCAGGAATTGGTTGTCACTTCTTGCAAAGCGGCAAAACAATCACGTATTATTTCTTCAATGCATGACGTAACGGCAAAAATAAACATATTAAACCAAGTTAATTAATTACTATACAGTAAGGGCACAATTCCTCTGAAAAAGGGTCAAAAACTCAATTAAAAGATACGGAACTTACTTATTTTTCTAGGGAGATAAATAATTCCATGTATCTAAAAAGTAGTAAGTGTTCTTGCAAGCGGTGTACGCATGCGTTATTTGTCAAATAACTAGAAATACATGAATGCAACAACCCCTCGCCCGCTTTTATTAAATGCTTTCTTGAAACACCCCCACCCACCCACCCTGATTAAAATAAGCACACCTGATATACAGCCAATATATAAAAACAAGCAGATATATATACATAAAAACAAATGATAATCCTCAAGATAATTCTATAATTTATGGATAAGATGACTAAACTGATTTAATATATCAAAGCGAAACTTACATTTCATTATTAAATTCTGGTTAATGGTACGAAATATGTTTTTGGGAGGTTTCAAAAGGGATTATTTTTAACAAGCTTTAAATGGCTTCCCTATATGTTCTGCAAAGGCAGAATTAAAGGTCAACAGCTTAAAAATTACATTTACAAGAAGAAAAATATCCTGCAAGGTGATTTGGGACGGGGAAAAAAGCATGCATTGAATCACAAAGAGAAAAAAATATCCTACATCAAGTTTGAGCAAGAAAAAAATTGCATCACTTTTCAAAAACAAAGTTGAACGTTAATAGTTTATTATTACAGTATTTTAAAAAGTAAACATGCAGGATGGGTAAACTGTATTATAATAACTGTTATTTTGTTTAAATTTATCTTATATTTTTTTAGTAGTACGTTACAGTAAGTTTGTTTTGTCTCAATGCAGTTGTTCGCAGGGCCGTATCGAGGGGGTTTGAGACGCCGGTACACCGGTTTGGGCACCCAAACCGAGGTGCCCAAAACATATAAACTATATGGCTACAATCTGAGGGTTTTATTCAAAAACCCTACAAGAATTTAAAAATCACCCCTCAGAATGTTAAAAATCGCATCTCAGAATGCAGGAAATGGGGGGGGGGGCATGCCCCCAGACCCCCATAGAGGGTTCTCGCGCCTTCAGCGCTGACCGGTGTGCCCAAATAATCTCTGGATATGGCACTGTTCAGAACTACTCTCCTTAACGATTAATATAGAGAACGATGTCTAAAACGAATTAAATGCGTCCAGATCAGATGTTTTATCCATGTGCCCCACACAAATAAAACATCTGTAACCAGTGTCTGACACGTGTCGCTTTTCAGACACATGGAATTTCCAGTAAATGCATAAAAACTATTCCAATGTATAATTTCGAGCTTCGGCTAAAATATACTGTCATCGTATAAAATTACGACGCACGTTACTTTCGTCTGCCAGACTTGCACATTTAAATGCAACGTATAAACAGGGCCTATTTAATAAAAGCTCTGAAGAATTGCTTATTTACCCATATCATTGGTGGATAAAAGCTAAATTAAAATGCTCAGCTAAAAATGCTCAGCTAAATTAAAATCCGAAGCTAAAATGGTGGGGGGAAATTTCACGCATAGTTGCGTCCTGGGAAAAAAATATTCTTCAGCAATATGGGTACCGAAAAAAAAATTCATGCCCAAACCAGATCACCCCCCCCCCCCCCCCCCCCCCTCAAAAGTCAATTCCATGCACATGTTTTGATTTAAAACAGAACTGAAGCAACGTAATCTGAAAATTAATAGCCCCAAAACAACATATAATATAGATGAAAACAAACCACACAGTATAATTCGACCTGCGAGATGAAGCAAAATGCAGATTTTGATTCGAAAATAAATAAAAATATGAAAAACATGCCACGTCCTATAGAAAAACTCGATCTAGACTGGCGTCTTCAGCAAGACACGTCGGCAAAATAAACTATAATAACTTTAAAACAAGCAATTGAAACAGAGCAAAAATATACAGTATTAATCGGACTGTCAAGGTGAAACAAATAGCAAATATTTATTTGAAAATATTGACGAGAAAACATGGAGAACGTTTGTCGCGTATATTAAAACTCACGTTTCAAGAAAACAGCTGACATTCTCAGTGAGATATTTTTTAGACTCCTTGTCTTAAACCTTGCCGTTTCTCTCGCTAGTCGCTATCATGTACTTGTTTACCTTTTTTCCTGACTGCCTCAGTTTGTTAGCTTCGATTTTCTTTGCTAACCAAATAAGAAATAACTTCCCTCCCTTCCGCTGTTGTCGCGACAGTTCTGTACGTTCTCTCACAGTTATGGTTCTCTCGATCTTTTCGACTTTCCCTCAACGCTTTTCCTTCGAGTTAATAGTTCTTGTTGCTTCCCTTAAAGTTTTCTTGTTTCATTGAGCTGCATTTTCTTTTTCCATAGTGATAAATAATAGTATTTTTGCATGTATATTTCCATGTTGTTCCAGGCATACAAATAAATATACTAATCACAGAAATGTGTTCGCATATCACGCTTGTCAAGCGTGTAAAATGAATCCACGTGTGTCGAGATTTCACCGGGCCTCCAGCTGACGCCTCCGAGCATCTCCGACGACCCCCGAAACCTCCAATCTCCGAAATTTAACCTCTGCGGAGGAGAGAGCTCACCGGGCTACGGGCCTAGTTTCGGCCCTACGCCCGGGCTCGGGGATTAATAAATGCTTTTCTATGTTAGTAGTGTTTTCAGCTTGAAGTTGTTAAAGTTTTTTCGTACGTTTTTGCTGAACTTCGTTTAGTTTACAGTTTACTCGGTCTGTACGAGAAAATATCAGACCGATGGCTTCGTTCTTGGTTAATAATCTCTTTATACAGAAAGAGGACGAGTTATTTATCTCGTGGTAAATGTATAAGCCGGAATGACTTTGAATAAATTAACATGCCATGCAACTTTTAACGCAACAAAGCGTTGTTGCACGTATTACCACCCAACTTAAGGTGCTGTTACACCATGCGATTTTTCTTGCAACTTGCAACAAATCACTGAATGTTGCAAGTTGCATAAAAAATCGCACCGTGTAACATCCCGTAGCAACTTGCGATTTTGTTATTTTTGTCGTGTTGCAAGTTGCAAGAAAAGTTGGATGGGTTCTACTTTTTGCTGCAACTTGCAACAAAAATCGCAAGTTGCTGAACGTGTAACACCCTTCCTGCAACTTGCGATTTTTTTTTCACGAGTAAATTTGTTGCAAGTTGCAAGAAAAATCGCATCGTGTAACAGCACCTTAAACATTGTCACGCAACAATGATTTTGTTGCAAGTTGAAAACATTTGTTGAAAAGAGTAGACTCCAGTTCTACTTGCTGCAGCTTGCAACAAAATCATTGTTGTGTGACAATGTTTGAGGTGCGTGGACCGCTAATACGTGCAACAACGCTATTTAACTTGCAACGCAACAATGTTGCAGCAATTTGTTGCTGGTATAACTTCACCTCAAAAGCCCGTTTACACCGGAAATTTTTGCTGCGATTTTTCTCCTAACACACGCGATCGAATGGATTGACTTATACGAATGTATTGGACCATTTATTGAGAGCTACATGAGGTTTAATACTTTGGCGAGTCATCCATTCAATCGCATGCGTCTGGGTGAGAAAAATCGCAGTAAAAATCGCCTGTGTAAACGGGCCTTAAAAAGATAAAGGAGGATGAGAAAGATTCCATATTGTAACGACTTATGGTCATATAACGTGACTTTAATAACGCAAGTAAAACCCATACAATTTTTGTTGATCAAAATCAGTGGCCAACTACAAAGTCGCCTTGTATCAACCGAAAGTCTTCAGAATTTCCACAATGCAATTCCATATTGTAACGATTTATGTTACATGTAACGTGACTGTAATAACCGAAAGCAGTGGCGGTGCCAGGTTGCCGAAAAGTGAGGGGGACAATGCGAGCGCCGAAGGCGCGAGAAACCTGTAGGGGGTTCCGGGGGCATGCTCCCCCGGAAAATTTTGAAATCTAGAGTCTCTGAAATGCCATTTCCTGCATTTTGGGGGAGATTTTACAGAAACTTGAAGATTATTAAACGTCATAGAAAACACTAAAAACTACACATTTCAGGTCTTTGTACGGTATATTTCATATCAATTACAAGATACTGTCAAAAAATTAAGGGAGATATCTGACAGATACCGGTCCAGATTCGACAACAAAGGCTCTATTTGCTTCACTCACAATTTCACTCGACGGGTCTCTGCCTTTGAACATTTTACACCAAAGAATAAATTCGATTTACTTCCAGTTGTTGTAAAAATGTAAACTCGTCCCCAGGCTATAATCTGTCCCACGGCAGGTGTATAGAAAAAAAAGTCGAAAGAAACCCGAGTGCGTTCCGGAAATTTAAAACGATCGGGCTTCGGGTTTCATTCGGACGTTGTAATCAGTGCCTGCGATACACTAATGATATATACCCTCTCGGTTTCCACGGGAAGCCTCTGCAGACGAGAGATATACACCGCTTAATTGAAGACTATTGATGGAACAACCAACTCAGGTGTTTTATTACTTGTCTTCATTCTTATTATTTAAAAGTTTATTTAGGTAGGTTGCCTGTCACTATGCCAGTAGTCCCCACGAGCCAGATTTCAAATCTGTCAAAAACCTACAACCCCCCCCCCCCCCCCCTCCCTTCTTTTCTCCTCGAATTTGGACGAATTGGAAAATCGACCTTGGAGTGGACGTGTCCCCCCCAGTCCTCTCCGTGGCGCCGCTACTGACCGAAAGGAATCCCCATAACTATTTTTCTTGGACCAAAACCATGCAGTGGCCAGTAAAGGCGCCTGTATATTCATGAAGTCTTTACAATTTCCGCCTTTTAGCATAGATTATGGAAGGGGAACTGGATAGAAAACTTACGAAACCGGCAACGATGTTTGTACAATTTGCTATGGTAATTATATACACTTATAAGGGGCTAATCACCTAGCGGGTGGTCCCACATGACTAAAATCAGACACTGCTGAAATTAAGCGATATTACACTATTGTTTAATTTCAGCAATGGCTGGTCGTGGCGCTTATAAATTATATAATTACCAAAGTTTCCTATCTATCCAGTTTCCTCTATGCTTTTAGCATTTATTCTTGGAGACAATCTAGTCCTCTTGATAATTATCTCTATATTTAAAATAAAACATATTGTTTATTATATAAAATAAATTAAATATCGAATCTAAAAATGGGATTTGTTTTAAAATAACTGAAGTAGCCTCTAGGGGGGTCCGGGGGCATGCTCCCCCGGAAAATTTTGAAATCTAGAGTCTCTGATATGCCATTTCCTGCATTTTGGAGTGGGATTTTACAGAATTCTGAAGATTATAAAACTTCATAGAAAACACAAAAGATTACAGATTTCAGATCTTTATATCCCCCATTGAAGACCTAGCTATACAAAGAAATAGGTTTATTTTGTTAAGTTTTGGTGCCCTTGCTAGTTTTGGTGCCCCTTCTGCAACTCCAGCTGGGGGGCCTTGGACCCCCGGCCCCCCTGCTACCACGCCACTGACTGTAAATATGTCTTGTCACCTTTTTAGTATTCTAAGGTAGGGTGGGCCTCCACTACTGAAGGCTGCCCAGGGGCCTCCACATGTCTAAATCCGGCCCTGATTTCATGAACTATAGTCTATATACGACCTCCAAAAGGGGAAAATACCAACGTTATAATACTTAGCCCCCAACCATATTTCTAAAAAAGCTCTAAACTTGTTTAAAGGTTTAAATTTGTCGTTTCTACATTATCTCATTATTTTCAACTTATATGTAGTTGCGATGCTTACACGAGATGGCTTTCTAATCACAGCCTGAAATCTTGTATATATTTATACTATCAAATCCGCGGCATGTTCTACCACACCTTAACCGCGACATCCGATATTGGTAAAGTCAAAGAATATTTTCAATTTGCTAGTAGCTATAGCAAATACTATCCACGTCAATCAATTATAGAGAAATAAACTTTGCTCTATGGTTGAATAAACGTCAGTGCCGTTGCTAACTTGCTAAAGACTAAAGTACACCTGAATCACATCTAAAAACCTCCAAATATAGCTACGGTTTAATCACCACATTTTGAGCTAGTTGGCTGATCTTTAGTTTTGCTAATGTTCCTTGTGGACCGTCGTTTGTTTGGAGTTCTCCTGAAAAATATGGAGTTAGTTAAAGTGAGAAAATAGTTTCAATAAAAATATCACGCCACTGCTGCCTTGGCAAGTATATTTCAAAACAAACAAACATTTACTATTTCTCCAGTTACGTACAGGTCAGTGGTCTCTTCTTTCATGGTATAGACCGCTGACCTTATTCTGCGAATGGACTGCTTGTCCACGATATTTTTGTATTACATGAAGTGTCCCCACTGGAGTGTCCCCAATTGAACGGCGCCATCTTGTTAGGTCTCATTTTACGTCATTCAAAATGGCGGTGCAATAGTAAATTCGGTTCTTACACCTACACGAAATTTTCCGAGAATTTGACGCCTATTTATTCAAACAGTCGGGAATGTCTCTCCTCCGCAGAGGCTCGGTGAATTAATAGAGAAGGCGAAGGCACGCAGGCGAGGGAAGAGACGCTATGGAATCTAGGAATCTATCATCCATCGCACGCCTCTGATTTTCCTCGGCCCACTCCCACCTTTGCATCCCATAGAGGTTCTGCGAAGAAAAGAGGTCGGGGATACCTTTAAAAAAATGTGTGTGGGAAAAAGAATGGAAACCACGACATTTGCACAAGAATAGGACTCTTAATTTATACACACCTTGTTAGAATTTAATGTACTCTTTTCTTTCTGCTGAATAAATTTGAACACAGCTTGTGATAAATCGCTTTGCTGGTTGACATCCAGCTTTTCAGCAATCCATCTTCCGACGTCTAACCCATCGTGCAAACCTGCCTGGCGAAGCTTTTTCTTTCCTTCATCGCTGTAAAGTTTGGAGTCATTGTCAAAAGCAAACACTGTAAACTTGAACTCGCGACGACCAGTTTCAGGCTGACCTATCTGATCTTTGATGCCCTAACACATAACAAACAAATAAAGAGCAAACTAAAAAACTGACAAACAGACAGACAGACAGACAGACAGACAGACAGACAGACAGACAGACAGACAGACAGGCAGACAGACAGACAGACGGACGGACGGACGGACGGACGGACGGACAGACAGACGAACCACAGAATAAAAAACCAGAAGTTCAACTCTGTGTCGGCACCTTTGATGTAAGTGTCCTCGCGGCTCGCGCATGTTGCCTTGCGTACGTCAAACGTCGCCATTCTACGCCATGATTCATTAGCTTTCGAGTGTTTTGATACCGTGATCAAACACGCAGAACGAGTTTTTGAAATGGCTTCGATTCTCAAATGAAAGACAATGAACCAATGAGCCACCGTTGTGGGAATTGTGGATGTTTTGTGATACAATTTTACTCAATCGTATCGTGTTTCTTGTTTAATTAACACTAGTGAAACGCTAGTGTTTGATGAAGAAACACTAGTGTTTGATGCAGTGCTTTACCGGTGTTTCACAGCCCATTCACGTGACGGAATGGTGCTGTCTGATTGAGTAAAATTCTCATGAATTAGTGAACTTGAGAACATCGCGTTACTATCACTCGTCATTCTACGCCATCCTGGAAAGTTCCACTGGCAAATTTGACTGTCAAAAGTGCCAGTGGAACGTACCAGGATGGCGTAGGATGGCGTAATGCTCATTGAGAAAAAGGGACAAGTTTTCACGCGAGTCGGACTTGTCGTTGTTCTTTATTCTGTGGACGAACCGACAGACAGACAGACCAACCGACAGACAGACAGACTGACCAACCAACAGACGAACACACAGACAGACAGACGAACAGACAAAAAGACAGACAGACCAACCGACAGACAGACCGACCAACCGACAGACGAACACACAGACAGACGAACAGACAGACAGACGAACAGACAGACATGCCTATATTTAGTAAATTGTAAAATATATTCAAACTTACATTAAGCTGCATTTCAATGTCAGCTTTTATTTCCTCGACATCACGATTTCCTTCTTCGCCCATTAGTTCAGCATACAGCTTGTCAGCAAAAGACAAGCATATTAAAACTGGAACATTTTCTTTCTCTAAAATTTCCAGCCAATCCTTGGTTGCTTGAGTATGGGCTCTCCTAATATTAAAGTAGAATTCAACAATACGAGTTGCAAATCATACTTTTTACTGTGGCAACTATATAACGATCGCTCTCTGCGCTTACTAATACATGGATCGCGAATCTCGACTGCGCATCAGAATGACGCGTTCTGAGTCGGGATAAAACTTAATTAACTTTATAACATCAGGCTAAAGCTGCACTTTTCATTTGCATTTTCATTTACATTTCTGAACTCATTGTACTGAATTCCTCAGCCTAATGTTATAAATTGAAATAAGTTTTATCCCGAAATAAGTTTTATATCTATTGAATAATATTAGAGAGATTAAGATTCACGTAAACGGGAAACGGCAAACGTGAGATAGCCGTTTGACGAGTCGCGCGATTGAAACTAGAGTGATTAAGATTAACGTGAGCAGATCCAAGATGGCGGCTAAATAGAGGTATTTGAAGTTGTCGATAAAAAGGTTGCTTTTTCGTATTAAAAAAAAATCGTCACGCGATCTTCTCTGCCGTGATTATGATGGAGCTCAATTTATCGAACTTAATGTTGAGTATTCGTACTATTCATCAACTCGAAGGATGCTAATTCAAGTGCTACTAACGTTCCACATCTTTACCTGATTGTCATGGACTCACAGTCAGGTTTTCCTTGAAAACTAAAACTTTTTGCCGTGATTTCATTGGCCAATCATTTAATGGAAACGAATGTCTCGAAACATTCATCCTAAATCCACAATACAACATCGTTTTCGTCTACGTAGAAGAGACTACCAGCTGTAGTTATGGTATTTTAATGCGAAATCTTTAGCTTTTCAAGAAGTTTGTATAATTGTTAAATAACCATCTGTTGAACGTCGTTATGACTTAGTTTGTAATGTTTACACTTTACAAAGACAGCCCAGCCAATCATTAAAAAAATACATTTAATTATTTTTTGTCTTTAATAATTCCGACATTTTTCTGAGAAGAGAGAGAAGCAGAAAGGTCTGTGAACCTATCGTATCTGAGGTGTCTCCCTTTGACAATTACAATAGCGTCACTCAGAGAAAATAATGACATGATTTCTCTAGTCACAAACCCTGAGAGCCTCTGGAACCACGGTATATTAACACGTGCATGCATGTAATCTAATGTTTTAGATATACACTATACAGTTCAAATTCGTGTCCTTGTATAACTAAACAGAAAAAATCTCGCCAAATAAGCATGTATATGTGTGGTAATTCATTTCTTTTTGCATCATAAATATATCAAATATCCTGTTGCCATACCAACACTTTTTTGCCACCCGAAAGTAATGGCTACCTGAAATTAACTGCTACCCGAAAGTAACGGCCCTGATATAAGCGCTAATCTCGAAAATAACGGAACCGCGATTTTGGGAACTTTATTCCCATTCAGGTCATTAAAACGTTCTAAGCAGTTAACGCCCATGTTTTTGTTTTGATTCGGGAAATACGCGAGATAATCAATAAATTGACGGCTGAGCTAACCAAACCTCGACGTTGTACTCCCTTTTACAAGGGAATCGCCTCGCAACGTCGGCCAGGGCTGCCGTGAGGGTAGGGTAGTAGCGGCAATCGCCCCAGGACCTGGAGCCTCAGAGATCAAAAGATTTCAAATCTAGTTTGGTGAAAATAACTCTTCTAACAGGCGGAGCGGGAGCTGAATCAGCGACAGATTAGCGGTTTATTCGACGAAAATACGGAAATAGCGAGACCGGCCAATAATTCAAACATTTTTCAGGAGCATGTCGCCAAACCTCCATAATAGCTAGAGTGCTGTCTACCGACCATTTGCCCCCAGGCGTCCAGTCGGGCCTTAAGGGGGATACTCAAAAAATGAACTTTTTTTAAAATCGGCCTATTGACTACTCATACTTCAAGAAAAGTTTTAATGAAAAAAAAATTGGGGTCACCAAAGTTTTTTTCGAATTAAATTAGTTTGAAGGGTAATTGGCAGCCATTTTGAAACGTCATTGTTGCCATAGCAACAACTGTTGGTATTTATTTGGTAACAGTTTTTGATTGTCAGACTGTTTAATTATGCATAACATTTAGTTTTATTCTTTTTCGGAATTGTTTATGCACGTGTTTTGGACTCTCAAACTTGTATTTTCTATTTTTCTAGAAACTGTATAGAGCCACCTTACGACAAAAAAAAAAGTCTTACTTGTAATCCACAACAAAGACGACAATTCGTGTGAGACTCAAAAGCAACTTTGCAAGCTCAGGGACTGTTTTATCCTGATCGTCAACTCCTGGAAAATCTATAATATCCAACCCTTTGATTTCAGGCTCCAAATTGTAAATGAATGGCACGGTGGTACGTTTTCGAGCTGTCGTTCCAGTCATTGTCTAATAAAATAAGATTAACAATTTTAGTTGTAATATTCATGATAATTCATTAGAGGACTGTCCGTCGCTTCGCCCGTCTGTCCGTCGCTAGTAGTTGTCCCGTCCGTCCGTCGGTTGGTCGGTCGTCCGGTTCATCCATCTGTCGCTTCGCCCATCCGTTGGTTGGTCGGTTGGTCAGTCTATCCATCTGCCGCTTGGCCCATCCGTCTGTCCGTCAATTAGTCCATTGGTCGATCAGTCAGTCAGTCGGTCAGTCAGTCGGTCGGCCGGTCCGTCGGTCTGACCGTCCGTCTGTCTGTCTGTCTGTCTGTCTGTCTGTCTGTCTGTCTGTCTGTCTGTCTGTCTGCCTGTCTGTATGTCAACCAGTCCGTCCGCTCGCCAGTCCATAAAATAAATCAATCCAACAACCTATAGTAATAATAGTAATAGTAATAAACAAAGTATGATAATATAATGTACATCTTACACCCAGCTGACACAAACATGCAACATAAACAAAATATGACATTTTATATTCATAGCGCAACAACATACCTCAATGCCAAAAACTGACCGGACAAACTTCGACTTCCCAGAATTTACAAGCCCAATCACACCAACCGCAGTTTGCTCAGCCATGCTTTCTCGCAGACGATTAATCATCAGAGACCACTTTATCCAGCGAGCAACTAACGGACGGAAACGATAGGGCACCAACGTCAAGGTCTCGTCTTCGAAGTTTTCTTGCCACTGCTGAACGATGTCATCTAATGCAGTCTTATGAGTGATATGTCGTTTTTCGCATTGTTCTACCAATTGGCGCTCAAGGGAGTAGCTAACAAAGTCCTTGTTGGACGTGGAGCTCTTCTTCATGCTTGTCAAAAGAAACTCTAGCTTCTGATCGTGATTGAAATAGTAGCGCTCCTCATAAAACAACCGGTCATGCAGGGCATACGCAGAAGATGTAAGATCAACTATTAACCTCTGACACCCAGCAGGCAAATGGTTGAGCAAATGGCGCAAATCTGGAATTGGAAGAATTAACAGACCCCACAAGCCCAATCCAAAGAACTTGGCGTGTTTGGCAACAGTGACGTAACTCTTGCCCTTGCGTTCTAAGGGAACTCGAACTCGATCTTCCACAAACGCGCTAAGAAGGGTACTG
Organism: Paragorgia papillata; assembly: GCA_035771165.1. Taxonomy (NCBI): domain Eukaryota; kingdom Metazoa; phylum Cnidaria; class Anthozoa; order Scleralcyonacea; family Coralliidae; genus Paragorgia; species Paragorgia papillata. Next base: position 471,932 of record JAWNZC010000191.1, read on the forward strand.
CACGTCTTAAAGTCTTCCCGTAATCCATTCAAAACTTTAAGCATCTCATCGTTAGCATTTGAAGCTGCACTTTCTGCACCGTTCTTCTCTTGTTGATCATTCATCTCTTCGCTGAATTTCTTCAGCTTTTTTCGGCCATCTATTAGGAGAGTCATCGGGGCCTTGCATCCAGAGTTCAGTTTACTCTCATCTTTAGTGTCAGATGAGGGGTAAATTGCTTCCAGATTTATGCCGCAAAGCGATTTCGCATTAACAGATTCCAAACTCTTGCGTGCTCCATCCAAGAACGTTTGAATCCGAGCAACCGCTGCGTTCAACAGATCAATCGATTTATTAGCACGGCTTTGCACCAATTTATCTATGTGGTTTATAGCTCGTTTCATTCCATTTAGAAGTAGTGCTGATGGCTCGTCTGGAGATGGAAGTGCAGTACAAGACAAAAATATTTCACAACACTGCGTAACTGTGCGCGGTGTAGCTGTAGCTGTAGCTGTAGCCATGGCATGAAACAGACTTTCGATGGGGACAACAGACACAGCATCTTTAAAAAATGTTTTTGTGGCATTATATCTTTTGGATTTCCTTTCATCATCACGACGCTCTAACAAAGCACTTAGGTATGCTAATTCAATGACCCCACGAGGACTGTGCTTTGCAAGCTGTTCTTGTCTTCTCGATACCTCGAACGTCTTGGAAAAGAAAAAAAGAAACATGTATCAACAACAATGGAAGCAATTCTTTACACCGACATTAATTCTACATTGTTTGTTGTAAAGGCTATATATAGGCGACAAATATACTGCAAGCACATCATATATACATATAATATTACAAGTTATTTCACTCAATTAAACTACATGTTAACAGAGATGCATATATGCTGAAAAAAGATTTCGAGTGTAGGAGTGCATACTTTTGTCTTGAAATTCCTACACACTAAGTTTTCCTCAACTCTTTCCTGTCCGAATCGGTCTTTAGTATTTTATTCTGGCTAACGCCAGACGATTTTATTTACCTCTGAGGAAGCCCTCGGACAGGAAGGAGTTATAAACTATCTCCTTAAGGTGGCTCGATAGTCTAAATCATGAGAAATTACGTTTTTCCCCATAAAAGGTTTGGCACAGCTAAACGTTTAGTTCATTGCAAAGCTGTAGTGGTGGTATTGATTGTTGAAAAGTTTTATACCCTGAAAGCTTATCAAAGTGAAGAAATCGGACGGACGGACAGACCAGACAGACGGACGGACGGACGGACGGACGGATAGACAGACAGACAGACAGACAGACAGACAGACAGACAGACAGACAGACAGACAGACAGACAGACAGACAGACAGACAGACAGACAGACAGACAGACAGACAGACAGACAGATTTATTTGAATTCGGAGATTCATCAGTTAAAAAACTGCTTTACAAGAAAGCCGAATATATACAGTATGTATGTACAAGTCTATATTTACAATAATTAGTCCAATTGAGGAAGCGATGATTGCAGATATCGTTTAAAGCTATTTAGGTTACTATTACATCTAACATTCTCTGGTATATCATTCCAAACGTTCGCTCCTGTATATGCTAAACTCTTTTTTTAGAAATCCAGTCCGTGGCTTAGGAAGAACGAGAGTCATTTCTCGTTCTCTTAGTAAATAGGTATTATTTAATTCAGAGATTTCAAAGTGGTCTTGCAGATATGAAGGGGCCATATTATTTAATACTTTGTGCATCATTATCAACATATGGACAGTTCGATATTCTGAAAGAGTTTTCCAGTTTAATTGTTGCCTTATTTCACTGAATCTGATTTCATAACCTTGTCTAGTAATGACTCTGGCAGCACGGTTTTGTAGCTTTTGCATTCTCGTCACACTACTGCAAGGCATGTTGTCCCAGACAATATCGCAATATTCAAACAAAGGTTTTATTAATGAATTATATATTGTAATAGATGTTTTTTTAGGAACAAACTGCCTAGCTTGACGTAGACCTGCAATAGCAGAACTTATTTGTTTAGAAATAGAATCAATGTGTTCATACCAACAGAGTCTTTCGTCTATCAAAACCCCTAATGATTTTGTAACCTTAACTCTATTAATGGGTTTTCCATTTAAAAAGATTAATGGTATATCTCTTATTTTTTTAAGATTATGATCAGACCCAATGAACATGAACTCTGTTTTGGTAACATTCAGACTCAATTTATTTGCCTTTAACCATTCGTTAATGTTTTCAAGATCTTTATTGGCAAAATTTATCATTTCTTTTAATGATGAACCCGTTGTAGTTGTGTTCGTGTCATCAGCAAACATTCTAGCTTTAGAGTACTGGAGACAACGAGGGAAATCATTTATATAAATAAGAAATAATAAAGGACCAAGTATTGAACCTTGTGGGACGCCACAACTGAGTGTACGTTCATTTGATAAAAAGCCATTGACACAGCATCTTTGCTTACGATTACATAAATACGATTGAAACCAAGTTAATGATCTCGACCTTATTCCATAAGCGTTTAATTTATTAATTAGTATTCAATGGCTTACTGTGTCAAATGCGTTTGCAAGATCTAGAAATAGTACTACATTCAGTTTTCCTTGATCCATACTATTTAGCCAGTTTGTTGTTGCATCAAGTAGTGCAGTAGTAGTAGAATGATGGGGCCTAAAGCCTGATTGATTTTCGACAGACAGACAGACAGACAGACAGACAGACAGACAGACAGACAGACAGACAGACAGACAGACAGACAGACAGACAGACAGACAGACAGACAGACAGACAGACAGACAGACAGATAGATTAACTACCAGAGAAACGTGGACTAGATAGATAAAAATATTGTCCCTACGGTTGTTTTTGCCGGTACATTTTTTGATGGCATATATTTAGACTCTTCAAAATGTGTTTTCGCCCTCACAGTAACGCTGTTTGAATGCGTAAAATGTGAACTTGGCATTCTTGTCTGCACTTCGGATTCTGTTGACTTCGAATAGTCGACAGGCAGATGTTTATCATCTCCAATGGATACTTTATTCACGAACCACATACTACTCCCTGAAATCTTAGCCACAACTTGTTTTCCAATGTCTTCAAACTGAACTTCAGTAATTTGGGGGACGATGTCTTCCGGTTTCTTAGTACTGCTGCAAGAGTTCTTTACTAGCAACTCGGGCAGTTCATCAATGAGGCATACTCGAACTTCGTGGTTGTATCTTTCTATTTTATGCTGCAAAAATACACAAACATACGACACGGTTATTTTTCTTCCTCTTTGTGCCAGGAAGCTACTGTATAAGAGATTATGCTGAAGGACCTGTCACATCGTAATGCTTCGTTTAGCATAGTTACCTACGTTAGTAAAAAGGCGGGACAAATCTTGTCTTCACATATTAGATACGTTTTCTTGCATGAATTGTCTTACACAACTAAACAATAAACTTCCGACTGACTGGCACTATACCTGAAAAGTTAAACCAAGTTCAACAGTTTGCGACATCGGTTTTCGTGTTAACAAAAAAATCCGGCGATTGCCCTGCGACTGTCGACGTCGGCTGGGACAATTGATTGTATGTAAAAAAAGACTACCTACATTGATTTGCATTTTGTGTTATACGATGCCAAAGTGTTTTACCGATTTGAGACGCAGCGTTACTATATGCGGCATTCTTCAAATTAAAGAAAAAATTAAATTTAAAACTGAGTGATGAAGTGCTAAGAATCCACAAGAAACAGAGATGCTTCAATGTACAATCCTGGTCAAATCACTCGGACACCTTGCCTTAAATCACATCTGAAATCAAACTTCCTTCTGAAAATCATTCCTCCCGCTCCCCCCATCCAATGTTGATAAACATTTGCACTGAACATACTTTGCATTTAATTTTCTAACCAACATTAAACGGTGGGAGTGGGGGGCGATGTTTTTTGTACATAATGTTAGGAATTGATACGCTAATAAACTTCGTTTTAATTATACGCGGCTGACCGAGTTAATTTTGGCCAGGATTGTAGTACTTACGTTCTCCAGATGAGCAGCACACATTTTTGATAGATTTTTTTGGTCCAACGACAAAACGTCTCTTGCCTGATTTGCATTTAAATCTCTGCATTTCTCACTTCTACTGGAGGAATCCAAAATGTAATACATTCCAAAGATATCAGAAATAGGAAGCGTATATTTCTTAATGCCAGATTGAGATGCATACTTCACGACTTTATCCCATAAACTAATCAAAGTCGTCAATTCCTAAAAAGACATGTACAATTTGCTTATTTAAGAACATTTGACTTGATCAAAGTGCTCGTTCACGTAAACAATCGATAAATTATAATTAAAAATATGCTGCCTTTCTTACGTAGTACATGTGTAGAGTAAGAATAAAAGTTATAGTAACGGTATAAGAGTAAAAAAAATAAATGTATGAATGACAGTACAAACTGGTTACCAAAATTACCAAGCAAAGGAAAGTATAAAAGCATGTTTCCTCGTAAATTATTAATGAATTTAAGAATCTAATATCATAGAATATAAGAATAATATAAACCCAGAGGTTATTTGTGGAATTTTGTAACTGAATATCTATATTTCCCTCGCGTTGCATGCATGCAGACAGCACTTCCTTGCAATAGTAACTTCTAGTTATAATCTGTGAAGTTGCAAAAGTACAATAGCAGCAGCCGCGTACTATTATTGGCTTGTACCTGCCACAAATTAGGAGAGTTATTCGAATTATGAAACACATGCACGTTGCAATGTTAGACATGTTACGACGGCATTTGATGTTTCGACTTTCGACAAGAAGTCACGTTGGATGTCTGGAAAATCGTTCGATTTCGACAAGAAATCTTGCAATTTATCGTATATATCGAACTCGTTGCGGAATTAAGGAATAGCTATCGGGTTATTTTTGTTAGGAAAAAGTAATACTTAAACGTTTACTTAAAACGTTTAAAATCGTTTTAAAAATAAATAAAGACACACTCAAAGTTTTGAAAAAATTCGTGGACTACATCAAAGCATTTCAAAATAGTGAAATAAAAGTAGTGTGCTGCGTAGGCAGTGTTGAAACAATATAACAGTAGAACTGCCCTTCGTCAGAGAGAAACGTTCACACGTTTTATAATAATTTATTTCACGCTCGAAACGTTAGACTCCTACGTTCTCTGTTTCGGCAGTATATCTAACCTTACTCTATTTCGATTGTCATTCCAAAATAGTGTCGATCCAACGACAGAGAGTGAACTGAATATATTAATAGCCTACCGTCGAGCTGCTATTAATAGCACAAAAAGCGGACAAACAAAGATTGCAATTGACTTCCAAATGATTGCAAATGAGCCATTATCTATTGTTCGGACTGCAAGAATTGTGGGTAAAAGCGGACAAACATCAATCCTGACGTCATCACGACGGAGCGCTATTATTATAACGTAAATCAAAACAACGATAACAATACAATCATATCTTGCAGAAATTCAGCAAGTGTAAAAGTGCACACATTTGTTGCATATACGTGAACTAAATCATAGAACAAAGAGTTTGACCGCGTTTCCACAAACTTTAATTCTAGAAACTGTGCAAATTAAAACTTACAGGTGAGTTTGTAGTGTGACGCAGTGTATCAAGAGGTATTTGGACAATCTTATCAACTAAGTTCAGCAGCCGATCCTGCAAAAAAAAGATATTGTGCACAGATGTAATTAGTTATAATTTTTGACAGTTGCATGCACTGATTTGAAACTTGGGAAATGGGAGTAGTATTCATCAAGCAAACAAACAAACAAACAAACAAACAAACAAACAAACAAACAAACAAACACTTACAATTAAAATTTCTGATGAACAGAGCACTGACATGATAAACAATTCTGAACAATAACTACATGTAGTCTAGATCTAATCATAGTGTTATATTGTAAACTAAAACATATTTCTTTTCAACTGTCAATTAGACTAATATGTCCATGCACTTAAAAAATAAGCTTAAAAAATATATTTTGTTCAATTTATTTTTCTCTTATAGAGCACAGGGCAGCCTCATACCCACGTCGCCGCGTGTGGTGCGCGCGTGGAAGCACAGGTTATACTAGCCTGGTACCCTGGCCCAATCAAAGAATATGGGCCAGGTAACCACTAAAGATTTCTGCTTTCCTATTGGTTGAAACTTTCAAGCATTCAAGGCATGCGCAGACGTACAAGTGAATTTAGCCCTGAATGACGTGAGATTGCAATTAGTGGTTACCTGGCCCATATTTCTTTTGAAATTGGGCCAGGGTACCAGGCTAAGGTTATACCAGGGGGTTATACTTCCAGTAAAATTGCGCGCTGTGATTAGTTGCTGCATGACGTAGCAAGATAATGTTAATATAAGAAATCTATCGAAGCTGGCATTCAATAAAGAAGTAGTGAAACATCTTTATTTAAAATTAAATGAAGATGGTTACAATGTTGAAATCTGCAAGTTATTCAAATGATTTAATAATACAATTCCACTGAATGAGTTAGTTTTATTTCATTTTCCAATGAATGTTATTTCAATCTTAATCAAATCATAATATACTGAATATAAGGGAAAAAACCCGAAACAATACCCGCCTAGACCAGCTATGCTATTTGTGGGTAATGTTTTATTTGTAATACTTACTTTTTTTGATAATAATAAAATGTGAAATTGTCTCAAAACGAAGAAAATAACTGAAATGAATGATGACAAACATTGTCAATTTGAAAGTAAATTTTGGTATCCATGCAGACGAGAAAGAAACGGCAGAAAAAAACGCTAGTCCGGTATTCTGACGAAGTTGAAGAAAGTGGCATAGTACAAAACAAGGCCTGGACTCATGGACTGGACTCAAACATTGACTCAAACATGGGAAAATTTATAAAAAAATATAGGTATTAATAATTATATTAAGTGTTATTGCTTTCGAGACTTCGCGCCTCACTATCGTAATACCAACCGCTATTCAACATTTATAACAGCTTAAACCGGTGCTGTAGTTCGCTGCACATTTCATATTTATCACTCACAACTTCGATATGAAAGTTCAGTTGTATAATATAAACTGTATCTCAATATGTATGTTTGTGAATACAATTTTTCGTCTGTAAAACATATAAATGCTAAGGTCTAAGGTGAAAACAGTTTCAACACTTAAGATCTTGGGATGAACTTTGTTTTTGCTACTGTAAATGAATTTGAAATGCCATAAATGAATATAGCCGTGGCAGCCAGTCAAATATTCAGTGCCTTTGAAAAATGCAAATATTTTCAGATGGAAAGAAAGAACTGTAAAATATAACCCTAATATTTTGTTGATATTTTGATGCCTGTTTCAGTAGCCGTCGGTTTGCATGATAGAAATAATATACTGTCTAATAATATGTCTATTATTTATATGGTTTGCATGCAACATGGTCGAGTTCAAACCGTGGATGCGACCTGCAATTTTCTTCATTTCTATTTTTTTTTCTGAATATTGTCTTGAAATTTTTCCTTGTTATTTATTACCTTTTTCTTTAAAAATTAGAGTTAAACAATTTTTTTTATTTCAAATATTATACTTTAATTAAAAGTTTAAAACTATGTTTTGAATTGTTCAAACACGAGTGGCTATTTCCAGGCTCCCAATGAAAAAGAGTGCGAAGGTGTTTGCGATTAAACCTTTTTTCTGATCAGAGGAGTATTCATGTAAATAACGAAAATAATGTACAAAATGCTACCTAAATGTTGACGTCAGACGTACAACACTGGTTTAAGCTGTTATAAATATACTCATGTTTTACAAACACTCGGGAACAATGAAACTTACTCAGTTAACGGCCTTGTGATTTTCATTGTCCTCTCGTGTTTGTAACCCCTGGTGTAACGATATACGTAATTTATTTTACTCTTTATTCCTCGCCTCGCTCGTGTCTGCCCTTCATCCAAAAACGTCTCTCTTCCTCAAAGCCCCGAGCATTGTTTACGTAATGGGTAAGTGACGAACCGAACGCAACTATACTATTGGTTAGTTTATCGTCTTACTCTTAATGACCCCACGCATTGGGCGTAAATTAATATTAACTGGATATCGTCACATCCTTTCTTCTTTATATAAAAAAAGATAATAACACTATTTATCAGTCTCGTACTCCTTCATCCAGCTTGGTGCCCTTCGGATCCTGGTGGAGCGTCTTGGAACAACGTCAGGCTCGGTTTCGTCTTGTTGTTCCCTTTGCTGTCTTCCTTCCGCGGTCGGTCTCTGCGCAGGCATCACAAGCGTATCTTGGTTGTCCGGAATACTATCTAGCAGTTCTTCAATAGGCGCTGCTTCTGGCGTTGCTCTCAAGTCACATCGATTGCGACGATACTGGCGGCCTTCCACCTCGACGTCGTAGTGACGTTCGCCCGAAGCTTGCAAATTTCATCCCAACAGCGTCCCAATGACCAGTCTTTCTCACCAGGACGTCGCATCCCGATGGCATCTCCAGGCCGTAGTGGTTTCAATGTTTTCGATCGCCTGTCATAGTATTCTCCCGGCAAAGACAGAAGGGTTCGCTGTTGGCGTCCAAACATCTTTTCCACAAGCGTCGTCCCAGTGTTCTCACTTGGTGTATTACGAAATTCGAGCAATTATTTATGCATATACGATAGGCTGTCTTCTTGCATAACGTCTTGTGAAGCGTCACACTGGATTGTTAGTTCACGATTGCAATAACGGAGCACTGGTGCTTGCGTTAACTTCTCCTTTATCTTCTCAAATGCTTCCTGTGGTGGTCAGGCAGATAATTCCATTTGACGTCTTTGTGATCACGTTGTCGCTGAGCATCTTGGCTCAGGTGCGGTACAAATTTGGCCAGATAATTAACCATCCCCAAGAAACGCTTCAACGCCGTTACATCTGTTGGTGCTTCCATCTGCGTTATAGCGGATACTTTCTTGGGATCTACGACCACACCCTCGGACGTCAAAAGGTGACCCATATAAGGTAACTTTTCTTTCTCAAATGGACCTTCTTTCCGTTTAATTTGAGATTTACTTCTCGGAGTCTTTCGAGAAGCTTCTTCAGGTGTTCGTCGTGCGATTTCGTAGCTTCGTCACCGTTTTCTCCAAATCCAATGACCAGGAAATCGTCCGCTATAACCTCCACTCCTTGCAGCCCTTCGACAATTTCATTGACTGTCCTTTGCCATACTTCCGCAGCGCTGTTGATTCCAAACGGCATCCTTCTCCACCGATAGCGCCCAAAAGGCGTGCTGAAAGTCGTGAGCACACTTGATTCGTGGTCCAACGCAATCTGGTGGAAACCGCTCTTGGCATCCAGAACGAAGAAGATGCGGGCTTTTGGCAGGTGTCGCTACTTCTTCGACAGTTTTCGACGGATAGTGTTCTCGTTGAATAGCCCTATTAAGGTCGCGGGGGTCGATGCAGATCCTTATTTGTCCGTGCAGCTTTGCAACGATCATCAGCGACGAAACCCATGCTGTTGGCTCCCTGACCTTCGCAAGGACTCCTTCATTCTCCAAACGAACAAGCTCCGTCTCTAAGTTATCCCTTAATGCCACAGGTACGTTTCTTGGCGCGTGCACCACTGGTTTCACAGTTTTATCAACATGTATGTGGTGCTTCCTGGGAAGCTTTCCAAGGCCCATGAACACATCTTTATATTCCCGAAGACTGGCGTCCTCTTCCACTTGACTGTCAGCTTCGACGACTCGCCGAACCGTGTCGCTTGCCATGATGCGTACAAGTCTCAATCTCTCACTCGCAGCCAACGATAAAATCGGTTGTACAGGACCTTGGACGATTTGGAACAACAGCGTTGTTTCCTTTCTGTCGCGTTCAATCTTCAGCAATGTCCACAGGGAGCCCATCTTGGCAATTCGTCATGCCAAAAAGCGCGTGGGCACCCTGTGGCGGACTCGAAAGACGCGCGGGGGACTGTGGCACACTCGGTCGTGGTGTGTTTAGGAAAATAATAAAGGGATGAAACACGAATTCTTCCTTGTTTTGAACATCGTTTTAAGCGCCTATAGGTATTCAAATTGTAAGACAACTGAGCGAAGTAGTTGTGATGATTCACTTGTCAAAATATAAATCAAAATGATGCAAAATCTCAACTTTTAGCCGTGATTTTGCATGCAGCTAAATTACATATCGTATTTTCGGGAGATGTGTTCCGCAAGTAGCTAGGACACTACATCATCGTTGACACTTCGGATAGCTACGGAATCCTACGATAAGCTTTTCGGAAAAAGCAGGAAGTCTCAGGATTATTGATTTATTGCACATTCATCTGACTCTGAGTTTCAGTCGGTTTCAGTATTCTAACGGTGGCTCCCGACGATACGAGATGTCCTGGCTACTTGCGGAACCCATTCCACGTTGAACGTTTGGTGTTTCATCCCTTATATTATTTCCTCTCCCCCCCCCGTTTTTTCCTTTTTTCCGCCTTTTTCCCCGCTTCTGGTAACAGCTTTTCGTTTTCGAAATCCCCTGCCACAGTCCCCCGCGCGTCTTTCGAGTCCGCCACAGGGTGCCCACGCGCTTTTTGGCATGACGAATTGCCAAGATGGGCTCCCTGTGCAATGTGTTCCCCTTTGCTTTTTCTTCTTGTAAATTATGTTGAACGAGCGTGTGTCCCGGTGTCACAGGAAATATGCCCCCCCCCCAAAAAAAAAGGTGCCCCCCCAGGACAGATTTCCTAGGAAATGTGTCCCCCCAGGGACACATTTCCTAGGAAATATGTCCCCCTTCGGAAATTTGCCCCCCCCCCCGCCTCAGAATGATTCCTTACAGGATAATTGATATACGTGTAATGTGGACAAAACTTTTTAAAAGTAAAAAATATATATTTCTGAATGATAAATTATAACAGTTGAATATATATTTACAAAAACTACAATATACAAACTTATTTATTTAATAAAAACTTTGACTTAATTGGACTGTCACTAAACTAATCATTTTTACAAAGTTTTGATGGTGAAACACATGAATGGCAAAGCCATTCCTGATTGGCAAAGCCATTCCTGATCATTCTCAGGAAAAGAACTTAAATTAAGACAAGGAAGATGGTACCAGTTGTCACAAAGATCACACTGAACCATATCACCACAATCTGGCAAAAAAACACGTACAAAATGTCTGTAAGGTGATGCTGCTGTCCGCCTAGGGTGAATTTTCGTCGACAAATAGTAACTTTTAGCTAACTAAACACTAATTTGCGGGGTAACACTGGCACAGGTAATTAAGATACGTTAATTTAATGTATCTTTTACCGAATCGTCGGCAAACGAGGGTGATACACATCTAACAAATAAAAAAGGTAGTAAACTGCCACACATCCCCCGCGTATTAATTACCCCTCCCATCCCCCAGCTACAACACCAGTATGACTTATACGGATCGCTTTTGAGAGTCATCGCTCATTGAAAAAAGGTGTCTACTGCGTTTGCGAATCATGACAACCATGCATAAATAAACTACACTATTATATTAATAACAAAGCAAGAAAATGGCGAGCTGCCGAGAATTTCGACAACGAAATACTGACGTTTCACGCGGAGCCCTTCATTAACCTCGAGCCAACACGCTGTTTAGAAAGCAAAAAAGAGTTTCTTATCTAAATATGTATTTAGCTGTTATAATTTATCATTCAGAAATATATATTTTTTACTTTTAAAACGTTTTGTCCACATTACACGTATATCAATTATCCTGCATAGGAATCATTCTGAGGGGGCGGGGGGGACATATTTCCTAGGAAATGTGTCCCTGGGGGGACAAATTTACTGGGACACCTGCTTGAGCTTTCGGCCGAGGCGATCTCCCGTAATTTGCACATACAAGTCAAATGGTAACACATTACACGTCGATCCCGTGTCGATCTGAAATGTAACTGGTTTACCGGAAAGCCAAAATGTCACCAATGCCTTGTCTTTCTTCGATTAACTCAGCCGATTTACTTTTTCTGTCAAAGCGTTCAGTGTCTCGTCAGAATCGTAACTGTCGTCGTCGAGAACGTAATTCGTTTCCTGCTTTTCACCTTTCTTGTATCCTGGAGAGTCCTTTTTGTAGCACTTGGACGCGAAGTGGTCTTTCTTTCCACATATTCTGCATTCCTTATCCACAGCGGGGCATTTTCCTTTCTCTAAGACGTGCTTGTATCCACAATTTCGACATTCGTTCTTTGATGTCTTGCGGGTTCTTTTGTCTTGCAACTGTTCGTTTCTTTTCCTTTCCACGTTTTGCACTTTCTCAGTGGAACCCGACCCCATCGTTTTAAGCTGCAACGAGGTTAGTTCAGCTGTTTTCAAGATTTTAATCGCTCGCTCCAGAGTCATCTCACTATCCCTCAACATTCGTTCGCGGCACTTCCCGTCATTACAACCGTAAATTATTTGGTCACCAATCACATCGTTTCTAAGATTTCCATAGTCGCATCTGGCAGCTTGTCTTCTTAGGTCGGTGACCCACTCGTCGACTCCTTTTTGGTCCTGTTTCATGTCACGAAATTTATGTCGTTCGAAAGTGACGTTCCGTTGAGGTTCAAAATACGCTCGATATTTTGCTTTCACACGCGCCACTTTGCTTCGGTCGTCTTCTTCGTCGAAAGTAAACGCAGCGAATATCTTCCAAGCGTCCGCCACTTGTACTTTCTCAGATTTATCAGCTTGTCCTATTGCTAATGACCAATCGTCGAAAGACTCGATCCAATCGTCCCACGATTCTCCTATCATGTACTTCTCTGGTGGCGGTAAAGCACCCGCTGCCATGTCAGGTAAATACAACTATTCACTCGAAAGATTTCGAGCGAAGAGTCCTCTAATATGCGTCTGATTTAGGTAGGAATCCGATCCCACCGCTGCCACCATGTAACGATATACGTCGGTACACTTCGCATGTAACAACATAGACAACGGCAGGGCCGGATTTAGACATGTGGAGGCCCCTGGACAGCCTTCAGTAGTGATGGACCACCCTAAGAATACTAATTTACAGTCATCCATAAAGTATTTTTTCAAGAACATTTTCCTTTACAAAAAAGTATGTGGAGGCTCCCTGGTTGTGGAGGCCCCTGGGCAACTGCCCAGCTTTCCAATACCTAAATCCGGCCCTGGCCAACGGTTTATTTTACTCTTTATTCCTCGCCTCGCTCGTGTCTGTCCTTCATCCAAAAACGTCTCCGAGCATTGTTTACGTAAAAGTGTTCCCTAATTGGGTAAGTGTCGAACCGAACGCAACTATACTAGAATCGCAAGGTCGTGGGTTCAATTCCTGCCGGAAGGCCTGTGTAGCTGCATTTTTCGCAACTGGTCCCGGTTTGGTCTTAAAATGTATATATTCTACACTTGAATTTTCCTTCACCAAAAATCCCTAGAACATGCTATGTAATCGAGTGAAATGCCCAATATTACTTCTAATATACTATTGGTTAGTTTATCGTCTTAATGACCCCACGCATTGGGCGTAAATTAATATTACATGTAACTGGATATCGTCACACCTGGTAAAACACTCTCACTCGATTATGAAATATTATATAATAAACTATTATATAATAAACTATTATATAATAAACTATTATAAAGCTATATCCGACTCAAACTGTGTTAGATTTATATGTATGCTATTATGTACTGTTATTATCATCATACCTGAACTTCCCATATGCCACATCGAAATAGTTTTGGAATGACATCATCTTTCCTTAATATGTGGCAAAAACATTCAGCCATTGATTCCACATAACTGCTTAAGGAGCGATCATCTACTGGAACTAGGCCAAAGGTTATGCATTTTAAATTACTTTTCATGTAGTCCTGTGGAATATATTTGAATTTCTCCAACAGAAAAATCACAACCAAAGCTGCAATTGTACCACCCGTTGAATGCCCTATATTAATTATATAACAAATAGAAAGTATATATGCAATATGAGTGGCCAAACTGTGTGGGAAATATGAACTGTATGTTGGGCATTTACAACAAAGCTGAATATACAACTTATTCATTAATTCACACATTTAATTGTTCAGGGGGTAAGTTGTACAAAGTCTGAATAACTTATCCAGTGGATATAGTCCTAGCTAGAGAACTGCACTAAGTACTTTCTGTTTAGCTAGAATCATGAACTTTCTACCCCAAATAGCATTTTTGAATTGCCTTTGTTTGCCATGTTGCTCAAGGTTGCACGTTAATGTTACTGTCGTGGCAACAATAGAAGCGTTCCTAAAATATTTTTGCAATATATTCCACAAGTTGAACAATTCATTTGATGAGATTCGTTGACAACTTCCTGTTTTGAATTCCGTTTTGAATTTCAAATTCAAAACAGGAAGTTAGCAATAATTTTCATCAAATGAATTGGTCAAACATAGCAAATGAATTGCAAAAATATTTTAGGAATGATTCAGTCTATTGCCCTAACAGTATATAAGCACTTGAATAAAAAAAAAACATCTGAAAATTCTATAATACTTGTGAGAATTGAATTTTAGAACATTTAAATTTTTTTTACATAACATGGAAACTTTAACTACAAATAAAATGAAAGCTTAACACAATTTCTAACGACATACCTGCACGATATATTTCAACAATGAGTAGTTCTGGAATTATTGCATGTATATATGTATATATGGCAGATTCTGGACTGCTCAAGAACCGATCAAATTACCGGATTTCATGTACGTTCCAGACCACTCATGAAAATACTAATAGTCATATAATTAATATATATATATATATACCTGTATAAGGTTAATAGTTACATTGCATATTAAATTACTTACTATAATGCTTTAAAACTAGAATACAATTTTTTTGAATAAACTAAGTTTATCTCAAAATCGGTAACTATATATCTAGAGTTAGTAACTGCACTATAAACTATAGAGTACAGTACCTGAGAAGATAATTCGTCTTTTTTGATAAATTTCTCGGGCAAAATAGCCTAGTGGAATTTTTCTTGCTTCTTCAATCATGATACCTGTAAAGATATACATAAATCACACTGTACAATATTAATAACTTATAGTACTTTGAATTATTTACATGTTACGCCAAACCCCAAAATACTTGGGTTTCCCAACCCTACCTAGCTTTTGGCTCGCAAAATGCTGATCCTAATCTTTTTATTGAATTTTAGAGGAGCCTAGGCCTGAGTTGCAGCACAATTTGCATCTTGGAATAGAAAGCATGGTGGCTGATCCTGGCAGCATGCTCAAAATTACGTTTCGTAGTTTCGTTCATGCAATAGTGTTAAGTAATATCTGTGCTATATTATAATATATATATATTAGAGATGAGCCGATTAATCGGAAACTAATCTGCAAAGCCGATTAATCGGCCAATTTAAAATAATCGGCCGATTATTGTGTAATAATCGGCAAAATAATCGGTGCACGACTTAAGAGCTTTTCATGAACGAGGCAAACACATACCATAAGTCTGTAACTACATAAGCCCAAACACAATAGTCCTTATTTCACAATGATTACAGAGAGTTTCACATAACTCTTGACGGAAGAGTTCCGAAGTTCGTTTGTTATTTCGGATGTTTGCCACAAAGTTTACGAACTTCACAAATCCGTTACGTATAGCAGCCAATCAAATAGCGAGCATCAAAACAAAGTTGCAATGTTTGTCGCCAACCTCGGAAACAATGAACCGGAACTTCGGAACTCTTCTGTCAAAAGATTTGTGAAACGCTTTGAAAAGTGTAAATTTTAAACCAACACGAGAGAGTAACGATCAGCTGGTAACTGCAAAATACTGTATATATTTTTGGAAATTTTATATATAACATACTATCTTGTATGGAAGCAATACCATAAATTAGCATTATATGACTAAATCAATAACTACTAAATTATCCCCAGACTTTAATTTGTAAAAAGAACCAGCTCGTGAAGGGCACTATATCATATTTCATAGTTGATCAGCAAAGTGTATATTAGTTTGAACACTACACCACAAACTGAGGAAATTAATACTTGTGTTGGATAAGCAGCACATCAAGAAATTTGGCAGTTAAACATATGGGTGTTAGAAGATAAAACTTAACACAACATAATTATACTATAAAAAGCTTTAATATTATTTATTCAAAATTAATTATTTATGTTTGCAACTGTAATTCTGTAAAACTAACTTAACTGAAGGCAGTTAATTTTGTATTCAATAAATTAGGACTCAGCAGAGCAATAAATTATTGTGTGATTCATTGATAACAATTTATTATCCAATAATTATTATCCTTGGTCATCATATACATGTACATGTACAGTATACATAATTTTTTTGTTTTCTCAGCCGCTTTACTCAGCCAAGAATTGCTTAATCCTTTACTTACCAACAGAACTTTCAAGTTTTTAATTACAGTGATTTTAGATGGCTAACACCAGATAATTCTATTAGCAAAAGAAAACCTCTGGTAAACACAGGGTTCAATAATATTCCACATTAATACCATACGGCATTTTATTACCATATTGAAAATTTCAAAATCAAGACACACTTTGTACAAGTAATTAATACTAATAATTAACCAAATGAGCCTGAGTTGTCTGTGAGCTCGAGTTATTAGTCATGACTATCGCTCATAAACAATGAGGGCAAGTTGTCTAATTGTTGGCAACTAGTATTCCTGCATAAACCAGAGTAGTCGGACACAGTATTACCTCAACAAATTTGCAAGTTTCTGCCACTGTTTTTCATTTGTGAATAATTGACTCTTGCTACTAGTTGTCTATTATCAATAGACAGTGACTATTATCAATAGACAGTGAGTAGCTCAGCCAATCAGAAAGCAAAATTTGTACTAGCTGGTTTATACTAAAAATACATATTGTATACATTATCTCTGCAGACTCCGCTTTATAGATCAACAAGAAACTATTTCTAAAAAGAAATAGCTGTTTCGTTCCCGTCAGCCTCTCACAAGAGGGTGTTGCATGCCGATTGGGGGCAATCATGACGAAATTTAGCTCGGCCAATTCCCGCCAGTGGTCTGACGCGACAAGGCCTACAATTTTGGAAGCAAAATTTTTTGATGGTTACGCTGTCGCGGAGAGGTAACGTTCTGCGTATAAGTACAATTGGTTGTTGGCCTACGGGGGAACTGAACTTGAACAGATTGAATTTGAACTTGATGTCATTCAATGGAGTCGTTTTCTTGATAATCATCAACAAAACATACAGCGGGATAGTCACACTTCCTGACAATCGTCGCATTTCAGGCGAATTTACAGTAATTTAATCAATTAATTAAATGGGGAGTAAATTCGTCTAAGACGTTGTATATCCGTGACATCCGTCGTGATCAGACTGAAATGCGACGTTAGGGCGCAACGAATTAAATGTATAAATTTCCTGCTCTTAATTTAATTTTTTGTGTTTTAATGTGCAAAACATTACATTTCTCTGAATTAATTTCGTCGTAAACGAAGTCGCATTGACAATCGACGAAGTTAATATGAATTATAAATTTGTCTTTATAATTAAATGCGACGATTGTGCGATCTATAAACCAGGCCTTACCTGCTAGCGTCTCGCAATTGTCTTGAGAACGCAATTATTTTGGCAACGTTTTATTTGCCTCCTATATTTAAGTTAAAATTTATTAAATAATCTTCAATCTGTGTGTAATTCTTTCAAAGTTTGTAATTTGATCGGAATAAATACTGGAGTGATTAAAACAACCTTACCCAATGCTGAAAATTTATAAATGTTATCCTGGAGACTTTCAAAATGAACAATATTAATTCGTGTTTCACGGGGAGAGTTCTGAGGTGGTATATAAACAGTGCAAATGAAAATATCGTGTGTAAGATTGAAAAATGTTTTATCCAATTTCCACCAAACAAATTCTTCATTACTCTCCTTATCTAAAAATTTAACTCCTTTTCTTAGAGATGATCTTACAAGAATAGTTATACCACCAGAACTTCTACGTGAGTTCTGAGAAACTTCTTTTCGGCATTTTGAAAATGAAAAGAAACCGTCAATACTAATATTATTGTGACCATTTGGAAGCCAGGTCTCTACTGGTGAGATTAAATCAAAATTTTTTAATGTTGAAATTAAATCTGTAACATTAAGCTTACTAGACAGACCTTCAATGTTCCAACTTGCAAACCTAAGGAAATTTTTTGCCATTAATTGAAGCTAAAATTTATAAAGAACTACTGTATATATTAGTATATAATTATATATTAAGCTTGGTTCAATACTCTAGGATTATAGAAAGGTGGGATTGGGGGATGCATTACCCGTTGATAACGCTGTTGATGAGCATTTACATTTGAATGAATGAAATGATTCAGCAAGCACGTCATGTTCTTCAACTGTTCTTGTATTCCGTTTATCATTCCGGGTTGATGTGGCGAGTTTTGTGAGATGTATTTCTTGGTTGTTCTTCGATGGGTGGATCTCTTCTTAGTTTTGACGTATTATCGTTGCCTTTGGGTTGGTTATTACTTCTAATTGGGACATGGTCTTGTCTTGCACGAGAATCAAAGGCGACTCGTATATCCTGCTTTATGTTCTTTGCTAAAGCTGGAATTCCAAATTTCTTGTTTAGATGCTTATGATCATGAAAGAAATGTTTCTTTTGCAAGTTTTCATTATAAACATGGATCACATTAGGCAAATGCTTAATTTTATCATGGATCGCTTGATTGACTTCAGGGATAATCTTGTCCAGATTATCCTGTCTTGGGGTAATGCCAGATAAAATAATTTTCTTTTCAGGAAAAGCTTGGATTGCAATATTGACCAACTCTACTTGCTTTTTAATAACGTCCTCCGGAGACAGGTGCTCTACATCATTTACGCCAGTGTTTATAATTATGCCTTTGTTGACGGTAAACCTAGGCGAATTGACAATCTCGGTTGCTTTTTTAGTCGTGTTGCAAGCAATCATTTTATACTGTTTCTACTTGAGCATAGTTTGTGGACATTAATATATCTTCTATTGGAATCATACAACATGACAAAATCATATTCCGGATATGCAACAGAGTCATTCGGAATAGCGGTCGAATTAGTCCCTTCAACATTATTTATCTCAACTTTAGCTTGGTTATCTCTCTGCGTCTTATCATTTGTTTCTTCAGATACAATGTCAACGGGCTGGTCTACAACTACGGAATTGGTACTATTTTCTTGAGACGTTTGAAAACCATTGTGTTCATTATTCTTTGTTAATGAAACTATTTCATCTTGCAATTTCTTGTTATGACCTTCCAGGGTTTTAACTCTTTTCAAAAGGTTGTTCTTCTCTTCTATTAATGAACCCATTCTACCCCGTAGTCGATTCATTTCGGTTTCAGCTTTGACAACTCTATCATTAATTTCATCTTTAAAGTGTTTCTGGTCATTTTTGACGATAGACAGTTCGTGTTTTAAATATATTTATTTGATCAACAACATCAATACCAGCTAGGATACAAACGTGACACTAACTACAACTACATGACATACATATTACATATATATAAAGTTAATTTCTATTATCTACGTTAAGTTATCAAAAATTGTTAAAACATCGAAACAGTATTTCCCTGCCAAAGCCATAACTGTTCTGTCTTGCATAGACATAAGGTACATAAAAATATCTTGGGAATTAAACAATTTGAATGAACTATTTACTTTATATAGGTTATCAATAAAATTTACTCTGAGATCGGCGAACTTTGTGTTTGTACATGACGTTAAAAAGTGTTCTTCATTCCCGATCTCGTTAAGATCGCAATGTTTACATAGTCTATTACTGTATGAAACATTGCTGTATCGACCAGTTTCAACAGGTAATCTATGAGCTGAAATCCTTAATTTTGTGACAGCTTGACGGTGTTTGAAATTGTGAATTTCAGAAAGGTATTTTTCACAACCAAAGTTAGTTTTCAGTTTTTTGAAAATTCTTAACTTGCCATTATTGTTTTCACCCTGTTGAATCTGTTCTTTCCAGTATTCAATAAAATATTCTTGTATTTTATTTTTCAAGTAATGGCAAAAATTTCCTTGTTCTTTGGTAGGTAATACAAAAGATTGAGAGTTGTAAATTTCTACCCCACCTAGCTGTAGTAAATGACTGTTTTAAATGACTGTCAATTAATCGACTTTGTTAGTTCGTCTTTAGCTTCAGAGGCCTGGTCATTAATTATAGCTATATCGAGATGCGAATCTGCTAACGCTTTGTCTAATTTGGCAGCTGTATTTTCTAAATTGTCAATGCGTTTATTGCATGAGCGTAAATATTCCCAAATTTCTTGCAAGTCTTTGTTTTGCGTATTTAATTCTGACTGTTTATGTTGGGTTGTTTTGGTTCGCTTTGTATGTCTTGTATTCTTAGACGGTGTAGTATTACTTCCCATTTTGTTTGATTTGTATCGCGCTTTACTTGGAGATTTTGTTTTCGTGAATCGTTTGCCGGGACGGGTTTGAGTATCAGTAAATTCTTGCGATTGTGTTAGGTCATTCTCAGTATCAGAGTCTGCGTAGATATCTAAAGAAACTCCTTCAAGGTTAAGCGACTCATCAGGACCACTTTGACTATCGAACACCTTGTCATACAATGGACCGATTGTTGTTGTGTTCATATCAGATAAAACACATAATTCATTTACAAATGATTTGAGTTTATCAAATTCATTTTCTTTCCAGAGAGCATCGTACTGGCCTTGTATCGAAATGCTCTTCTTGATTAGACAAACTGAAATAGTAAATAGGAGTTCGCTAAGGTTCTCCTCTTTATAATTATATAATTTGATAACGATTTCAATCAAATCAGTACCTTCTGTATTCAGTTTCCGAATCCATTCTACGTTATACTGTTGCCTGTTTCCAAAATCGATCCAATATCGAAGCTTCAAGGCAATTACCCACTTTTCCAAACGGCTCTGATCCGATATTTGTAAAGAATTAACGTTGACAGAGTCCTTTTCAGATACCTCGATATACTCTTGATCTTGATTACTTAAAATGCTCTCATCAGTCGGCGTATCTTCCGTGTTACACGAAATCAACAAATCCTCTACACTATTTTCCATTTAACTGATTAAATAGTGTTTAAATTTATCGAAAAAGTACGTTTGAATAAAGTAAAATACTTAAAAATAGCGGACAGCGTTAGAAAGCGTGGTGTCTCCGCCATGACACACGCACGTTTATATTATCGTGAAGTTTCTTTGTTGTCGGGACTGAAGAAAAACAATGAAATTTAAATGTTTTACAGCTCAGTAATAAACAAATGCAAGAAATTAGCGTCTTAAACCTTATTGAGTACTTCTTGTGTCATTACATTTGTTTAAATTTTCTTAAAATAACTCTTTTTGTCTGTTTTCAATCTACGAAAGCTTATGAACTTTAGTGGCAGCCATCTTGGGTAGTGGTCACGTCATCATACAACTGGCACACAAAATCCGACCTCATGCCCCATCAGGGGTGGATTTAGCATACATCAGACCGGTCATGCGACTGACGTAAAAAATCACAAGAATAATTGTGCAATCACACAATATTGTAATATCAAGAGTCTTCTAGAGGCCAGCAAACACCAGGCAGGGATGACCGGTGGACAGCGCTCGCTTTGAAAGTTTTGACCAGTGTGCGGAGAGATCTGATTGGTGTTCAATTTGACCGATCTGTACCATGGCAACCACTTTTTTGACCGATTTGCCTCAATCCAACCTCGTCCCCAGGGCCATTTGTAGGTGGCGGCCAAAAACAAAATGGCGGGAACAAATGGCCCTGGTGGAGGCTAGCTGAAAATGCGCAGTATATTGCGCATCTTGATAACTAGAACTCAGTCCTTTACACAGTATTTATACCTAATTACAGCTAATTATTGCATGGTTTAAAATATAATTTCCCGTGCCGTGGGCAGGAACAACTGACAAGGTCAAAATACAATATTTTTTTTTAAAAATACAAAATCAAACCGTCTGATTTACGCCATAAGCTCTTGACCAATCAGAGGCTGAGATAGCCCAGCCTCCACCAGGGCCATTTGTTCCCGCCATCTTGACCGATCTGCACCATGGCAACCATCGATCGATTGCTGCGTCAGCTGAGATACTATAATTTATTCATTCTCACTTCTCACAGCTGTGTTTCAGTCATGAGTTCTGTACATGTATAAGCATTTCCGAAAGGGCTTTAGCTGCTATTAACAGCAACGATGAAGAAATACTGCGAAAAATCTACGATGATTTGTCATCTAGATTACACAGTCAGACTGAAAGCCAGCTGCCGATCTCATCTCGTTCTCACTCGCTGGCTTTCAGTCTAACACAGTCAACGATTTATTTCAAGCGAGGAACATTTAGACGCGATTGGAAGCATTTCGAGCTTTTGAATTTTGGTGCGGAGTCATTTATTCCCCCACTGCTGTAAGGTAAGACTGTATAGTTAAGATCGTCTTGTTTCATTTCAAGTTTACAAACAGTCTAGTGTCGAATATATGTATCGTATTATTTTGCACCCTAGTGAAGTCTGAGTTCAGACATATATTTATTCAGCAAGACGGCATAATAGCATATTTCACGTGTGCCAGGAGCTCTTACAGTATATGAATTTGAAAGGATCAATCGATCCTTAAGCCAAGGTTTAGTTCAACGTTAAATTGGATCTTTCTTTTCATGATTTTGAAATGAATACTGTTTTTAAATTATTGTTAGTCTCGCTATCTTGCTGTGATGAGATATTTAACAGTTATACCATGAGCTCGAGTTGTATATGAGCTCATTAAAAGGTACATTTATGAAGTCAAAAGGTGGGTCAGTTGTTTATATTAGCGTTGCTGTCGGGAAAAAGGTTTTGATTTCATGCAAAAATGAATCTGAAACACCTTCGGCAGTAAAACTAAATTACTTAGTAGTTGGTTGTTTCTGAAAAAGAACATGCTTTTTACTACTTCAAATGCTTATCTAAATCAAAAAAGTCTCTTTACTGGTGATCTCCTAGGAAATGTGTGTTGTAAGCTTGATTTTAACCGTGAGTTTCTTTGTTTGGCAACAAATTAATATCAACCCGATAATTTAGTCGGGTTTTTGAAGTAAAAAGACGTAATTTTTAGGTGAATTTTACCATTTAACACGCTAAATTGTGTATTTGTTAATGTATTTTTACACAATGTTGTTTTTTTATACGTTGGTTTGAGGGTGTTGATGTTTTTCTGTATAAAAATCCGTCAATTTCAACTCTTTTCGGCA
This sequence comes from Paragorgia papillata, assembly GCA_035771165.1. Taxonomy (NCBI): domain Eukaryota; kingdom Metazoa; phylum Cnidaria; class Anthozoa; order Scleralcyonacea; family Coralliidae; genus Paragorgia; species Paragorgia papillata. Next base: position 495,134 of record JAWNZC010000191.1, read on the forward strand.
GTTTTAAAAAACATGCCGCCATCTTGTTTTTCGTCTACTAGTAGGATATGAGCTGATAGCCTGGTAGTAGGGAACCAATCAGATTACGCAAAAGCTCATATCCGATAGCATGCTATATAATAAATTTTATTAAACGGCGTGTTCGTGAAATATGACCTCAGGTTTATCTAAGCTTATATCATGTTACGGTAGTTGGTAGATAACATATAATTTATTAAATTAGAGAAAATTCCACACTACAAGGTCTTTGAGACAATGAATAATTAGTTAATTTTTAGAAAGCATGGGTGTTTGCACCTTGCGCCTGTCTCGTTTGGCTAACTAATATTTTAATTTAGTATAAATTTACAAGTTTATAATGCAAATCCTCGAATTTCATTGGCTATTGCAGGAGTTTATAATTGGTGTTGTTATATACCAAAGACTTTCGTCTGCCAAAGATGAAATCCTATTGGTCAAATCATGGTCACGTGTTGTTCAACAAACTCAATGTTTCTTTCTGCCAAGGGAAACATTGCACTGTTTCCCTCTGACGTCAACAACGAAGAAGGAAACAGTGCAATGTTTCCCTCTGACGTCAGCTTTAATCATGCGTTGTTCACGTGAATACACAATGATTATTGCATCAGATCAAGAACTTTGGACTTTTCGGAACATTTTGAAAACAAGAGCTGTTTCGAGCTTGTTTGGTACGAAATAGTCCATTTTCCAAAGGAAAGAATATCTATACATATCTTCAAAGAAGGTCTGAAAAAAATCTGGATAAATTAAAAGCTCTTCTTTGTACTTGTTGAGTCTGGTGTATTTGTTCATTTGAATTGAAATACGAAGACAAAGTCAAAGTGTTTTGGTAAGTCTTTTTGCCGTTTACAAGTTTCGAAGTGTTTTGGTAAGTCTTTTTGCCTTTTAGAAGTTTCGAGTCAGTTTGGTATTTTGTATTTTAAAAGTCTTTGGTATATAACAAAACGCTTGTTGACTTTTGCCTCGAGAAACATCGAGTTTTACGGTCCCTCAGGCTTCAATGTCACCCTCGGGCTAAAGCCCTCGGGTGACATTGAAGCCTTCGGGTCCGTAAAACTCGATGTTTCCCTCGGCGCCAGTCACCAAGTGTATAATATAAACCTCTGGGATAAACCAATGAAAGTCATTCTTTTAACGAAATTGACTAATGACAAAATGCGTAGTGTAGCACAAGCAATGATCATTAGAGCCAGCGGTTGTTCTGTTAAGCAACAATGGCGCCGAAATTATAACGGAGTGGGCAAGTGAAAGAAAAAATTGAACATTTAGGCGAAGGAATAAGTTCTACAGAAAACAAAAACGGCTACAAAATGGTTAGAATGGAAATTATTAATGGTGAGATCGTGAAATTGTTTATCTGTGTTCGTACACTTGCTGTTGACAAGATTTCGTGCTGTAAACTATATGCTAAATTGAATGTTTCTTTCAACTTTTACTTATCAAATGAGTGGATATATATTGTTTCAATATTGTACATGAAAACCCAAGTTAAATTATGCAGGAAAACTTTACTTTTCCATCAGTTACTGTATGGGACCAATGAGATGTCCGAAATGACTGTTGAATGTTTATTGTTGGCAGTTAAAAAATGTATTAAACGAGCCTCAAAGAATACGTTATTGTTGAGAATTTATTTAACTTTTGTTGGTAAATTTATACTAAAACAATTAGACAACTCGCCCTCGTTTTCTATGAGCGATAGTCAACTCGGCTTCGCCTCGTTGACTATTCGCTCATAGAAAACTCGGCTTCGCCTCGTTGACTATTCGCTCATAGAAAACTCGGTCTCGTTGTCTAATTGTTAATTAGTTAGCTTTGTAAATATACGTATAAGTGCTGTATAATTTTCTCAATAAAGTTTAAAAAATAGGCACGCGCTAGCGTGCATGTGTCTACTGCATATATCATCATGACATCATTATATCAACAAATCTTTTCATGAAATGACGATTATACTAATCCTTTCCCCAACCAAAGAAATTAATGAACAATAAAAGTAACCCTAATCCAAAAATCAGAAAAAATAAATGACAAAATGGTGCCATGTCAGTTTGACAGATGGAAACTAGTATTTACCATAGTGGAACATAGTCATCGTAGCTAGAATCTTGGGTCACATCTTCGGAACCAATCAAAGCCCTGAAAATTCCTGATTCGAGAATGGCCGTTTGCTGTCTTTCACTGTATTCGACTATTCGTGATATAAATGTTTTTCACAAGACTTTTTACCGGTGAGTATTTTTAGGATTTTTAGGTTTAGTTTTTCTAAGTTAACCCTTTGTTGCATGACCCCTTTATCCTCGATGGATTTTGATGCCATTTGGTATTTGTTTGGGGTCCAATTGGAGGAAAAACAGTCACATTTTGCCAACTTCTACTAACTAGGGTGGGGCCTGGTTACAATTGTGACCCCCATGCATGCCCAGAACACCAGTGGCCAAAAATAGAGGCGAATTGAATAAATGGTTTATTTGCCAAAACCAAACTATTTACAAAATAAAGAAAAATACAAGTTGGTGAGGAGACCTCAAGAGGCTAAAGCTTGTGTAAAGGTCACCTCATTCACAGAATTAAAGTTCAAATAATTAGATATCCAAAGTAAATTGAAAAGAATTGTTTAAAAAATTGTTTGTGGACATGTTCGAAGGAAGGAATTTTTGAGGAGACCTCGAAAACCAAGTTTGTGCTAAGAGACCTCCTCATTTACAACAGAGTACAGTTTACCATAACAATTAACATTGTTAAACAGCTAGCTCTGATGTTATGACCATGTTCAACTATATTCAAATATAATAATTAAATAGGTAATCACATAATTGTTTCTCAAAAGAAGAGATAGTGTTTATAGCAGTAATATATGATGGTAAGGAATTACAAATATAGAGGCAAAAACAACAAAGTTAAAAGCAAAATTACATTATTTACAAACAGAACGAAAATAACAGAACAGTACTTAGCTATATTACATTTCGGTATTTACATAGATATAGAGAAAATCTTAGTTTGTATCAACATAAGTAGCAATTTTTCGTTTAAAGCATGAAAAGGATTTACTATCTCTTATGTTTGATTGTAGGGAATTCCATAATGAGGCACCATCAAACATAAGACTTTTTTCATATTGTTTGTTCGTGGTTGTGGCAAACACACTTTAGAAGAACTGTCATGAAGATTGTGACTTAAGACGTCTTGCCTGAAAGTAAATAGTTTGTTCAGACATTCTGGCCCCATATTGTTTAATATCTTAAACATGATTTTAGCTGTTGCCTTTTCCCTCTGTTGTTTTAGTGGTTGCCATCATAATGCATTTAAAACAGTTTCTTGGCTTACTTCATTAGGTAAATCTGCTATAATACGAGCAGCCCTGTTGTAAAGTTTTTGTAAAGGTGTAGACTGGGTTTCACCAAACACATTCCAAACTTCACAACAGTAATTAAAGTATGGTTGTATTATAGCATTATATACTGATAAAAGTGTTTTCCTGTCAACAAATTATTTTATTCTTTTATATCTATCTGCTTTACTTTAAGTTTTTGGCTTGTGTATTTTCTATAGCATGTTTATAACTTTGTTACATGCTGATATTTTTTATATGAATGTTGTGAAATACTTTTATTATTACACTCTGAAAGCGAATAAACAGACTCACCTTCTCCTCGTTCGCGCCGCCATCTTGGAAAAGCTTGATTCCGTTTCTATATATCTCCACGTAAATAGCGCCTGAGTCGCCTGACCGAACTCTTGGTTAGTGTGAACACAACGGCTCCGATAAACAAAAAAGAATTAATACTTTATCGTGCACGGTTTTGAGCAAACGAACAAAATACGTTTGACGACCTCGACACCTCGTGAGCAAAACAAAATGGTGACCTTTCGGGCCAGTTTCGGCAAACTTTCGTCGCGTTCCGTTTGTTTGTGACGTAGTGATACAAGCAAACTCAACAGCTCATAGCATAGTGTGCTACTGCGCATGCGCAGTAGACACAAAAACATCCAATTTGGACAAAATCTTTTGTAAACATGATAAAATGTGCCATTAAAAATATGTTTTAAAAGTTTCAAAATTATGCTCAGATGGGCTGTCAGATCGCAGTAAATGCCATTTTAGAGACCCGAATTTCAAAAAATTTCCAGGGGGCATACCCCCAGCAAAGCCTTAGCCAGGATTAGTAATCTACCCATCCAAAAGTGCCCGCACTACTAGGGGGGTCTGGGGACATGACCCCCCCCCCCCAAATGTTTTTAAAATCAGGTCTTCTGAAAACGCAATTCTGAGCATTCTGGAAAACAAAAGTACTCTAAATTGGAGAGCAAACAGCAGCAAAATCTATCATTTTCTTTGTCTATATTAACAATTAGTCACCCACGTTATTTTGTACTGAAAACATGTGGATTTGTGTCAGCGGTTGTAGAATGCAATTATGCTAACACCGTGATGTTGTCATGTTGATAGGGTTATGGTTTACGTCCACCCTCTGCAGATTAAAATAATCGCCAAATTTAGTCCTAATAATAATAATAATGGCATTTATTTAAACACGATAAAAACTTACAGCATAGCTGATGTGGTCGTGTATTTACATGTATGATTTAAACTAAATTAATACCTAAATAAAAGTATTAATATTGCATTTTATCTTACTATAATATTCTACTAAATATATTACAAATATAATTACTATTTCCTTACTACATGCTTAAAACTGTTAATGTCCTCTATGGCTCTTGTGTTTTGTCTAAAGAGTTCCATAAAACAGCAGCTTTATAGGAAATTGATTTTTTTAAGAAATCAGTTTTAGGCTTAGGTAGAAAGACAATCAGTTTTCTTCTTAAATTATAATTACAATTGTATTTTAAAAATAATGAGTGTAGTGGAATAGGGGAGTGACCGTAATAACAGTTATGTACTAGATGTAACAACCTCTGCGAGTATAACTCCTCGAGTGATTTCCACTTTGTTTGAGCAAAAACGTCCTCTGTTGGCGTTTGCCAATCCAAACCGTAAATAAGTTTGGCAGCCCGTACATGTATACGCTCTAGCTCGCTAAATAGGGTTTTTCCGCATGAACCCCATATTGTTAGTCCATATGTAATTGAAGGTAATATAACTTTAAAATAAAAGTCAGCCTTAGCCTTGGTTGGTAAAAAGTAAAGGGACTTTAGAAGATTAAGTTTCTGTACGAACGACTTAATCAATTCTTTAACATGAATTCTCCACTTTAATTTGCTATCTATTTCAATACCTAGACATCTAGAACACTCAACTTGTTTAAAATACTAAAATACTAATTATTTCACGAAAACATAGGAACTTGTATCTTGTGGTCAAGGTACTGTTGTGCAGTGACTGTTGAATGTCATGACGAAACTAAAGCTTGTACAGTTGCATTAAAGAACTAAAGCTGAAATACTGGAGTTTTGTTATAAATTTTTACCCATCCACGTTAAAAAATGCCTATCCAAAAGACAGGTGGATGGGCTTCTGGCTAAGCCCATGACCCCCAGACCCCCCTAGGACTATGGACCACAACATTGACTGACATTTTCAAATTCCTAAATCCACCCCTGCCCATCCAGTTTAATTGAGATCAGTGGGCCATTAATTAATAATTATGGAATTATTAATTAATGCAAATGCAGGTCGAGGACTCTAGGTTACTATAAACTGTCATAGATAAAGAACCCGCATTATAAATAAACATACCTGAACAAACTTTCCTTCGCCAATCGACTTTTGTGCTCCCACACTTTGAAAGCTGCAAGCCACGAAAAGTTACGTAAAGAACATCTCCACAGCGGGCCATGACATACCTCGGAACACTCGCATTTTCGTACGAAACCACCAACTCGCCGAGCAAATGCTTTTCCTTCAAGTCTTCCAAGCTTTTTTCCGGATGTTCGGGATCTTTACAATCGTAAGCAACTCTGCAGCAAAGTAAAGCGTGATGGATGTGAACTGGATCAAACAAGTCAGTGTTCGAAATCATTTCCTCAATGTCGGACTTCGGTTTTGGTTCTTTTTCTTTCTCCGTTTCCAACAATTCTTTAATCTTTGAGATTTTTCGAGAAAATTCTGCTTTTGTTTCCAGAAGCGAGCATTCAAAAATACTATCACTGCCAAGAAAGGAATCACCGAGTTTGTCAAAAACATACTTCTGAAATTCGTCGCAAGTACTTCCTTCTACATGTGTGGATGCTTCAGCGTGCTTGGAACGAAACTTCTTGGTAGCTACATTTAAGAACTTCTTCAAGAATGACATAGTCTTCTCATGTAGTTCACTTTCATCTCTCCAAACAAGGTTAAACTTGTTTTCTTTCAGAACTTCAAGAGGCTCTCGGATGTTTTGCATTGCATCCGCAAAGATGCTTTCAAAAATCTGCTTGACAGTCGATGTCGGGTTACTGTCTCCAGATAACTCAATATCTGGAGTTTGATTTGGTGTGGCTGGTGTAGCCATTACTTTTCAAATACACTGTAGGATTTACTTGTAAACCAAATGAAAAATAGAACAGTTCTTCGTCGTCGTTTCTGCCGACATAGCTTCGTCTGACATACAGAACGACAAGAACAACCCTTCCAGGAATTGGTTGTCACTTCTTGCAAAGCAAAACAATGCCACATTGTGTGCGTGAACGGATTATCCTATTATACTTGGCAGTGCCAGTACCTGAGAAGATACACATGAGAAGGACCCAAATACACGAGAGGGCCCATGCCATATATGGCATATATCGCCTTATATGTTCTTCATAGCAAGTGTAATACGACCTTTCGATTATATTGACACTTCTCAATCTCATCGGCTATAATATAAGATCGGTAAAGAGCACAAAATCTTTGCATTTGCTTTTGGAATTTATATAAAAGTTGATGTCTTGATCAAGACTTGATGAGTTGAAGTATATGAGTTCAGTAAGGGTGATACAAATTGAAACAACTTGCCACTCAATAATCGATTTCTTTAAGTTACTGCATGTTTAATATAGCAAGAGAGGATAAATGCATAATAAGTCAAGATATCTAAGTCTGAGCATAGCTTGATAACTAGTGCATGTAGTCTGAGCGTCAACTCTCATACTCTGAAAATATAATATATTAGGCAAGCTTATAAATCAAGCGCTTTACTTCACTATACGGAATACGCGCGCAATGATAATCAACATTCTCTGAAGGTCTGAAACGGTCGGGTTGTTTGACGCGTATTAAAAGTCTTTTAAGAAGCAGTCATGCTGTCTCAGACCTGCACCGAATATTTATTCAGGATGACTGTCTGGGTGTCATACTTTACTGAGAATTCTAAAAATATATACCATTTATAATTTATATATAGCGACAACCGTATAAAGTTAAATAACCAAGCACTTAAATACAATTTTCTGAGAACGATCAGTGGCAAATATATTTTTAAGTAACCTTCATTAAAAGAATATATTATTATATAGTCATATAATATAATATTATATAGTCTATATAATATAGTCTTTCTTGCTAATATAATCTTGTGTATACAATATACTATTTAACAAATAGATTCCATTTTGCCGTTGTCTGTTCAGTTATAGATGCACAGATGACGTCACAACGTGGTAAGAACAAAAAAGTGGCCCACGAGACGCAGTCGAGTGGGTCACTGATGTTCTTACCACGTTGTGACGTCTTCTGTGCATCTATAACTGAACAGACAACAAAAAAATGGAATCTATTTGTTTTATACAATAAAAATTTAAAAAGTCTTTGTCGAAACTCTTGCCGGATTTTGGGGCATAAAGAAGGAAAAAAGCAAGTCAGCTGACGTGATCTGACGTGACCATGTGTCTGTCCTCCAATAGATCATGGCCAACAACCAATGAAAACACGCATAGCAACCAGGGTATTGTATAATACTATATATAATATAATAATTACTATTACTATATATAATATAATATTATATAGACTATATAACAAGGGCGGCGGAAGGGGGGGGGGGGGGGGGGGGGGGGGGGGGGGGGGTTAAAAATCGAACCGGTTCGCACCTGTAAAGAACGTACTGCGAAGCGTGAAATTAAAAGTAATCATTTAGAAAAGTTAAACTAAGAACGCTTGTTGCAATACAAGAAGCGCGTCAAATTTAATTTGCTAATCTTGCAAGTTGCACTGCCAACAGTATTCAGCGAAAGATAAAATGTTATTGAAAGGTCTGGTAGGCGTAAAAATGTTTCTATATTTATGGGACATATTCATATTGTGCGCATATATACCTTAACAGTGTTAATTACTCACTCTGGAACTAGAATAATGCTTTTAAGTTTAATTATTGCTTAATATGTTAATGACATTTTATTCTATGTTATACATTTAATTATTAATAAAATCAAAGGTCTAAAATTTCACCTAATTTTTTTAACTCTCTGAAATTTTGCCGGAAGGTCAGAATGCCACGCCCCTGTCCCACGATTTTCTTTGTGAATTAGCCCCCCCAATATAAAACATCTTCCGCCGCCAATGCTATATAATATAGTCTTTCTTGCTAATATAATCTTGTGTATACAATATACTTGCATACAGATTTTTATAGCGCATTATCTAAATATATTAAATGTATATATCTATCAACAACAACAATCATAATCATAATAATAATAGTAATAATAATAATAATAATAATGATAATAATATGATAATGATAATGAAGAATAGCTAGGATGATATTATCATAAGTAAGATGATAATGACGACGATGACAATGACGGTTACATTCAGGATGGGATGATGACGATAATGATGATGATGATGATGATGATAATGGCGACGATAATAATGATCATGTGGTCATGCCAACACTGTTGTATCATTTTCAACAAGAAAACGCCTTCGATTTCGAATAGGTACATATTGACCTAAATGTCTTGTATAGCGAGTATAAACTACATATAACTGTGGTGCATGGTCAACATTGTCTGACTTCATAATTTTTCTTGATATTTTAACTAAAGTTCTAACTTGGTAAAAGTCAGTAACTTGGTAAAAGTGGACTCTTTTCAAAATTTTGGGAAATTTGACTAATTTATTCAATATTTCCTAAAAGTGTTTTTTAGGCCTAAAGGTTTTATATATGTGTTGGTTCACATTCTTCGACTTCATGGTTTCTCTTGATATGTTAACCATAGTTCTAACTGGTAAAAGTAAATTCATTTCAAAATTTCAGACCATTTGACAGTTTTCTTCCATCATTTCCAAAAATGGGGTATTTTCGGCTAATAAACGTGTTATATATAGAGTATAAACTGCATATCACGGAGTGCGCATAAGTTGGTTGACATTGTCTGACTTTATCAGTTTATAATCAGTTTTTATGATACTTTAGCCATACTTTTAACTTGGCACTTGGTAATTGTGTTCAAATTTGTACCATGTAAACGACATGAAGTCTAAAATCTGAAAAGAGACTAATTAGTCTCCCTTTCCACGCAGGGGAGACTAAATATAGTCTCCCTTGAATAATGTCTCTGAGTTCACATTGTTTGATATTACAATTTTTCTTGATATTTTAACTAAAGTTTTATCTTGGTAAAAGTAGGCTAATCTGAAAATTTCAGACAATTTGACTCATTCCTTCCATCTTTTCCAAAAATGGGGTATTTTCGGCTAAAGGTGTTATATATAGAGAGAGTAAAAACCGCATATATGGGGTGATGTGTTGGTTCACATTGTTTGACTTCATGGTTTCTCTTTATATTTTAACCATAGTTCTAACTTAGTAAAAGTAGATTAATTTCAAAATGTCAGGCCATTTGACAGATTTCTTCCATCTTTTCCCAAAAAGGGGTATTTTCGGCTAAAGGTGTTATATAGAGAGAGTATAAGCCGTATATATGGAGCGATGTGTTGGTTCACATTGTTTGACTTAATGGTTTCTCTTGATATTTTAACTAACGCTTTATCTTGGTAAAAGTAGACTAATCTGAAAATTTCAGACAATTTGACTGATTCCTTCCATCTTTTCCAAAAATGGGGTATTTTCGGCTAAAGGTGTTATATATAGAGTATAAACTGCATATCACGGAGTGCGTATATGTTGGTTGACATTGTCTGACTTTATCAGTTTATAATTTTTTATGATACTTTAACCATACTTTTAACTTGGCACTTGTTAATTGTGTTCCAAATTTGTACCATGTAAACGGCAAGTCTAAAATCTGATGGGAGACTAATTAGTCTCCCTTTCCATGCAGGGGAGACTAAATAGTCTCCCTTGAACAATGTCTCTCAGTTCACATTGTTTGATTTTATAATTTTTCTTGATATTTTAACTAAAGTTTTATCTTGGTAAAGGTAGACTTATCTGAAAATTTCAGACAATTTGACTCATTCCTTCCATCTTTTCCAAAAATGGGGTATTTTCGGCTAAAGGTGTTATATATAGAGCATGAACGGCATATCACGGAGTGCGTAAATGTTGGTTGACATTGTCTGACTTTATCAGTTTATAATTTTTTATGATACTTTAACCATACTTTTAACTTGGCACTTGTTAATTGTGTTCCAAATTTGTACCATGTAAACGGCAAGTCTAAAATCTGAAGGGAGACTAATTAGTCTCCCTTTCCATGCAGGGGAGACTAAATAGTCTCCCTTGAATAATGTCTCTCAGTTCACATTGTTTGATTTTATAATTTTTCTTGATATTTTAACTAAAGTTTTATCTTGGTAAAGGTAGACTTATCTGAAAATTTCAGACAATTTGACTCATTCCTTCCATCTTTTCCAAAAATGGGGTATTTTCGGCTAAAGGTGTTATATATAGAGCATGAACGGCATATCACGGAGTGCGTATATGTTGGTTGACATTGTCTGACTTTATCAGTTTATAATTTTTTATGATACTTTAACCATACTTTTAACTTGGCACTTGTTAATTGTGTTCCAAATTTGTACCATGTAAACGGCAAGTCTAAAATCTGAAGGGAGACTAATTAGTCTCCCTTTCCATGCAGGGGAGACTAAATAGTCTCCCTTGAATAATGTCTCTCAGTTCACATTGTTTGATTTTATAATTTTTCTTGATATTTTAACTAAAGTTTTATCTTGGTAAAGGTAGACTTATCTGAAAATTTCAGACAATTTGACTCATTCCTTCCATCTTTTCCAAAAATGTGGTGTTTTCGGCTAAAGGTGTTATATATAGAGAGTGTAAACCGCATATATGGGGTGATGTGTTGGTTCACATTGTTAGACTTAACGGACATACGTATACTCTACCCCCCCCCCCCCCCCCCCCCCCCCCCCCCAGTAATACCGAAATAAATGAGCAAAGAATGAAGCAATTAAAATATAAAAGGAAGATTTCACGGACTCAGGCTATTAGCATAGATACAGTGATCTTAAAATTCACCCCTCAGGATGCAGGAAAATGGCATTTTGGAGACTCTAAATTTCAAAATTTTCCAGGGGGGGCATGCCCCCGGACCCCCCTAGAAGAGTTCCTCTTCGGGAACTCTAAGTTCGTAATTTGATACAAAGTAGCTGTCATGCATCCGTTAATTAATAATAGTATTTTGAATTCAAATGTTTCAGGCTGATTGGTAACCTTTATACTATATATCAAAACATTCTGTAATATTATTAATATAATTCTGTATACTCTTGAATAAACGATCGACGTCACGAGCATCGCTGTAACTGTATTTTTAGGGTTACTGTAGACCTCCAAACCATAGTGTTTTTAATTTTTTTACTCGCTGAAAGTGAAGCACTTTATGAGGGCTTTCAGATTCCGGAAATGTTTTTTTTTTATTTCTAAGCAATGAAAAAAGTGACAAGAGGTTTCTTTCACACGGCTTTTCCTGAAAGAAATATTTTGAACTAAAGTAAGAAATTTAAAAGGCTATAAGTGAACACAAATTTATCAGAATCGTCTAAAAATTGTATTCGAGTAACTTAACATTCTGGTGACAAGTGTGTCTGGGAATTGTAAAATTTTCAATAGTTATCTTTTTACGGCCTTTTATGCAAGCCCATTCAACCTCCTGTGTTAGCTGTGATAGTGAAAATTCGATAACTCTAAAAGTTAGTTTCAGAAATTGCAGCTTGATGTTAGTAATAATTTGTACAAGCTATGTTAGTTGGTAATAATCAGAAGAGCTCTGAGCTCTAGAAAAACTCTGAGCTGGGTTCGAGTCCCGCTTAGAGCTCAGAGTTTTTCTGAGTATTACCAACTAACACAGCTTGTACAGCAAACTGACAATTATAACTCTAAAAGTATTTGGAATTTTTACAAACCCGGACACCCTTTTTTTGCTATGATATTTATCTACCTAGTTGTTCACTTATAGTATATAGTATATTTCAAATTGGAATGAAAACCTTTATAAACAGAAGCGCTATTTTTTGTTTGCGTTCATAACTAAATTACCAAATGTGTTTTGATGCAGTCTTGTAGCCCAATATACCAGCTTTCGAATGTGTAGCTAGGTTTTGGTATATGCAATAAATGGACGGAGCGCTATGTTTTCCCTAAAACGTAACCCGAAGGTCTACAGTAACATTAAATGTCTGAACAACGTTTTTGATTCAAAGTTGATCTACTATACCAAATAGCAATTTCCACCGATACCATACTAGAAACAACACCAAATTCCACTTACCTAAAGGTAAGACTAACTGGGGAAAACATAAATTAATTTATCACGAAGAAGACGGCCCCTGGGCTGATTGAGCTTGACGAACGTCCACCAAACGTTTGTTACATTACACCAAGTTCGCAAACGTACCACATGCACATGTATACGTACAACTTATCATATCACTTTAACTACATCTTATTCTCATGCAAACGCTAAAATCTTTTCTGAGTAATTGAGCTGGACGGACGACCACCAAACGTCTATTATATATAACGTATATATATAACCATATCTTGTTATCTTGTATTTACTTCATATTTCATTTATGTTACCCCGTATATATTATTGTTATTATAGGTACCTATTGAAAAACACTTTGGTGACATGGGCTCCCTGTTAAAATATTGCGGTGCCTTGAAAGTTAGCTTGCGGGCGCAGCTAACTTTCAAACCGCTTGTGACTTCGTTCGTTCGTTCGTTCGTTCGTTCGTTCGTTCGTTCGTTCGTTCGTTCGTTCGTTCGTTCGTTCGTTCGGAATCAATAGCAAGCGACATTTTTGACGGGACATTCTTAACGCGATGTTTTGAACGCCACAGGGTGAGGGCACCGCTTTGTAGCACTGTGTCTGGTTATATTTAAGAAATAGAAAATGGCCGCCCGTGTTTATATAGCCTGATGCAAACACGAGAGTGAGTTGGGAGAATTCGAAAGTTTATGTGAACCCGAGCCGTAGGCGAGGGTTTACGTAAGTACTTTCGAATTCTCCCAACTCACTCTCGTGTTTGCATCAGGTTATATAAACACAGGGCATCCATTTTCTATTTCTTTTATGAAATAAGGCTAAAAAATGTGCCGTGACATCACAACCGTGTTTACATAGCCTGATATAAACACGGTAACTGACCAATCACAGCGTGCGTAAGACGCAAGAGGAAGGGCCTTCGCTCGAAACGTTAGACTCCTACGTTCTCTGTTTCGGCAGTATATCTAACCTTACTTTATTATATAAAATAGAGCGGTGTTTTATTGATGTTTCCGCCACTAATAAAAACGATAATCTCACATGTGATTATTCATGATAATCTCACATGTGTCGATTATCGTGAAACGTATTAGAGTTTACTGCTCTATTTTTGTGGGGAAAAAGGACTGTTTTTTATATAATAAACAGAACAATACATGAATGCTTGGAAATATGAAATTTATTTCTCGTGTTGACCCGCGCATTCATGTATTATTATCTATATATTTCGATTACTATAAATCTGTTAGGGGGCTAAATCTGTTACGCAAGTGTTTTTATTGGTTGGGCTTCACTAGCACTCCGTCGTGATGACGTCAGGATTGATGTTTGTCCGCTTTTACCCACAATTCTTGCACTTCGAACAATGGATAATGGCTCATTTTCAATGATTTGAAAGTCAATTTTGCTTTGTTTGTCCGCTTTTTGTGCTATTAATAGCAGCTGGACGGTACGCTATTAGATTACTCCAAGATGAAAGCAAGATTGGTGCAGTGATGGATCCAGCTTGATCTGGTAGGGGGGGTGCTGCAGGGGGGGGGGTGTGCTGCAGGGGCGGATCTAGAATTTTTTTCACCTTAGTCAAACCATTCCTAGGGTGCCCCGGAAAATGTTTTAAATTTGGACCTCTGAAATGGCATTTCCTGCATTCCGACGGTACTTTGAAGAAAGATTTAAAAGTTTTAAATCGTGTTTTCAATAGCGCATTTTATCAAACCTGGAAGGTGTCATATAAATTTAGGGATGAAGTGGACGTTTTATTATACAAATACATTTAAAATTATAGAAAATAACGGGGGGAAATCCAATAAATCCAGGAAGCTAGACATTAGAAATGTGATTGACATTTTCAATGAAAAGCCGCGTCGCATCCCACTGCAGCAAGGCACTAATCGAGTAATTGGCACCCCTTTGCAATTGAGCATTTCGGGGGGGGGGGGGGGTGTAGAACATAATGGTCTTTAATGGACCAGGGTACATGTATACCTGATAGGGGGGAAATTAAATAATATCTCAAAGAATATAATATTAAGAGTATAATATTAAGAATATAATATTACTGTCCATTACTCAATATTTTTAGTATAAACGTAGGAATACTATAAGGCCCACTTGCTCTTCTATCATTGAAAGAGAATATGATGTTATGTATTTCCCCTACTGTAGTTGGATATACATGTAATAAGTAAAAGCAACAATTTTTGTTTGTACTGTAGGCAAATAATCTATTTATGAGCAGTCAACATCGAAATTTTGGAGTTGTGTTTTACCATTGCGGGCCATCGTAAATATACAATTAATACACACAATTTGCAAGAATAAACCATGCATGTTCACTCTGATCAACCGTTTACTCCGACGATGGTTTTTGCTTAAAAACGTCAGTATCAAGCTCTCGAATTTGGCAATATAACATGCACTGAAGCACTCTTCCTTATATTTTGGTCTTTCAAAAGTAAATTCACCGACGTCTTCAAAATAAGTCAATAGGAAAACTATGACAGTAGTAAAGCAGATTGAGTATCATTTAATCCAAATGATGGAAAGTACTAAGGAACTGAAAAAAAAAAAAACAAAGAAAGAAATAGAACTTAGTATAGTTACAATTGGCCAGAATTTAACTAGAATACACAAATACATCATTTTCACTTGACGTGATAACCCCCGCGTTGGTGGTGTACAAGGACAAATGTCATTCCCTGAAAAAGGCTCTTTACTGTATATTACACATGATCAAATTATATATATAATTATTACATGCCCATAATACAATTTAAGCTATACTTATAGAGAATATATAATATAAATCCTTATTAAAAATCTAAAAATTTGTTCAATATAAATTTCAAAACAGTTTTTGCTGGCAACCATGTCAAGGATAAGACATGGCGTATATTTTTACTTTGGTTTAAATAAAAAAACTGTCATTATAAACTCTGGTTACGTACCACTGACAAAACTTGTGGATATCTCCTCAAAATTAAAATGATGAAAAAATGGAGTCACCACTTAATGTAGATTAGATACATACTAATTAAAATGGATATTACAGTTTATTATACGGAGAAGAGTATTTTACTAGCAACTAAAACGAGCTATGTCCAACATAGGCATCGGATGTCGGACCGTAACGATCGGTAAAAGGGCGTTGCAGATCGTACGTACCGTAGCATCTGTGTTCCGATGGTCACGGACCGACATCAGGTGATACAGATGGTAGACACTTAGTAAATATACGCTGCTCTCAGATGTTGTATGTATGATAGTGCAGATGGTTCAGATGGTACGGATCGTACGGACCGTGGCATCTGTATTCGGATGGTCACGGACCGACATCACATGATACAGGTGGTTTAGACTTAGTAAATACACGTGACTCTGAGATATTGTACATATGTATGATAGTGCAGATAGTTCAGATGGTACGGATCGTATGGACCGTGGCATCTGTATTCGGATGGTCACGATGCCGTGTGATGCTCTAGTCACGAATATTTCGTACTTGACGTACGCCGGAGTTTTATAAAGAACGAGGCAAACATTGTGATATACTAGTGGCATTATGCTGTGTAATGTTCGAGTCACGAATATTTCGTACTTGACGTGCGCCTGAGATTTATAAAGAACGAGGCAACATTGTGATATAGTTGTGGCATTATGCCGTGTAATGCTCGATTTCTACCATCTGTATCATGTGATATCGATCCGTGACCATCCGAATGCAGATGTCACGGTCCGTACGATCCGTACCATCTGAAACGTATATATTTACTAAGTGTCTACCATCTGTATCACGTGATGTCGGTCCGTGACTATCGGAATACAGATGGTATACGGTACGTGTGATCTGCAACGCCCTTTTACCGATCGTTACGATCCGTCATCCGATGCTTATGTTGGACATGTATGACTAAAACATTCGTAGAATCGATATTTCACTACACCCGGGAAGCGAGTGGTGTATTTACATAATTATTACATGCCCATAATACAATTTAAGCTTAATACTTATAGAGAATATATATAAATCCTTATTAAAAATCTAAAAATTTGTTCAATATAAAATTGTTTCAAAACAGTTTTTGCAGGCAACCATGTCAAGGATAAGACACATGTGGCATATATTTTTACTTTGGATTAAATAAAAAAACTGTCATTATAAACCCTGGTTACCACTGACAAAACTTGTGGATATCTCCTCAAAATTAAAATTATAAAAAAATGGAGTCACCACTTAATGTAGATTAGATACATACTAATTAAAGTGGATATTACAGTTTAATTATTATATGGAGAAGAGTTTTTTCTAGCAACTAAAACACTCGTAGAATCCATATTTCACTACATCTGGGAACTGAGTGGTGTATTTCTCGTATGTAACACTGGCAAGAGACATACTGTATTGACAAATCAAAATTTATGGCTTTTGTTGTAAGTTTTGAATCAAGTAAATTCTCATTTTTTCACGTAAAATGACGTATTCGAATAAGCTGTTGTATTTTTCATTTGTATTTTCTCAGAGTTTTAGGTCAAGTGGTTGTAGTTTTTGCATTAAACCCAGTTTATCAACATCACTTCCTGTTCCACGCATAATTTCATTGTCCATATAATAAATAGAACATTACATGGTTTCTCAAATATATGGATTTTATGTTCTTGTGGCAAGAGCAATATCTCACTTGTTTGCTGTGCTCACTCGTAAGATATTGTCCTTGCCACTCAAACATAAAATCCATATCTTCTCACCACTGTGTAATATCCCCTTTATATACTGTAGCAACAGAAATTGTGTTGTGGTAATTAGACACACACACAAATATAAATACTGTACAGGCCCAACTATCAACCATTCTAACTGGATAAAAACCTTGTGTCAAAACGTTGAGTCTCTCATATATTTCATTTCCAGAAGATACTGTACCCACATTAAATGACACCATTTTCCCATAATCTTAATTTCAGGGAGATATGGTGACCCCATTTCTTCATAATTCTAATTTCAGGGAGATACCCAATCTGTGTGGTGACTCAATATTTTGATATCATTCTGCACTTATTTAATGTTGTGGAGACACCCACATTAACCCTTTCCCTCCTAGGGGTTCTCATTTGATGAGTAAAATCTTCTGGTGTTAGACAGAGTTAAATAACAAAGTGGCTGGTTTAGGGTGACCTAGTAGAAAAAGGGTTAAGTGGTGACCTCATTTTCCTATAATTTTAATTTCAGGGTGATACCCACATTACATGTACATGTAAGGGGTGACCCCATTTGTCAATAATTTTAATCTCAGGGAGATACCGACATTAAGTGGTGACCCTATTTTTCTATACAAATTACATGTACTGTACATGAAATCTTATTAATTTTGGGAAGATATCCACATTTAACCATTTCATTCCCATTGGTGCCATTTGGCACTTTCTATTTTTTACATGTACTCTGTCTAATGCCAGATGATTTTACTCATCAGGGAAAGACCGCCTGACATGGTGGGAGTTAAAGGATTAAGTGGTGACCCCATTTATATATATATATATATATATATATATATATATATATATATATATATATATATATATAGATAATATATATATATAAAAATTTTACTCTTCCCTCTAGTGTATACTAGTGTACAGTATGTATATACAATATATATATAAAGTATGAAGTATAGTTTTACCTTAAAGTCTTTGCTACCAGAGGTTTCACCCTAAACAGGATCATCAGGTGTTTAGGATCCCGTTTAGGGTGAAACCTCTGGTAGCGAAGACTTTAAGGTAAAACTATACTTCATACTTTGTATTTTGCTCTATCTATATATGGTATTGAGCACTCTCTAACATTTCGTGAACCAAAACTCACTTATATATACAGCGGATTCAGGTTGACCGTTTAACGCCAACATTTGTCGCGTTCGTTGCAACAGTTAATTAAGACGTTTCCATGCAAAATGTCAGACGTTGCTGGGCGGGACTTACAACGTTCTGTCAAAAAATATCAGCGTTGCGTGTGAATTTACTAAGAACTTGTAAGCCCCGCCCAGCAACGTCTGACATTTTGCCTGGAAACGTCGTATAATTAATCAGTTGCAACTAACGCGACAAATGTTGCCGTTAAACGGT
The DNA here is from genome assembly GCA_035771165.1 of Paragorgia papillata. Lineage (NCBI taxonomy): Eukaryota > Metazoa > Cnidaria > Anthozoa > Scleralcyonacea > Coralliidae > Paragorgia > Paragorgia papillata. The sequence continues at coordinate 513,905 of JAWNZC010000191.1, forward strand.
CAACCTGAATCCGCTGTATATATATACTGTATAATGCATATGTACTATTTACAGAATGAGTGGCCATTCTGTATTGGGGGTATATAAACATGAGGTGAAGCCAAGAACCTGTATGTATCCCGGTACAGAACGGACACAAATTCTGTAAATTACTTCTAAAACACGTTTTAAGTTACATCATGTTAAGAGCTGATAAACCTTCGAGGTAAGGTTTAATAGGCTACGATTAATAAATTAGTGATGCGCTTTGATTTAGCATTAGTCCTACATTTTATATTCTAAGTGATGTACCATAAATAACCATTCTGATCATCACTTGTTTTTCAACAAATGTTGTTGTTCACCAAATGTTTGCATCTTCATTTTGTATGAGGATGCTACCAGCGTACCTCACTCAAGATAGTTGAAAGCAAAGTGTCTGTACACTATAAATTGCTACAGAACTGATATCAGTGTCTGTATAAAATGTGCTACAGAACTGATCTTTTGTTAAACAGTTCTGTATCACATTTAGAGGCACTGATATCAGTTCTGTATAGGGGTGAACAGACATTGATTAAACCTCTGAATTTTCCTCATGAATTATTAATGATTTCAGAAATATATTTATATATACATGTAAATAGTGTATACAGACTGTCAGTAGAGGCAAGAGTAAAATTTTAATAACACTGTAAATTTCAGTCAAATCTTCTCAGTTCTGTCTCCGAAACATCCACAAGAAGAATAAAATAGTCTGGCTAAAATAAACGTACATTTCCTACACAGACGCTTCAGTACTATAAAAATGCTTTATAAGCTTAATACCTGTATAAAACATTTGTTCCGAGGCGATACTCAATATTTCCGACGCCAAGTCATCCGAGGAGGTCAACGTTTGTCGTTTGGAGGAAAGCGCTATTCTAAATTGATCAATTTTTACTCTCTGTTATGCACAAACCACTGTCCCCTAGATAGCAGACAAACTCGAAATTTTTCTTCACCAGAAATCCCTCGAGAGTGGACAAGAGTCAAGAAAACTGACGAAGGCGCCATATTGATAACCTTCGAACCATATATGGTAGGGGTGCTCTCGTGTATAGGGGTCTTCTCGTGCGGTCCTCTCGTGCAAGTGGCACTGCCAACCCCTGCTCGGATTATCCCAGAGTCAACCTCGTCCCCAGGGCCATTTGTAGGGGCTGGGCCAAGATGGCGGCCAAAAACAAAATGGCGGGAACAAATAGCCCTGGTACAGGCAATCTCGTTCCCAGAGCCTTCTCACGCGGGCCGCGCAAACGTAGGCTCTGGGATAATCCGTTTCAAATCGACATTTTATTGGTTGAATAATTGACAATGGTTTTTATATCAAGGGACATTTGAAAATCTGTATTCCTTGTTATTTCGAAAGCCTTGAGGGGTTTCAAATTTTATCTGGCGACTGAAACTTGTCAAGAACCAAACCTCTGGAACGAAACAGCAGTTGAACAGCAAGTATTCGGTGGCTTTTAATATGAATGGTTTCGAAAGGGAAAGCGGTGAGTACTGAAGTGGCGTGTCGCCCGCGGTGCGGTATCTTGTCAGTTGTGGAACAAGATGGCTAGTAATTTCAGAACTACATATCGTTGAAGTATGTGGTGTACGTATGTTGTTAGATGTTGAATGAGCTTTCATTTGATGTATAGTTCAAGATCCTGCGTTTTATTAAACTTATTATAAATGTCCAAAATGTGCGAACCACTGTTTGAAATAATATTACAAATAAACAGGAAATTGACTTCTCACAAGTGTTACAGAATTTTAGATATCTTTTGAAATACTTAACGCACAACATCGAGATATATGTCATACAGAAGCTATTGAAAAATTATATTCGTGGTGGAAATTTTAAGCTTCTACATGTAGTTAAACGGGAAATATTTTAAAAATCGAAAAACGTCTGTCGTTTTGGTTCACTGCGTCGGTTTCCTGTTTATTTGTAATATAATATTATATTTACGAGCAGTGGTTTCGCACATTTTGGACAGTATAACAAGTTTCATAAAACGCAGAATCTTGAACTATACATCAAATGAAAGCTCATTCAACATCTAACAACATACGCACACAATATAGTTCAACGATACGTAGTTCTTAAATTACTAGTCATCTTGTTCCACTGACAATATGCCGTATTGCCGCCGTGCCACCTTGGCTACGACAAGTTTGCTACTCACCGCTTTCTCTCTTGGAACCAATCAGACGCCGTCGATTACTTGCTGTTTTAAATGCAGTTTAGTTCTTGACAAGTTTATCCGCCAGATAAAATTTAAAACCCCTCGAAAAATACTAGTTCCTTCGATCACAGAATAATAACTGGCGGCGCATGCGCTCTTTTCAATCGGCAACCTGTTTTTCGGTTTTCCGGCGACGGATTATCCCAGAGCCTACGTTTGCGCGGCCCGCGTGAGAAGGCTCTGGGAACGAGATTGTGGTACAGGCTGCGAAAAATGCGCCATCTCATGGCGCATTTTTGACTCGGACCCAGGCTTCACTAAGTTTATCGCGCCTAGTCAGGCTCAATTTTTTCTGAATATTTAGTTCAGCTTGACTGACCCAAACTGAAAACAATCAAAACATTCATTTCCAAATACATTGTCGAATTATTAAAATAAATACACTTTTAATAAATATCTGTAAATGCTTATTATTTATCATTTGCTTCACCGTTGTACCAAATTCGCAAGAAACTGGATTGCCGTTGTCTGGCCGGGCCGCCTTGTTTTCGTGAGTTTTCGGTGGATTCAATTCAGCGTTTTGAAAAACATTTAGGCTTCGTTTAGTCGAGAATTCTTCTTTGAAAAAAGCCTGCTTCTCAATGGCCAAACACGTAAATTCTGCCCTGTGGTGTACTTTCCTTTCGCAGCCAAAATACTTTTTGACTTTCTTCACAAAGTCTTTCTCCCGATTTAGAAAACACACTGAATTGCCGTCTCATGGACTTCGTTGTATGGCAGGCAGGGCACAGAGACGACACGACTCACCATTGCATATTCTTCCGACATTTTTACGGGTGTTTCGCCAGTTTTCCTCACATTTTCATTCATTTTGAAGTTGCTTTTCAGTTAACAGCCGGCAATTCTGGTATAAACACTTATTTAATATATTTGAGCCCTAAAAACAAATGCCCGCGAGTTAGCCTGCCGCCCTCCTTGTTTCCACCAATCAGAATACCTAAAACATCCAATGTTACTCGACCAATCAGATGTGGTGATAGCTCAGCCTGTACCAGGGCTATTTGTTCCCGCCATTTTGTTTTTGGCCGCCATCTTGGCCCAGCCCCTACAAATGGCCCTGGGGACGAGGTTGATCCCAGAGTCTCTCGTTTCCCGGGTGGGGACAGTGAACTCGATGACGATGTAAGTTAAAATGTGATACCTGGAACGCTAACGAAGGACCAAAAAGTGAGGCAAAAAGTTCCAGGCCCCTGCGCGGTTTGCAGGTACGATTCAGTCTCCCACAAAATGTTTTTTACACGGCCGCCCGTCTTGAGCGAACTGCGAAGGCTCGAAAAAAGGTTTGAAAAAATTATTTATCAGACTAAACGTGCATTTAATGGTTTCCCATTGTTGTGCAGCGCTGTTGTTGTTTTATTTACTGTATAGCAGTCCAAAACTATACAGTAAATTAAGCTAGGGATGAAAATAGGCTGAGAAAACAGACGTCCGGCCAGTTTTGCTGGCTAGGATGAAAACAGCCAGCCGAAAAGGTGAGAACAAGAGTGAGAAAGCTATTCTTGTACGAGTTTGAAGACGTATTGATACTTGATATTTCATAATATACATCTAATGTCATTTTCTTATTTCTGCTCCTTTAATTTCTTGTTCAGTTTTGTTAAACGGCCTTTTGTAACTAATGATATTTTAAGAAATATAAACTGACAACTTGATTGTTTATTTTTCACGTTTACTCATGGCTAGTTGTTGTTTTCGGTACGAATGCGGAATGCTTTTTAAACAAAACGAACTGATGAAACTGGTACTAACCTATACGGCATATTCTATACTAAGTTTGTGTTGATTTTTTGTATCCTCTTCGGAGTGACGAAACTCTAATATATATGGTTTATAATATAACGAAAATTTGATTTAATTTCTTCACTGACAAACTTCGTGCACGTTTTGTAAAGACAATGACTTTTCCTATAGCAACAAATAGACAATCACTGCATAATTAGTTCGGCAGCATAGCACAACCAATCAAAATTTAAAATGCACGTTTAGCAAAGCGTCATAAAATGATTCAATAAATAATTTTTCAAACCTTTTCGAGTCTTCGCAGTTCGCTCAAGACCGGTGACCGTGTAAAAAACATTTTGTGGGAGACTGAATCGTACCTGCAAACCGCGCAAGGGCCTGGAACTTTTTGCCTCACTTTTTGCCCCCCGAATGACTGGACGTTAGCGTTCCAGGTATCACATTTTAACTTACATCGAGTTCACTGGGTGGGGAACGTGGACTCTGGGAACGAAATTGAGCGCCCCCCGAAAGAGATGTCTTTCGGAAGTAACGCCCCTGGTCACTTAACCCCCAACAATAACTCTAACCCTAGTGTGAAAGTGAAACAGACTTTACCGCCTACCTTATCACCTCTTGCACATGACTTCGAAGCGATCGTTCTGGAGGAGAACTTCAAAGTCCCGACGTTCAACAGAACGAATTATTAAAGGACATTAATTGGCAACAAAAATTAAGTTTGTCTAATTTGAAAGAACTCATAAAATTGTAACGGAAGATCCTTTACAATTTTTTCGTACCCTGCTCATGACGTCAGAGCCCATCTCATTTACATATTAAACGAATTGAAATATCTTGAAAACGAAGAAAGATATGAAAAAGTTGTAAAAGATCTTCCATTACAATTTTACGAGTTCTTTCAAATAAACAAACTTAATTTTTATTGCCAATACCCTTTAATCAAAACTTCTATAGTTTGAAGATTTGTCCTCTGCCAAGGAAATAAGTAGTCTATAGGGTCTAGAAACTTTCTTCCTGCTAGCCATAACACCTTAGCTCACAGAAGATAAAACACTGAATGACTTAAAATTACCTTTCTAGATGCAGTATTGTTTTGCATTATAAGCTACGCCTTTTAGCATAGATTATGGAAGGGAACTGGATAGAAAACTTACGAAACCGGAAACGATGTTTGAACAATTTGCTATGGTAATTATACACTTATAAGGGGCTAATCACCTAGCGGGTGGTCTCACATGACTAAAATCAGACACTGCTGAAATTAAGCGATATTACACTATTGTTTAATTTCAGCAATGGCTGATCCTGGCGCTTATAAATTATATAATTATCAAAGTTTCCTATCTATCTAGTTCCCCTTCATTATCTATGCTTTTAGCATTTATTCTTGGAGACAATCTAGTCCTCTTGATAATTATTTCTATATTTAAAATAAAAAATATTGTTTATTATATAAAATAAATTAAATATCGTATCTAAAATGAGATTTGAAATTGGATGCAACCAATATTGTGAAGGAAAGTGGATGGTGCCAACGAAGAGGGTCCTGAAGGGTAGTGGCGTAACGCAACCTCAGGAGGCCCCCCGTCAATCGCCCCCCCCCCCCCCACTAAAGAATAGGCTGTATTTCTGTCAACACAATCGCAATGCGAGAGGCACCAATTGGTGCAGCCTGTGCTTCACTTAAAAACCAATGACTGCAAAGTCATCTTAAGTATTTCTATGAATTCATGCTATTAAAATATTATTGTTTATACAAGGAAGGTTTATATACTGATTTAGGGTTATGCAAAAATGATATGCATGACGGATTACAAAGGATTAAATTTCAATATATATGATAATTTACCTTGGATTGTTGATGTTTGGCAACTGCCATTGCTGCAAGAGACTACAAACCTTTAGTACAGCGGTATTTGCACGAAATACTTCATTTTATCGCCGTGCCCCCTAGGCTTGGGGGCCCCCCGTCACTTGACACCCGGACACCCGCCAGTTACGCCACTGCTGAAGGGTATAATGGGAACTGGGATTTGTTCATTTTTACTATTGGGAACTGGGATTTTTAGGGATTTTCACCACTGGGAATGGGATTAGAGTGCCAGTGAGAATGGGGAAACTTTCAATGAGGACATGTGATTGGGATTTTAAAGAATTGTTGTCAATGGGAGTGGGATTTACTAATTGTTGTACATTGGGAACTAGGATATAGACCCCCCTTCAGGACCCTTAACGAAGGTAGAGTGAGGCGTGTATGATTTCAACCATGCAGGGCGCAACAGCAAGTAAAACCCGAACGGAGACTGAGCACGCTGCACACGTAGATCAGGACTCCCATTGGCATTGCCGTTTCCCCTCCCGTGTTTAACTATGTCCTGAAGTAACCGATAAGGTGGTAAATTTTTAATTTTTTTTAGTATTTATATCTACCTTCTCCAGAAGCGTTTCAGAGCTGAGGTCGAGCGGGCGGTAAATGCATGCACGTGGGCGTGAAATAAGATTGATAATATGAAATCTATTTCTGGTATAAATATCTTGGTCAACAAACAATGTATCATTATGTATTAAGATATTGAGTTTTAACTGCATAGAAGACATATATAAAAGGTCCACTGCACCAACACAGACCTACTTAAAGTGGAGAAGATTTTATTCACCGATTAAAACAAGGTTACAATATAACAAAAGAATAAATGTTTTAAAAGATATTAATATCTAAGTTTTAATACCAGCTACACAAAAAAGGAAATCTAGTGTCTCTCAGATATAACAAGGATGATTATAAAAGACAATACTTTTATTTAAGTTTTTAAAAAGAACATCGGCCAACATTTTTTACTGAAAATGTTACGAATTGTAAAAAAAGGTTACTTACACGAGTATTCATTCTACACTGTTATCCTAATATGTAAAAAAGTCTTGAAATTTCATGCAGGGCCGGATTTAGGAATGGGCAAGCTGGGCAGTTGCCCAGGGGCCTCCACAACCAGGGGGCCTCCACATACTTTTTTGTAAGGAAAAATGTACTTGAAAAATGTACTTTATGTATGACTGTAAACAGTGGCAAGTTTCAGGCTGGGGTGGCCAGATTAGCTTTGGCGCCCCCCTCCCCCCCCCCCAAAAAAAAAAAAAAAGAAAAAAAAGAAAAAAGACATTACTGTATTTGATAAATGATCACATTTTTTTGTTTTAAAATAACTGAAGTAGCAATATATAATATTACAACAAATAACAGGTTCTCTCAAAGACCACGCCAATGCAAGCGGCGAAGTAGTGCCAAACCTCTAGGGAGATCCGGGGGCATGGTCTCCCGGAAAATTTTTGAAATCTAGAGTCTCTGCTATGCCATTTTCTGCATATTGGAGTGAGATTTTACAGAATTCTGAAGATTATAAAACTTCATAGAAAACACAAAAGACTACAGATTTCAGATCTTTATATCCCCCCATTGAAGACCTAGCTATACAAAGAAATAGGTTTATTTTGTTAAGTTTTGGCGCCCTTGCTAGTTTTGGTGCCCCTTCTGCAACCCCAGCTGGCGGCCCTTGGCCCCCTGCCACCACGTCACTGACTGTAAATATGTCTTGTCACCTTTTTAGTATTCTAAGGTAGGGTGGGCCTCCACTACTGAAGGCTGCCCAGTGGCCTCCACATGTCTAAATCTGGCCCTGATTTCATGAACTATAGTCTATATACGACCTCCAAAAGGGGAAAATACCAACGTTATTATACTTAGCCCCCAACCATATTTCTAAAAAAGCTCTAAACTTGTTTAAAGGTTTAAATTTGTCGTTTCTACATTATCTCATTATTTTCAACTTATATGTAGTTGCAATGCTTACATGAGATGGCTTTCTAATCACAGCCTGAAATCTTGTATATATTTATACTATCAAATCCGCGGCATGTTCTTACACACCTTAACCGACATCCGATCTTGGTAAAGTCAAGAAATATTTTCAATTTGCTAGTAGCTATACCAAAAACTATCCACGCCAATCAATTATAGAGAAATAAACTTTGCTCTAGATTGAATAAACGTTAGTGTTGCTAACTTGCTATAAGACTAAAGTACACCTGAATCACATCTAAAAACTTCCAAATAGCTACGGTTTAATCGCCACATTTTGAGCTAGTTGGCTGATCTTTGGTTTTGCTAATGTTCCTTGTGGACCGTCGTTTGTTTGGACTTCTCCTGAAAAATATGGAGTTAGTTAAAGTGAGAAAATAGTTTCAACAAAACTATCACCCTACTGCTGCCTTGGCAAGTATATTTCAAAACAAACAAACATTTACTATTTCTCCAGTTACATGCAGGTCAGTGGTCTTTTCCGCTGACCTTATTCCACGATACTTTTGTATTGCATGAAGTGTCCCAACTGGAGTGTCCAAAATTGAACGGCGCCATCTTGTTAGGTCTCATTTTATGTCATTCAAAATGGCGGTGCCATAGTAAATTCGGTTCTTACACCTACACGAAATTTTCCGAGAATTTGACGCCTATTTATTTAAACAGTCGGGAATGTCTCTCCTCCGCAGAGGCTCGGTGAATTAATAGAGAAGGCGAAGGCACGCGGGCGAGGGAAGAGACGCGCAAGGAATCTATCATCCATCGCACGCCTCTGATTTTCCTCGGCCCACTCCCACCTTTGCTTCCCATAGAGGTTCTGCGAAGAAAAGAGGTCGGGGATACCTTTAAAAAAATGTGTGTGGGAAAAAGAATGGGAACCACGGCATTTGCACAAGAATAGGACTCTTAATTTATACACACCTTGTTAGAATTTAATGTACTCTTTTCTTTCTGCTGAATAAATTTGAACACAGCTTGTGATAAATCGCTTCTCTGGTTGTCATCCAGATTTTCAGCAATCCATCCTCCGACGTCCAACTCATCGTGCAAACCTGCCTGGCGAAGCTTTTTCTTTCCCTCATCGCAGTTAAGTTTCGAGTCATTGTCAAAAGCAAACACTGTAAACTTGAACTCGCGACGACCAGTTCTAGGCTGACCTATCTGATCTTTGATGCCCTAACACATAACAAACAAATAAAGAGCAAACTAAAAAACTGACTGACTGACTGACAGACAGACAGACAGACAGACAGACAGACAGACAGACAGACAGACAGACAGACAGACAGACAGACAGACAGACAGACAGACAGACAGACAGACAGATTAACCAACCAACCGACAGACAGACAGACGAACCACGGAATAAAGAACAACCAGAAGTTCGACTCTGTGTCGGCACCTTTGATGTAAGTGTCCTCGCGGCTCGCGCATGTTGCCTTGCGTACGTCAAACATCACCATTCTACGCCATGATTCATTCATTAGCTTTCGAGTGTTTTGATACCGTGATCAAACACGCAGAACGAGTTTTTGAAATGGCTTCTCAAATGAAAGACAATGAACCAATGAGCCACCGTTGTGGGACTTGCGGATGTTTTGTGATACAATTTTACTCAATCGTATCGTGTTTCTTGTTTAATTAACACAAATGAAACGCTAGTGTTTGATGAAGAAACACTAGTGTTTGATGCAGTGTTTTACCGGTGTTTCACAGCCCATTCACGTGACGGAATGGTGCTGTCTGATTACTATCACTCGTCATTCTACGCCATCCTGGAAAGTTCCACCGGCAAATTTGACCGTCAAAAGTGCCAGTGGAACTTACAAGGATGGCGTAGGATGGCGTAATGCTCATTGAGAAAAAAGGGACAAGTTTTCACGCGAGTCGGACTTGTGGTTGTTCTTTATTCTGTGGACGAACCGACAGACAGACAGACAGACAGACAGACAGACCAACCGACAGACAGACCAACCGACAGACAGACCGACCAACCGACAGACGAACACACAGACAAACGAACAGACAGACAGACAGACGAACAGACAGACAGACAGACAGACAGACGAACAGACAGACAGACAGACAGACAGACAGACAGACAGACAGACAGGAAGGCAGACATGCCTATATTTAGTAAATTGTAAAAGAGATTCAAACTTACATTAAGCTGCTTTTCAATGTCAGCTTTTACTTCCTTGACATCACGATTTCCTTCTTCGCCCATTAGTTCAGCATACAGCTTGTCAGCAAAAGACAAGCATATTAAAACTGGAACATTTTCTTTCTCCAAAATTTCCAGCCAATCCTTGGTTGATTGAGTATGGGCTCTCCTAACATTAAAGTAGAATTCAACAATACGAGTTACAAATCATACTTTTTTACTGTGGCAACTATATAACGATCGCTCTCTGCGCTTCTAATACACAAAGACGGTTTGAAAAAAGTATGTTAATAGTGTTTTCAGCTTGAGGTTGGTACAGTTTTTTCGTTCTTTTTTGTTGTACAAACTGTCGTAAGTTAAACTCAGAGAAAAACTGTCCCGTCTGGAGCTCAGAGTTTTTCTCTGAGTTTAACTTACGACTGCTTGTACAGCAAAAAGAAACGAAAAAACTTTATTTAAAAGTAGTTGATAGATTTATGAACTTGTACGTTATTGCCGATTTAGGTTGAGTGTTTGCGTTAACTGTTTAGCCAATATTTATCATGGCATTGCTAGCGCTAAAAGGTCACGCGTTTCTAGGTGAAACATTGAACAATACTATATATGAATTTATGGAACTTAATGTTGAGTATTCGTACTATTCATCAATTTGAAGGATGCTAATTTAAGTGCTATTAGTTTATTCATGCATAAATTATCTTTGATGTGGGGTCATGTGCCGCGGTTAATATACAGTATAGGTTATTGACCTTGCATATTAAATGACCTACTATATCGCTTTAAAACTACGTCTAGAATACTATTTTTTTGGTAAAGAACGACAAATATCGTGTGTATCATGAATAAACTAAATCAGTTAATTACGTCGGTAACTAAGCTAAAGTTAGTTACCTCGGCCGCTCGGCCGAGGCTAAAGTTAGTTGCCTCGGTAACTAACCTATACTTAGTTACCTCCTTCTCGGTAATTAACTCTTATTTAGTGTTCCACATCTTTACTTGATTGTCAAGCGCTTAAAATAGAATTGACGTTTGTTTATGGAAAACAATTAAGGTTACATTATATGATAAAACACTGATTTCATCATATTTTACATTTTTATCGATTTAGGTTACGAAACTAGAAATCTCTCGACTGCCGCAATTTTTTTTGGAAAATATTAAAAAGCGACCAAGATATAGCCAAAAATGTTACGACTACTAAATTTCTTGGCGCGAAAGTTGCAATTATGATTGATCGGCGAATTATTAGTCTACGCGCCGCGTGAAATCTTCGCGGGTATCGAATATCTTTATGTGAATGGGACTGTCGCGGTTTATTTGAACAACACCGTGAAATTCCGAAAGAAGTCTTCTTTTGGAATTTCACTCAAGTATATTACTGGTCTTTCTCGACCCGTGAGTCCGCGGGCGCCACAGAGGGAAAACACAAGTCTATTTTGCTCTAATCGGAAAAAGAGAAGGTGCGTTTCGCTGCGAAGTTGTGAACGAAAGACAAGCGCTGGCAGATAATGACATTGGTTCATAGTTCCCGCAGGAACAACAATTCGACGCTCCCAGTTCTTTTACGACAACCGAAACAAACTGCGAGCGCAAGTAACGAAAAGCTGGAAGAACTGAAGCAAGAAATCTTTTCTCGAAGATAACCGCGCTAGCCTTCTTTACATTTGCGTTCGCCGGCATGACGTAAGGAAGTGTTCCTATCAAGTTTCCCTCACCATAGAATTTTTGTTAAATTGTTAGCTTCTGCAGTGATTTATCATTGTGCATGCGAAATTTGAGAGAGAAAACTCAAAAATTTAGCACACGGTGAGTATTTTGGTGAAATAAGATTCTATCATATGATGTAACCTTAAGAGCGACCTCTGGAGCGACGTTTGAATCACACGTCGCTCTCCGCCCTCGAGGTCGCTCTTCAGTCGCTCCAAAGTCGAATCTAATTCTATTAAGTTCGGCGCACGAGAAGAGCGACGTTTGAAACGGGCCTTACATGCATTACATACACGCACGGATTGCAGATAATTAAGACAAAAATAAGAATAAGTCTTACTTGTAATCCACAACAAAGACGACAATTCGTGTGAGACTCAAAAGCAACTTTGCAAGCTCGGGGATTGTTTTATCCTGATCGTCAACTCCTGGAAAATCTATAATATCCAACCCTTTGATTTCAGGCTCCAAATTGTAAATGAATGGCACGGTGGTACGTTTTTGAGCTGTCGTTCCAGTTATTGTCTAATCAAATAATAAGAAAAAATTTAGTTGTAATATTCATGATAATTTATTAGAGGACTGTCCGTCGCTTCGCCCGTCTGTCCGTCGGTTGGTCGGTCGTCCGGTTCATCCATCTGTCGCTTCGCCCATCCGTTGGTTAGTCGGTTGGTCAGTCTATCCATCTGCCGTTTGGCCCATCCGTTGGTTGGTCGGTTGGTCAGTCTATCCATCTGTCACTTCGCCCATCCGTTGGTTGGTCGGTTGGTCAGTCTATCCATCTGCCGCTTGGCCCATCCGTTGGTTGGTCGGTTGGTCAGTCTATCCATCTGTCACTTCGCCCATCCGTTGGGTGGTCGGTTGGTCAGTCTATCCATCTGCCGCTTGGCCCATCCGTTGGTTGGTCGGTTGGTCAGTCTATCCATCTGCCGCTTGGCCCATCCGTTGGTTGGTCGGTTGGTTAGTCTATCCATCTGTCACTTCGCCCATCCGTTGGGTGGTCGGTTGGTCAGTCTATCCATCTGCCGCTTGGCCCATCCGTCTGTCCGTCAATTATAGTCCATTGGTCGATTAGTCAGTCAGTCAGTCGGTCAGTCGGTCGGTCGGTCGGTCGGTCGGTCGGTCGGTCGGTCGGTCTGTCTGTCTGTCTGTTGTCTGTCTGTCGGTCTGTCGGTCGGTCTGTCTGTCTGTCTGTCTGTCTGTCTGTCTGTCTGTCTGTCTGTCTGTCTGTCTGTCTGTCTGTCTGTCTGTCTGTCTGTCTGTCTGTCTGTCTGTCTGTCTGTCTATCTGTCTATCTGTCTGTCTGTCAACCAGTCCGTTCGTCCGTCTGCCCGTCCATAAAATAAATAAATCCAACAACCGATAGTAATAATAGTAGTAATAAACAAAGTATGATAATATAATGCACATCTTACACCCAGCTGACACAAACATGGAACATGCATAAATTAATAAAATATGACATTTTATATTCATAGTGCAATAACATACCTCAATGCCAAAAATTGACCGAACGAACTTGGATTTCCCAGAATTTACAAGCCCAATCACACCAACCGCAGTTTGCTCAGCTATGCTTTCTCGCAGACGATTTATCATCAGAGACCACTTTATCCAGCGAGCAACCAACGAACGGCAACGATCGGGCACCAACGTCAAGGTCTCGTCTTCGAAGTTTGCTTGCCACTGCTGAACGATGTCATCTAATGCAGTCTTATGAGCAATATGTCGTTTTTCGCATTGTTTTACCAATTGGCGCTCAAGGGAGTAGCTAACAAATTCCTTGTTGGACGTGGAGCTCCTTTTCATGCTTGTCAAAAGAAACTCTAGCTTCTGATCATAATTCATATAGTGGCGCTCATCAGAAAACAACCGGCCATGCAGGGCATACATAGAAGATGTAAAATCAACCATTAACTTCTGACACCCAGCAGGCAAACGATTGAGCAAGTGGCGCAAATCTGGAAATGGAAGAATTAGCAGACCCCACACGCCCAATCCAAAGGATTTCGCGTGTTTGGCAATAGTGTTGACGTAACTCTTGCCCTTGCTTTCTAAGGGAACTCGAACTCGAGCTTCCATAAACGCGCCAAGAAGGGTACTGCACGTCTTAAAGTCTTCCCGTAATCCATTCAAAACTTTAAGCATCTCATCGTTAGCATTTGAAGCTGCACTTTCTGCACCGTTCTCTTGTTGATCATTCATCTCTTCACTGAATTTGTTCAGCTTTTCCCGGCCATTTATTAGGAGAGTCATCGGGGCCTTGTGGCATCCAGAGTTCAGTTTACTCTCATCTCTAGTGTCAGATGAGGGGTAAATGGATTCCAGATTTATGTCGCAAAGCGATTTCGCATTAACAGATTTCAAACTCTCGTGTGCTGCATTCAAATATATTTCCATCAGACAAACCGCTTCTTCGAACAGACCAGTCGGTTCCCTGGTTGTCCACCGTTCCTCTGGAGTAGGGTGATACCCGAATTCTGCGCAATACATCTGGTTAAAATCGTCAACCAACTGATCATCAAAGTCTGCACTCGAAATTGCGTCAATACCACCGGCATACGAAAGATCATTACATCTCTTCATCCTGTCTACCATAACACGATATTGTGTTTTATTCTGGCTTATTCTGTTTCTGTTTATTCTGGCTTCTCTTTCCATTTCCATTTCCATATCCATTTCGACTTCATATATGCCATTTATGTGATCTATAGCCTGTTCCATTCCATTTAGAAGAAATTCTGATGGCTCGTCTGGAGATGGAAGTGTAGTACCAGACAAAAATATTTCACAACACTGGCCAACTGTGTGCGGAGTAGCTGTAGCCATGGCAAGAAACAGACTTTCGATGGGGACAACAGACACAGCATCTTTAAAAAATCTTTTTATGGCATTGTATCTTTTGGATTTCCTTTCATCATCACGACGCTCTAACAAGGCACTTAGGTACGCTAATTCAATGACCCCACGAGGACTGTGCTTTGCAAGCTGTTCTTGTCTTCTCGATACCTTGTACGTCTTGGAAAAGAAAAAAATAAACATGTATCATCACTAAACAATGGAAGCAATTCTTTACACCGACATTAATTCTACATTGTTTGTTGTAAAGGCTATATATAGGCGACAAATATACTGCAAGCACATCATATATACATATAATATTACAAGTAATTTCACTCAATTAAACTACATGTTTACAGAGATGTATATATGCTGAAAAAAGATTTCGAGTGTAGGAGTGCATACATTTGTCTTGAAATTCCTACACACTATCCTCAACTCTTTCCTTAACGCCAGACGATTTTATTTACCTCTGGGGAAGCCCTCGGCTCGATAATTTAAATCATGAGAAATTACGTTTTTCCCCATAAACGGTTTGGCACAGCTATCATGCAAGTAGAAATACCATGATCGCCTCGGATTCTTTTGTTCTCCGAGGGAATGTAAACCTCGTATTTCCCTCATTGCTCATGCAAGAGGGAAATTTTTCCTTTGTCTTCTAATTTTCCCGTGCATGTTGACGAGGGTAAATTAGAAGACAAAGAAATCCTTTGTCTTCTTCTAAATTTCCCGCTTGCATATATTTTCCCTCATCGGCAACATGCACGGGAAAATTAGATGCAACTTCTCTGATCAACCGTGTAAATTTCCTGTCGGCAAGATCTCAAAGTTTTCCTCGGCGATCATATTACAAACTAATACCATGACTTGAGGGAAACTAGCGATTAAATTTCCCCTTTCCCTCGGGAAGATTTGTAAAAGTCCTCGGACTTTCACAAATCTTCCCTCGGCTGCGGGAAATTTAATCGCTAATTTCCCTCAAGTCATGTTATTATTATAAGTAATACCATGATCGCCTCGGATTCTTTGTTCTCCGAGGGAATGTAAACCTCGTATTTCCCTCATCGCTCATGCAAGAGGGAAATTTATCCTTTGTCTTCTAATTTTCCCGTGCATGTCGATGAGGGAAAATTAGAAGACAAAGAAATCCCTTGTCTTCTTCTAATTTTCCCGTGATCAACATGCATGTTGATGAGGGAAAATTAGAAGACAAAGAAATCTTTTGTATTCTTCTAAATGTCCCGCTTGCATATATTTTCCCTCATCAACATGCACGGGAAAATTAGATGCAACTTCTCTGATCAACCGTGTAAATTTCCTGTCGGTAAGATTCTCAAAGTTTTCCTCGGCGATCATAATATTACAAACTAATAACATGACTTTTCGGGAAATTAGCGATTAAATTTCCCCTTTGCCTCGGGAAGATTTATAAAAGTCTCAGGCCTGCGGCCCTCGGACTTTCACAAATCTTCCCTCGGCGTCAGGGAAATTTAATCCCTAATTTCCCTCAAGTCATGTTATTACTTATAATAATACCCCCCCCCCCCTATATAGACCACAAAGGGATGCCGCCTCATTAAATATTCAACTTATTGGAACCTAAATATTCAAACAGAGTAAGCCATCCTAGAATCATTGCTAACTAAACCCTCGTTTATAAAGCAAGTCAAGATATCGTAAGAAGAACTAAAGATACATTTTAGATGAGCAATCACTTCGAGAAGTCGTGAAAAGAACGATTTTAAGTGTCGAAATATGAACCAAAGGCAAAGCGATTTATTACTTTGAAAGCGTTGCTACGCTTTCTGTTACTAAGTGTGATATTTGCATATTTATCCTCAGTGCACGTGCAGGAGACAAAAGAGAAACTCATTAGGGGTCATTAAGGAGATTAAGCGCTTAGGCAAGCCCAGGCGAGAAGGTCATTAACAGTGTTACCATAGCAAAACCGCGTCGCGTCCTTCATTCGTCTTAGGCTCCTTTGGGACCCTCTACTGTTACTCAACCTCCCGTGTAAACGTCACAACCGATAGCTCTCCGACTAATTCCCGAAGATCGTCATTATCAAAAGATGCTTCGACTTATATAAGTAATAGGAACCAAATTTCATTTATGCACTTTACCTTACTGATCGACAGTCAGCAGTTGTGGGCATGTTATAATATTCAAACAGAATAAGTCATCCTAGAATCATTGCTTGCTAAACCCTTGTTTATAAGTAAAGAAATCGTGAGAAGATAGAATGAGGAATCACTTTGAGAAGCCATATATAAGAAGAACTTAAGATAGTGTGAGGAATCAATTCGAAAAGCCGTGAGCTAAGGTGTTTAAAATGTATTAACACTGGCACATAGCAACGTAAAGCTTGTATGTGAATATTATATTAGATATTTGGTTAGCTTTTGCGGTGTTTATACGTTTAAGAACTGTGCAAAGTTCATCAAGGTTCGCTTTGGATGAGCGAGTTGTTAGTTTAAATATATTTTATTGTCGGAGTCTACTTCGGAATATTACAGTACAGAGCTTGGTTAAATAATTCGATGCTATGGTTTGGTGGTTTATAAAAAAATCAGACTCGTACGTGTAGAACACAAATAGAAAAGCCAATAGAAACTCATTAAATGTTACTAATGAGCAAAACACCACGGATTTGCATATATCGTAGAATATTTAATTATTTTGGTGGCTTAAAGGAGGATAATAAGGGGCATGAGGAGGTGCTAATGCGTGGGCATGTTCGGGCGAGAAGGTCATTAGCAGTGTTACCATAGCGAAACCGCGTTGCCTGCTCCGAGCCGTCGGCTCTGGGCAGCTCCGAGCCCCATGCTCTTGGCTCCGAGAGGAGGAGAAAGAGGAGGACGACCCCAATCACCCCGAGGGTAACCCCCAAACATCCCACGGCTACCCTAAACACCCCGGGATACCCAAACACCCCTGGGATACCCCAAACACCCCCGTGGTAACCCCATCACACCCCTGGGGTAACCCCATCACACCCCGGGGTAACCCCAATCACCCCTGGGGTAACCCCAAACACCCATGGGTACCCAAACACCCCCGGATACCCCAAACACCCCGGGATACCCCCAAACACCCCTGGGTAACCCCAAACACCCCTCGGTACCTCCAAACACCCCTGGGGGTACCTCCAAACACCCCTGGGGTACCCCCAAACACCCCCGGGGTAACCCCAAACACCCCCGGGGTAACCCCAAACACCCCTAGGGTAAACCCAAACACCTCTGGGATACCCCAAATACCCCGGGGTATCCCAGAGGTATTTGGATTTACCCCAGGGTTGTTTGCGGTTACCCCGGGGGTGTTTGGGGTACCCAGGGTGTTTGGGGTATCCCATGCGTGTTTGGGGGTTACCCCAGGGGTGTGATGGGGTTACCCCGGGGTGATGGGGTTACACCAGGGGGTCCTCCTCCTCTTTCTCATCGTCTTGGAGCCAAGAGCATGGGGCTCGGAGCTGCTCGGAGCACAGAGCCGAGGGCTCGGAGCCAAGAGCCGACGGCTCGGAGCAGGCAACGCGGTTTCGCTATGGTAACACTGCTAATGACCTTCTCGCCCAAACATGCCCACGCATTAATAACTCCTCATGCCCCTTATTATCCTCCTTTAACCCACCAAAACAATTAAATATTCTACGATATATGCAAATCCGTGGTGTTTTGCTCATTAGTAACATCTAATGAGTTTCTAATGGCTTTTCTCCTTTGTGTTCTACACGTACGAGTCTGATTTTTTTATAAACTACCAAACCATAGCACCAAGCTCTGTAATATTCCGAAGTAGACTCCGACAACTTGGACGAGGTTGAGCAAAATATCGCGATTTGTCAGTGGCGAGCAGATCAATTACTTGCCGATGCCGAAGGCAGAGGCAAATAACTGAACTGCGAGACACTGACAAATCACGATATTTTGTGAAAACCGAGTGCAATAATTGTTTTATTATTCGATTTATTTTTTATTTGACATTGTTTATCTGTAATTATGTCCATTCATTTCTTTCCAGCCCGGCTGAACGAGCGATTTACGTTTGCCGAAATTGAGTGTAACGTGAATGAGCAAAATATTATTTGCTGCAAAACATCATCTCCGGCTAATGCGCATGAGCAGACTGTTATTTGTAGGCAGTTATTTGCAGGTGACGTGGCGGTCCCTCAACCAATTAAGAGGAAGATAAAAATATATCGAATAATAATAAAATATATTTAGACTAACAACTCGCTACGAGTTATCATCCAAAGCGAACCTTGATGAACTTTGCACAGTTCTTAAACGTATAAACACCACAAAAGCGAACCAAATATCTAATATAATATTCACATACAAGCTTTACGTTGCTATGTGCCAGTGTTAATACGTTTTAAACCCCTTAGCTCACGGCTTTTCGAATTGATTCCTCACACTATCTTAAGTTCTTCGTATATACGGCTTCTCAAAGTGATTCCTCATTCTATCTTCCCACGACTTCTTCACTTATAAACAAGGGTTTAGCAAGCAATGACTCTAGGATGACTTATTCTGTTTGAATATTATAACATGCCCCACAACTGCTGACTGTCGATCAGTAAGGTAAAGTGCATAAATGAAATTTGGTTTAACTTATATAAGTCGAGCATCTTTTGATAATGACGATCTTCGGGAGTTAGTCGGAGAGCTATCGGTTGTGAAGTATTACACGGGGGTTGAGTAACAGTAGAGGGTCCCAAATGAGCCTGAGACGAATGAAGGACGCGACGCGGTTTTGCTATGGTAACACTGTTAATGACCTTCTCGCCTGGGCTTGCCTAAGCGCTTAATCTCCTTAATGACCCCTAATGAGTTTCTCTTTTGTCTCCTGCACGTGCACTGAGGATAAATATACAAATATCACACGTATTAACGGAAAGCGTAGCAACGCTTTCAAAGTAATAAATCGCTTTGCCTTTAGTTCATATTTCGACACTTAAAATCGTTCTTTTCACGACTTCTCGAAGTGATTCCTCATCTAAAATATATCTTAAGTTCTTCTCACGATATCTTGACTTGCTTTATAAACGAGGGTTTAGTTAGCAATGATTCTAAGGATGACTTACTCTGTTTGAATATTTAGGTTCTAACCTTAATATAATATTCATGATATGTTATTAAGTAGAACTACCTCAAGTTATCTCTGGCCAATTCAGACATTTAGATTGCTCCAAACTCTCTATACTCACACAGACAATGTTTCAGATAAAAAATATAAAGGGTCTCTATCAATTTCTCTCTCGTTCCTTGTAAAGAACGTCTATTTCGTTAAAGCTTACTGTACGCATGCTCTTTGTACCTACGTGTCCCACAAGTGTTGACTGACAGTGGGGTAAAGTGTATAAATGAAAAGGTAATTACTAATACTTAAAAGGAAGAAAGTGGGATGCCTTTTGATGACGTAACTTCGGAAATTAGTCGGAGACCTATCGGTTATGACGTATTACACGGGGGGTTGACTAACAGCTAGGGTTTGGGGGTTGTATAAAAGTTAGGGTTTAGAGGGTCCCAAAGTAGCTTGAGATAATGACGTAAGCATAAATAATGAGATTAGGGTTAGGAGGTCCCAAAGGAGCCTGAGAATGAATAAATAATAAATTGAATATTTAATGAGGCGGCATCCCTTTGTGGTCTATAGTGGGGGGGTATTACTACTCATGCATGAGCTTCATTTTAGTTCATTGCAAAGCTCTAGTGGTGGTATTGATTATTGAAAAATTTTATACCCTGAAAGTTTATCAAAGTGAAGAAATCGTGTTTCTAATAAATCAGACAGACGGACGAACGGACGGACGGACGGACGGACGGACGAACGAACGAACGGACAGACAGACAGACAGACAGACAGACAGACAGACAGACAGACAGACAGACAGACAGACAGACAGACAGACAGACAGACAGACAGACAGACAGACAGACAGACAGACAGACAGACAGACACACTACCAGAGAAACGTGGACTAGATAGATAAAAAAATATTGTCCCTACGGTTGTTTTTGCCGGTACATTTTTTGCTGGCATATATTTAGACTCTTCAAAATGTGTTTTCGCCCTCACAGTAACGCTGTTTGAATGCGTAAAATGTGAACTTGGCATTCTTGTCTGCACTTCGGATTCTGTTGACTTCGAATAGTCGACAGGCAGATGTTTATCATCTCCAATGGATACTTCATTCACGAACCACATACTACTCCCTGAAATCTTAGCCACAACTTGTTTTCCAATGTCTTCAAACTGAACTTCAGTAATTTTGGGGGCGATGTCTTCCGGTTTCTTAGTACTGCTGCAAGAGTTCTTTACTAGCAACTCGGGCAGTTCATCAATGAGGCATACTCGAACTTCGTGGTCGTATCTTTCTATTTTATGCTGCAAAAATACACAAAGATACGACACGGTTATTTTTCTTCCTCTTTGTGCCAGCAAGCTACTATAAGAGATTATGCATGCTGAAGGACCTGTCGCATCGTAATGCTTCGTTTAGCATAGTTATACCTACGTTAGTAAAAAAGTGGGACAAATCTTCTCTTCTTCGCATATTAGATACGTTTTCTTGCATGAATTGTCTTACACAACTAAACAATAAACTTGCGACTGACTGGCACTATACCTGAAAAGTTAAACCAAGTTCAACAGTTTGCGACATCGGTTTTCGTGTTCACAAAATAATCCGGCGATTGCCCCGTGACTGTCGGCTGGGACAATTGATTGATTGTATGTAAAAAAGACTATCTACATTGATTTGCATTTTGTGTTATATGATGCCAAAGTGTTATACCGATTTGAGGCGCAGCGTTACTATACCTATGCGGCATTCTTCAAATTAAAGAAAAATTTAAATTTAAAACGAGTGAGTGATAAAGTGCCAAGAATCCAGAAAAAACAGAGATGCTTCAATGTACAATCCTGGTCAAAATCACTCGGACACCTTGCCTTAAATCACATCTGAAATCAAATTTCCTTCTGAAAATCATTCCCCCCGCTCCCCCCATTCAATGTTGATAAAAATTTGCACTGAACATACTTTGTATTTCATTTTCTAACCAACATTGAACGGGGGTAGTGGCGATGTTTTTTGTACATTATGTTAGGAATTGATGCGCTTATAAACTTCGTTTTAATTATACGCGACTGACCAGTTAATTTTGGCCATGATTGTAGTACTTACGTTAACCAGATGAGCAACACGCATGTCCAATAGATTTTTTTCGTCCAACGACAAAATGTCTCTTGCTTGATTTGCATTTAAATATCTGCATTTGTGACTTCTACTGGAGGAATCCAAAATGTAATACATTCCAAATATATCAAAAGTAGGAAGCATATATTTCTTAATGCCAGATTGACATGCATATTTCACGACTTTATCCCATAAACTAATCAATTCCTAAAAAGACATGTACAATTTGCTTATTTAAGAACATTTGACTTGATCAAGGTGCTCGTTCACGTAAACAATCGATAAATTATAATTAAAAATATGCTGCCTTTCTTACATAGTACATGTGTAGAGTAAGAATAAAAATTATAGTAATGGTATATAAGAGTAAAAAAATAAATGTATGAATGACAGTACAAACTGGTTACCAAAATTACCAAGCAAAGGAAAGTATAAAAGCATGTTTCCTCATAAATTATTAATGATTTAAGAATCTAATATAATAGAATATAAGAAGAATATAAACCCAGAGGTTATTTGTGGAATTATGTAACTGAATATCTATATTCCCCTCGCATTGCATGCATGCATGCAGACAGCACTTCCTTGCAATAGTAACTTCTAGTTATAATCTGTAAAGTTGCAAAAGTACAATAGCAGCAGCCGTGTACTATTGACTTGTACCAGTGAACTCGATGTAAGTTAAAATCTGTAAACGCGTAAACCAAAAGGTGAGGCAAAAAGTTCCAGGCCTTTACGCGGTTTGCAGGTAGGTTTCAGTCTCCCACAAAATGTTTTTTACACGGCCGCCCATCTTGAGCGAACTGCGAAGGCTCGAAAAAAGGTTTGAAAAATTATTTATCAAATTATTTTGTCAGACTAAACGTGCATTTAATGGACTCCCATTGTTGTGCAGTGCCGTTGTTGTTTTATTTACTGCATGTATAGCAGTCCAAAACTATACAGTAAATTAAGCTAGGGATGAAAATAGGCTGAGAAAACAGACGTCCTTTTGTTGGCTAGGATGAAAACAACCAGCTGGAAAGGTGAGAACAAGAGTGAGAAAGCTATTCTTGTATGAGTTTGAAGACGTATTGATACTTGATATTTCATAATATAAATCTAATGTCATTTTCTTATTTCTGTTCCTTTAATTTTTTGGTCGAATGTGTTAAACGGCTTTTTGTAACTAATGATATTTTAAGAAATAACTGACAACTAGATTGTTTATTTTTCACGTTTACTCATGGCTAGTTGTTGTTTTCGGTACGAATGCTGAATGCTTTTTAAACAGAACGACACATGAAACTGAAACAGCATATTCTACTCAGTTTGTGTTGATTTTTTGTATCCTCTTCGGAGTAACGAAACTCTAATATATGGGAAGAATAATAATTTCAAATGAAGTCAAATCACTGCTGTAGAGAAAAGTTTTCTGACTGCCCCAACCTACCAGTGCTCTACCACTGAGCTATTGGGACTCCCGGCTGAGACAGTTAGAAATATCCATATATCAAATATCGCACACATTACCGTAGCTCATCGGGGGATATCTAATCCACCTAAACGAAGAGTTAGGTATCTTTCTCCAGGACAGAGAGGTATCTTTCTCCAGGACAGAGTCGGCTTGACCCAAGTCACCGCAAGTTATAAACATTCAGTTGTCCTTCAGCAGCGTATATATGTGAAGAAGAAGAAGACGAATTTCAAACGAAGTCAAATTACTGCAGAGACCTTGGGTTCGATTCCCGGTTGGGGTAGTCAGAAAACTTTTTTTACAGCAGTGATTTGACTTCATTTGAAATTCTTCTTCTTCTTCACATATATACGCTGCTGAAGGACAACTGAATGTTTATATCTAATATAAGGTTTATATTATAACGAAAAGTTTGATTTAATTTCTTGACTGACAAACTTCGTGCACGTTTTGTAAAGACAATGACTTTTACTATAGCAACAAATAAATTACTGCATAATTAGTTAGCCCAACCAATCAAAATTTAAAATGCACGTTTAGCAAAGCATGAAATGATTCAATAAACAATTTTTCAAACCTTTTCGAGCCTTCGCGGTTCGCTCAGGACCGATGGCCGTGTAAAAAAACATTTTGTGGGAGACTGAAACCTACCTGCAAACCGCGCAGGGGCCTAGAACTTTGCCTCACTTTTTGCCCCCACGAATGCATGACTGGACGTTAGCGTTCCAGGTATCAGATTTTATCTTACATCGAGTTCACTGGCTTGTACCCGCCCCAATTACCTAAATCAAAACAACGATAACAATGCAATCATATCTTGCAGAAATTCAGCAAGTGTAAAAGTGCACACATTTGTTGCATTATACGTGAACTAAATCATAGAACAAAGAGTTTGACCGCGTTTCCACAAACTTTAATTCTAGAAACTGTGCAAATTAAAACTTACAGGTGAGTCTGTTGTGTGACGCAGTGTATCAAGAGGTATTTGGACAATCTTATCAACTAAGATCAGCACCAGATCCTGCAAAAAACGATATTCATCAAGCAAACAAACACTTACAATTAAAATTCCAGATGAACAGAGCACTGACATGATAAACAATTCAGAACAATAACTACATGTAGTCTATATCTAATCATAGTGTTATATTGTAAACTAAAACATATTTCTTTTCAACTGTCAATTAGACTAATATGCCCATGCACTTAAAAAATAAGCTTAAAAAATATATTATGTTCAATTTATTTTTCTCTTGATTTTATTTGGCCATGAAGTTGCTTTATTATACAACACAGGGCAGCCTCATACCCAGGCGCTTTTTGTTTGAGGTCGGCTATATTGCGAGTTCCGAGTTTGCGAGTCTGCGAGTCGCGAGTCTGGGGCTTCCGGGTCGCGTCCTTCCCAAAAACCTCCACGCGCTTATTAAAACTTCCTCAAAAGCGCCGGGTACGGGGTAAAAAAGCCGGGATACGAGAACCCACCTCCCCCAAAAGAACGCCTGGGTACGAGGCAGGTGCGGATCTCTGCGTCAGGATGTCGATAAGTTCGAAGACGAGTTCATGGTAAGTTTAAATATGTTTTATCTTGTTTATCGTATATGTTATAAATTACGGTGGGAAAATCATGATCAAACTTTTTCCGACAATTTAATAAATAATGTTTTGTTTGAATTTCGTTGTACTGTTTCGCTAGCTTCACATGTGGTCGAGAATTAAAAATGCAATATAGTCTTTTCAGTCGAGTGTTCCTCAGTGACCTCAGTGACCTAGAACGAATAATTTTTTTCTCGGAAAAATCATGTTTGTTAATTTTTTAAAAATTTCGTTCTACAGAATTTTTTAAATCGGCCTATTGATTACTCATACTTCAAGAAAAGTTTTAAAGAAAAAAAATATTGGGGGTCACCAAAGTTTTTTTTCGAATTAAACTAGTTTGAAGGGTAATTGGCAGCCATTTTAAAACGTCATTGTTGCCATAACAACAACTGTTGCTACTTATTTGGTAACCGTTTTTGATTGTCAGATGTAGATTGTAGATGGGAATGTACAATTTTGCATACTAAATATGGTGTAGGGTTCATGGCGTCATTGTGACGTCATATTCATTGTTTTTTCGGTCCTTTTTAATATTTTCTTTTCTGAATGCCTTATTTTTATTAAAATCATTATTTGCAACCTTTTTTCTTTTGATAAAGGCCAAATGGTCAGAATACACTAACATAGCTAAAACAAACACAGTTTTTGACATAATTATGATGTCATTACATTTTATAGCTGTAATAGTGATATCTGAAAATCCACATTCTCTTATGTCATTCTCTCATGTCATTCTCTTATGTCATAGAAATACTAATTTAAGAGGGATGTACAATTTTATGCTTATTTGCATTAGATTTGGCACAAGAAAAGTTCAATGCTTTAATTGGGCCTTAAAAATATAAAATATTAGGGAATTGTTGTAAACCAATAAATACTAGTTCTTATTGTCGATGCTCCGTAACAAAGAACTGGTTCCAGACCAATGCGTCATGTGTCTCCTTATTCAGTTCCCCCAGCAGTAGCAGTAGTAATACTAGTGACAACATATAAACATTATATCATCTGCATCATCGATTATTTTATAGTTATCAATTTGATGAATCAACTATTGACAATGAATTGGAAAAAAACAACCAAGTTAGGATACCTATCATTTCGGATGGTCATTGTATAGTTCAAGCATTCTAGTCTTAACTAATGAACACTGCTATCCACTGAAAAGCTATGTCAAGCTTCTTCGTTGCGCCTGCAACGAAATAGAAGACAATCTGTCTTTTTATTCTGACAAAATAACATCAGATACTGATGTTTCAGGCGAGCTTGACGAGTATAAGAGGGAAAAGAAGTACAATAAAGACATCGTCGACTTGATCTTATACGCTCTTGCAAATTCCACTCAATCAACCGTATTAATCTATTATGTCCACGATGGCGTCTTTAAAACACACGAAATTTCACCAACGAGAGATGGCCAAGTATCCGAAAGGCGTGTGACGCTCGCTCGTGTGGGAGAGCATTATGAAGCAGTGCTGAACGCTGATACGTTCACTCACCTGTCGAAAGCAACTGAAGCTAGATTCACATCGTTCAGATTCAGGAAGCTACAGTTTACACGTTATGGTGACTCTGATTCCACCAACGATAACGGCTTGGAAAATTGTCTAGGAAGGAATGTTTCTCCAAACAAGTTAACACCTGATGTATGGGCAGATGTCCCTGTTACAACATGTACAGCTCTGCCACCTGACATTGATGGCACTAGAGTTTACGAGTTACCATTTATTAACCCAAGTTATCGCATGCACTCTTCTGTTGACGGACGCAAATGGAAGATATATATATGTCCTCTAAACATATTGGATTCAAAGGAATACGTCGACTCATCCACTGTGCAGGTTCCTCCCACTGCAAGAATTCACTTTGCAGCTTCCGAAAACAATGGGGACAAAATACCGTGCACTTCGATAAGAATAATCAGTGCAAGATTTGTGGAATGGCAGCCGATTATCTTCCCTGCAAGGCCAGAAAAGTGTGGGAATTTAACGATGCTCGAAAGACAGTTACTGTTTATCACTATGGCATCCACACATGTCCCGTTGTCTCAAAAATACCTCCAAAGCTGCTGTAGCTGCTCTCAAGAAGAAGTTTAAAGCCAATCCAGCAATGCATGAAGCCTCAAAAAGCGGTTAATTCGTTAATTTCAGAAGCAATAAAGCAGGGACATCCATGGGAGGGGATAGAGGATTTGACAGATGATCGTCTTAATCCCAGCCTACCGAAAAATGTCAAGCAGAAAGTCCGAAAGGAGCTCCACCCTCACGGACACAGTTTTGAGGCGATTCAAACACTCAAAACGTCGCTCGACAAGAAAGACCCGCTTTACATATTTGAAGTCAATGACAACCGGTTTAACAGCGGTAAGCCAACATTTGTATTTTCTACAAGCACTGATAAGACGAAGCTTGCGGCGACCATGACCCGTGACCAAGATTTTTCACACAAGTTTGCATTCTGCTTTTTCGACGGCAAGCATGGCAGAGTTCAAGGGATGAAAACTCTGACTGTAAGTGTTTTCCATTGTGGATTGCGAAGAATGGTGCGCTTAGCAGTGATGCACTGTGAGCATGAAGATGCGTTGCATCTTTCACTTTTTTGGCAGCTTTTCAACAAAGCCCTAAAGATTGCAACAAACAACCCTAATGCTGTCCTCAAGCCGTACGGGTATATGATGGACGAAGGTGGTGCAGAGTGGGCAGGTCTCCAGACGGCAGGGGGCGAAGAAGAAGTCAAGAATGCCAAAAGTTGTCAATTTCACTTTAAACAAGCGGTCAATTGGGAAGCAGGGAAGCTGCAAAGCTCAAAGTCAAAGTTTGAATTCAAGCGCCTAGCAAATGCTATGCTTGTAGCACACACATGCTGCTGCATATGACAAGGCATATGGAAATATCGCCAAGTTTATTCATCAGAAGCCGTTGAAACGAGGTATTCTAAAGTCTTGGTTAGATTGGTGGGACGAAAGGAAGCACCACGTATTTTACGCCTTCCGTACTCTTCCTTTCATTCCAACAACCAATCAAAGCGAGTGCCTAGTTCATTCATCGTGGGAGACTACTCAGAGCTCAAAGATGTCTTTAATTGATGTAATCTACGATGATGTGGCAGATTCCGTGAAATTTGCTCGTCATTTGAAGCTAATTGGAGATGGTTCTCTCGCTCTAGCAACTGGAGTTACACACTCCATAATAGAACCGCGTGAGAGAGAAATGCAGCGAAGATAGAAATCCGTTCAAAATTGACCCAAAGTGCAAGCACCGCCACGATAAAAGGGCCAGAAATAGTAAGTATCCCCAAAACGAAAACCAGACCATGGGAAAGAGTGCTTATGACGGAAGCACATCTAATCCATCTGATCCTATCTGGTAGCAGTTCTGAGGATCTCCCCGATAAGGAAAGCGAGCGTATTCCAGAGTTATTGATAGAGATATTTATTCACCCTCCATATAGTTGATTGGGTTTGTTTAATGTTTTATGTCAACTCGTCATTCGTCAAGTATACTTTCCACGACTGATTCGAACTTTAAAATCCGTTTTAAAGGTCAATTGGGTACACACATCTGCCAAAAAAAACCCATCCCGACTTCTTTTGGGGGTAGTAAATGGCCAACAAACAACAGATTTTAGTCATTAAACATGGAAATTTACGATACTAGAACACACTTTGTTCTTCGTCTAATTTTCCCGCCATATTTGATTTCAAGTCAGCAAATGCTTGATATCCTACAATATCCCTAGTATCCTCTTCAACGGATCCATTATTTTCCTTTATCTTCCTAACTTTATCGTATGAACCCACATGTACCACAACGCTCCTTCGCTCCTCATTCATCTCGCGCCAGCCCTCGCGTGTATTGATGACGTACGTTTACACGCAAGATATACGTTCTACGCACGCGTAGCTAATCCGGTCAGCCTGGATTAGGTCCCAGTCGACAGCCGCAATTTCCGATCGTGTTGGTTCTCAAAAGTCGTTAAATAATTACATCACAACAGTTGGAACATTTTCCCAATCTTGCTCCACCGAACAAACTGCACAGAATGATAGTTCATCACAACACGTGGAGTCGATTCATTACCAACCAGCGAGCGAAGCAAATGACAGAAATCCCTTTCTTCTTAAATTTCTGGTGTCCGACGTGAATGGCGAAATTTGGCAAAGCCCTACAGCGCAAAACACATATTACCATGCTGACGTGGCTTTCGTCCGGAGGAACAACCCATGCACCTTTGAGGAGAGTATGGTCGTCATTCCTCCAAGCGTGAAGAAAGATCTCAAGCATGAACATAAACTCTACCTTCGCCAACACTTTGATTTGGATCTTTAAGCCTTAAGGTATTACATTTATGTAAGCAATTGGTTTGTGGTCCGCTTACTGTACGTTTTGTTCATTACGATTGGCTATAACGCGGAATTTACTAATGACAGTACAGTCACAGTATAGGGCCAAAGATTCATAGGATTTTTGAAAATCCTGCAATATGTACCGTTTATGACAGTTACTACAGTCGTTATTTAAGAAAGGTTGTGTTTATTTTTAATTGTTTTGTTGGACAGACTGCGTGCATGGATACCTCAGAGTAATCTATAGCATTTGACTCGTAAAGACGATTAGTTTTCAAGGACGACCATGCATTGAGTTACATGTTCTTTGATACTGTCTAACTGTATGCTGCAGATGATTTAGTTAATCCGTATATGTACTTAGTGTTTTGTCCAGTTTCTGGAAACCTATCTTTCTCTATAATTCAACTGCGTGACCTTGTATTTTCTCTCTCTTTATTTTGGCATCTATAGAGCTATAGGTTGATTTTCATTTGCTACGTTTTTCCCTGTACATAAAACGTAAAATTAAAAATTGAATATGGTTCAAATCATGCATTTACGCATAAGAACCAGCCGTAGTCGCCCCTTTTGCAAATACCATAATACATTGAGCCTTGGGTAACATTGAAGCAATTCATATGGAGTTAATTGGAAAAAGGGAGCTACAATCATGGCCATAAATAATTGGGACAGCAGTGCAAATGAAGAGTCTGGTAGCCTAACACAAGAAAAACTATAATATATCGCCTTGAATCCTTACCTAACAATCCCTCCCCTCCCCCCTCCATCAATGTTGTTTCATTTTATACTTGGTGTGATATAACGACGAAAAAGAGCAATAGAATGGCAACATTGAAGGGGGGAAGGGGGCCAACTTCGAATGCGTAGTGGTTTTTACGAACTATCGTAGGGTTTTTGGCCATGATTGTAGGTAAACAGTATTGTTGTGCTCCTGGACACAATATCAACAACAGCTTTATTCATATTTGTCTTGTAGCTTCTACCACTCGCATACAGTCCACAAGAGGCCCAGCCTCCCCCGTCCCCGCGCTCCCCCTACCAATCACAATGTACATAAATCGCTATAAACACAGCAAAGTAGTGAGAAAGATTTTTCTGTCAGTTTAAAACCGTTTAAACTTGCTGCAAATTACTCTCAGAAGGCAGGAAATACTATTTCAGAGACCCTATATCCCCCCCCCCCCCCCCCTCCCTCAACTAATTTTGCCTTGCTACGGCCATGCAAAGAACTGGTTATCTCAGCGTAGATTCTTTTCTCAAATATTGGAAAATATTATTTGTTTTTAAATAATTGCAGATTTTTGACTCGCAACTCGCATGCTAGACAAACTCTTTTTGTTTACTACGCCCCCGCGTGTGGTGCGCGCGTGGAAGCACAGGTTATACCAGGGGGGTTATACTTCCAGTAAAATTGCGCGCTGTGATTAGTTGCTGACGTAGCAAGATAATGTTAATGCCCTATATAATCCCAGATCAGCGCCCTTGATTGGAAACAAACAAAAATCCCAAAACATAGCTTTAAAAACTTTTATTGTCTCAAGACGAAGAAAATAACTGAAAAGAATGACGACAAACATTGTCAATGCGAAAGTAAATTTTGGCATCCATGCAGACGAGAAAGAAACGGCAGAAAATAACGCTAGTCCGGTATTCTGACGAAGTTAAAGAAAGCGGCATAGTACAAAACAAGGACTGGACTCGTGGACTGGACTCAAACACTGACTCAAACATGGGAAAATTTATAAAAAAATATGTGTATTAATAATTATATGCTTTCGAGACTTCGTGCCTCACTATCGCAATACCAACCGCTATTCAACATTTATAACAGCTTAAACCAGTGCTGTAGTTCGTTGCACATTTCATATTATCACTCACAACTTTGATAATATAAACTGTATCTCGATATGTATGTTTGTGAATACACAACCTATACGCGATCGACTTAACCCCTTCTCAACTTAAACTCGAAAATATCCTGGTGTAAGCTGACTAACATTTATTCCCGAGCCCGAGCCCGGGCGTAGGGCCCGAGCCCGGGCGTAGGGCCCGAGCCCAGGCGTAGGGCCCGAGCCCGGGCGTAGGGCCGAAGCCCGGCGAGGGTGCTAATCTCGACACGCGTGGAGTCATTTTACACGCGTGGACAAGAGTGATATGCGAACAAATTTCTGTGATCTGAATATTTATTTATTTGTTTGTTTCTATGCATGGTCAGTGAACTCGATGTAAGTTAAAATCTGATACCTCAAAAAGTGAGGCAAAGTTCTAGGCCCCTGCGCGGTTTGCAGGTAGATTTCAGTCTCCCACAAAACATTTTTTTTACACGGTCACCAGTCTTGACCGAACCGCGAAGGCTCGAAAAGGTTTGAAAAATTGTTTATTGAATAATTTTATCACGCTTTGCTAAACGTGCATTTTAAATTTTGATTGGTTGGGCTATGCTGCCGAACTAATTATGCAGTGATTGTTTATTTGTTGCTATGGTAAAAGTCATTGTCTTTACAAAACGTGCACGAAGTTTGTCAGTCAGGAAATTAGATCAAACTTTTCGTTATAATATATAAAACCATACTTATTAGAATTTCGTTACTCCGAAGAGAATACAAAAAATCAACACAAACTTAGTATAGAATATGCCGTTAGTACCAGTAAGTTTCATGTGTCGTTTTGTTTAAAAAGCATTCCACATTCGTGCCGAAAACAACTAGCCATGAGTATAAAAAGTGAAAAATAAACAATCTAGTCAGTTTATATTTCTTAAAATATCATTAGTTACAAAAGGCCGTTTAACACATTCGAACAAAAAATTAAAGGAGCAGAAAATAAGAAAATAACATTAGACGTATATTATGAAATATCAAATATCAATACGTCTTCAAACTCGTACAAGAATAGCTTTCTCACTCTTGTTCTCACCTTTTCAGCTGGCTGTTTTCATCCTTAGCCAGCAAAAGGACGTCTGTTTTCTCAGCCTATTTTCATCCCTAGCTTAATTTTCTGTATAGTTTCGGACCACTATACAGTAAATAAAACAACAGCACTACACAACAATGGGAAACCATTAAATGCACGTTTAGCCTGTCAAAATGTTTGATAAATAATTTTTTCAAACCTTTTTTCGAGCCTTCGCAGTTCGCTGCGAACTTCGCTCAAGACGGGCGGCCGTGTAAAAACATTTTGTGGGAGACTGAAACCACCTGCAAACCGCGCAGGGGCCTGGAACGTTTTGCCTCACCTTTTGGTTAACGCGTTAGCGTTCCCTGTGCATGGTACGTGGAACAATAAAATCTATTCTTCACGACAAAAAAACTTTAACAACATAATTCGTTCTTGACAAAAAAACTTCAAAAAAGGCTTTTTTTGGATACGTATATCCTGTTCAAAAGGACAGAAACAAATCAACGTTTTCGTATAAAGCAAAACAACATCATTAGTAGAAAAGAACCCGACACACCGAAACTAGAAAGGAGGAAAAAGCAATAGCGAAAAAGCCCACGAAGAAAAAGGCCGAAAAGGTTTATAGCTTATGGTAAAAATATAGAGCGGCCGCTTTCAGTATTAAATCACGAACATTTAGTAGCAATGCTGTTCGAGTTTCCCTGTTTTTAATATATTCTGTCACTGTTACAGTAATTTTGTTTTCTAACTTGTGTGTCCTTGACCTTGAAGTATTTTAAACGTATCCGTTATGTTTTTGCTTGCCCGACATGTTTTACCTGTGGCTGCCGTCTTATCTCCTTTTAAATATACTTAGCGTGGTTTGTTTATAATTTGGCATAAAACTCGGAAAAGGAGCAATTTTTCGTCTGTAAAACATATAAATGCTAAGGTCTAAGGTGAAAA
Organism: Paragorgia papillata; assembly: GCA_035771165.1. NCBI lineage: Eukaryota > Metazoa > Cnidaria > Anthozoa > Scleralcyonacea > Coralliidae > Paragorgia > Paragorgia papillata. Next base: position 546,900 of record JAWNZC010000191.1, read on the forward strand.
CAGTTTCAACACTTAAGATCTTGGGATGAAATTTGTTTTTACTATTGTAAATGAACTTGAAATGCCATAAATGAATATAGCCGTGGCAGCCAGTCAAATATCAGTGCCTTTGAAAAATGCAAATATTTTTAGATGGTCTAGCAATGTTTTGTAAACATGGAAAAAAAGAACTGTAAAATATATATATCTTAATATACCTAATATAGGTCTATTATTTCTATGGTTTGCATGCATGCAACATGCAACATGGTCGAGTTCAAACCGTGGATGCGACCTGCAATTTTCTTCATCTCTATTCTTTTTCTGAATATTGTCTTGAAATTTTCCCTTGTTATTTATTACCTTTTCCTTTAAAAATTAGAGTTAAACAATTCCTCTTATTTAAAATATTATTCTTTAATTAAAAGTTGAAGACTATGTTTTGAATTGTTCCAACACGAGTGGCTATTTGCAGGCTCCCAATGAAAAAGAGTGTGAAGGTGTTTGCGATTAAACTTTGCAACTATGAACCTGGCGTGGCTATACCTATGTCAGTGAGATATGAAGCTATAGAAATGGCCGCGCAAATGCCGATACGTGAAGTGAGTAGAAGGTTACGTATTCGACGTTCAACTGTTTCGAAATACGCCAAAATATATCGGGATAAAGGCGACATTGAACCTTGTCCAAGGAAGCACATCAGAACACCAAGTAAACTATCATTTGGCGACTCTATATTATTGGAAACTATTGTCAGAATAAAGGATCGACCTCACTTAAAGAAATGAAATCTGAATTGTCCAATTTTGGTGACTGCGGGGAAGTGTCAACTTCCACAATATCAAGACATGTTCGCAATAGACTACCAAGCACCAAAGACTACTCGCACAAACGGCTAGGGAAGTGTGCAGCTCAGCGATTCACGCATGAAAACCTTGTCTATACGCAGTTGTATCTTGATTACTTGTCAGACAAAGATCTTTCCGCAGTAAAATTTTTTGATGAGACAGGATTTCAGCTGCCGGACAGCGGACACAGAGTTTATGGTTATTCACCTGTGGGAGAACAATGTATTGATTCACGACGCTACCTATCAACCGCCAACATAACTTTGAATTTTTTAGCAGGTATTGATGGAGTTAAATATGCAAACATGATTCCGGTGCTTCGAATACCATTGAATTCTTAAGGTTTTTTGCTGAAGCACTAAACACGGTTGATCCAGGCACCCAAAGACCAGTAATGGAGGTTGGGGATATTTTAGTTGTCGACAAGCTTGCTGTCCATCATGGAGAAGCCGGGGATGGAACTTTTGTACTTACCAGTGTATTCACCAGACCTTAACCCGGTCGAGGAAATGTTTTCAAAGCTGAAATATCTTTTGAAGTACCGATACGAAGATATTGTGTTCGACAATTTAGAATATGCAGTTTGGTGTGCAGTCGGTGATTTAGAGGCGGCTGACACGTACGGTATTACCGCCACGCTGGATATCTCATTTAATACAAACACTACTAGTTAACCTAGCCTGCGTAGCAGGCGTTCTGTTCTGGGGCTCTGGTTCTGGGGGAAGGGGTTGAGAGGGGCAGCGGAAAGAGGCTTGAGAGGGCGCCGGTGGAGCGCGCGCGAGACCTGTTTTCTGCTCGCCTCGCTTTATTTTTTTCTTGCCTCTCGCGCGCGCTCCACCGGCGCCCTCTCAAGCCTCTTTCCGCTGCCCCTCTCAACCCTTTCCCCCAGAACAGAACGCCTGCAGTTAACCATGCACGTCCACGGTTCAAATAATTACAACATTTAATACGAATTTACTTTTTCCAACGACTACGAGGATTCCGATTGTTCACATTGCATACGTTTACAATGTAGTATAGTTCAATACTGCTAGTACATGTAAGTAAAGAAACTAGTAACGGATTTTTTTAAATACGCATTTATATTCTGTTTACCGAATAATGGTTTTGAAAAATGTTGCTATATTAAACATTACGCTATGAGTTCAAACGTCAAACTTTTCATGATTTATGATTTATTAAGCTTCAGCACATTACATAAAAACAGTAAAAAATGCTAGGGATATCGCAACAGGTTTGACTCCAATTACTGCGGTCCCGATAAACTAAAAACATTAAAATTACATAATATAAATACAATAGTTAAAAACAACAATTTATACTGTTAACAAGAGACCTAGCTCTTTTGCATTTAATACACACAGACTTCCAGGTTCTCGGATCTTCTGTGTCATACGATTTTGTTAGAGCATCGCGGTAGTATAGTACTAGTCCGTATTTAAAAGAGCTAAAAGATTTGTTCTTGTTTCTCAAGTCTGAATTAAGAATATTCCAGACTTTGGTAGTTCTAATAAAATAAGATGTCTGAAAAGTTACAGTTCTTGCAAAGGGAACAGTTAGACTTATACAGTCATCATTGGATAAGCTTCGAGTTTTCCTTGAGGAAACGGCAACAAGACGCACGCCGTGTGATACAGACGCCATACCATTAATTATTTTATAAAGCATAACTAAATCCAGATATTCATGCCAGTATGTAATAGGCAATAGGTTGAGCTTGTTTTTCATGTGTCTAATCTATATGATGAGCGCGGAGTCGCGGAGATATCTCCTTTGTTGCACATGAAAAGTTCGACATTTGAACAAGCCTATTTTAAAGTTCAGAGTAATACGAACCTAAACTTTGTCTTCTTGATTATTGAAAATTAAATAATACAGTAGAAGTAAACAATACCAGTGTTCAAGTTTCAATGTTTTAAACACAATTTGATGAATACAGTATTTGAAAACAAGACAGTTATGCCATGGCGATAAACAATCCACAATAGACGAATTTAATTGCAAATAACTTCGTCGACATGAGTTACATGTATATATTATTAAAAACGTCAATTTAGTTTAGCACCATCGCATAATCCCGTGTGGCTGATATGAAACGAATCTAATTCGTGCATGTGTCAATTCGCGCGAATTATGATGGATGTATTGACGCGTTGAAGTTGCGGCGAACAAAATTCAGACAATTACTTTAAATTCGTCTGCTGTACTTCGCTATGTTACCGATTTTAAGATCTAAAATTCTTGTATATGAAGAGCAAATTCAAACCTAACTAATTTACAAGCAACACGTTTGATGTTTTGTCGAACACTACAGCCGTGAAACACAGCGATTGGTATGTTCTAAAGAATAATGTAAACAATATTAAACAAACATAAACCTGTCAAATGTCTGTCGGAGCTTTTTATGTTCTTCGCAACATATAAATTAAATACAAGAAAACTCAACATTCAACGATGCGTTGCGGCATTGAAATATGCGACCAGGACTTTAAACTGACAGTAATATACACATCCTCTCGTTTTCAAACACTGGTGTATCTTTCGAGCGCTGCATGGTACCATAATTATTCTCACAAGATGATGAGAAGCCAAAGCAATCTCGATTCACACGAACAGACCCTGACACCCTGTTTACGACTTTTATTATAATCATACTTCGAAAATGCATGTGTTTCCTTTGTTTGGATGGCAGTATACTGTAATGTATTGTCCTTGCGCGAACCAGGATTGGCAGGAATAAACCAGGAATACTAGTGTATCAATAAAACTCAACAGTGCGGGCTCTTTGAAAATCAAAGGTAACTTAATCAAAGGTTACTTTATACGCAGCTATATGAAAGAAATATCAGTCAAGGTTCTGGCTACTCGTGGTCGTGAACGCTATCGTTTAAAACAAAATACTTGCCGCTTCGCCAGAATCAGAATCACTACTGGATTCATGATTTGTTATTCCCTCTGTGTCCGCGATTGCCTCGAGATTACAAGGCTCCTTGGTGACCAATGACAATCTTGTGGCCATTCTAATCTGTCCTTCCTCTTCATCCTCTGTATGTGGTTCAAGTAAACTGGTCGCCATATGAGAGTCGACGTCTCTCCTCTTTGCTGGAAATTGGACTCCATACTGTAAGAAGCGAGTTTGCTTTCGATTGCTGAGGATCTCTGCCGTTTTTCTTTACTCGAGTTTAATTGCAGAACATTATCTTGATACTTTTGTTCCATAAGTGTCTTCACCGTTTCACGGGAAGGAACTGAACCGCGCCTGAAGTTCTTCTTGACAAACGCAACATCTTGCTGTATCTTTAACCAATCGCGCAAGCCGTTTTCATCATAATCATTGGGGAATTCTTCAACAAGTATTTCTTCCACGTTTTTGTTGACCGAGTTGGTAACACGAGAAAAGGCAGTTTGGCGGGCAATTAAGTCTTGCTTCATCTTCTTTACGGAAGTTTCCAGAGCTACAATAGCGCACTTTTTTCCTTGAAAAGCAAACTTCTCATCGGTGTGCCAAATTTGACAGGTCACCACAAAACAATGCAAAATCGCATTTGTCCTCTTTACAAGACCTCACTGTGTGACTCCTTTGATGGCAATTTGAACACTTTTGACTCGTTCGACCTGTTACTGAGGCAGCTTCTCTGATTCGATCGGACATGGTTTCTAACTCCCTTTTCTTTTGTGTTAATTCATCAGTTTTCGCACTAAGTTCATCTTCCTTGTTCTTGATGTAGCGTTCCACTGGCGACACCAGATCTAATGTTCGATTCATGGAACATGGCACTGTTGCATTCTTCGAGACTGTAGATTTTGACGTGCTAGGATTAGCAGCGAACGTGGCCGAGATGTCTCTTCTTGAACGAGGATTGTTCTTTTCGGGACTATCATATACCTTTTTTGATAAAGAACTTGCATGCTGGGTAGATTTCACTTTTGTAATCATGTTTAGAATGAGACGTCTATGTCCCTCTGGCACATTTACGTCAAGACTTTGAAAATCATGCTCTCGCCAATACTTCATGGTTTGACTGGAAGTAAAGCCAAGTAGGCGGAAAGCAGGAACATATTCCAGTAGATCGGAGTCAATCTGCTTAAAGAAATATTCAATGTCCATTCTTGCTTACCAAACAGTTTTTATGGCACAATTTGAAAGACTAAACATGGACTATTAAACAGGCTCCAAACGTCACATGTTTGCGCCCAATCATGCTATGTTTGATGCCAATTGGTTCATGTTTGATGTCCAATTAGATCATGTTTTTTTTTGTTTCCGCTTAGGTGCAACCGACAGTATACGTCGGTTGCAAGACGTTACGTTTGCGAGGCCTTACCTTGCGTTATGAGACCTTACGTTACATTGTGAGACCTTACGTTACATTGTGAGACCTTACGTTACATTGTGAGACCTTACGTTACATTGTGAGATCTTACGTTACATTGTGGGACCTTACGTTACACTGTGAGACCTTACCTTACATTGTGAGACCTTACGTTACATTGTGAGACCTTACGTTACATTGTGAAACCTTGCGTTACATTGTGACCTTACGTTACGTTGTGAGATCTTACGTTACGTTGTGCAACCTTACGTTACATTGTGGAACCTTACGTTACGTTGTGAGATCTTACGTTGCGTTGTGCAACCTTACGTTACATTGTGAGACTTGGTTCTCCACTTGCGACTTTTTTCGCGCGAATCGACATTTCTATTGTAAATATTGAATAGTTGTCTAATTAGTTCCAGTCAAGAGCTCATAAAGACAAAAGAAAAATTCGATTCGCGCGAAAAAATTCCGGCTTTAAAGCCGGTTTTCCACTAGGCGATTTTTTCGCGCGAAGCGACTTTCTTTTGTTCGAATTCAATAGATTTCTGATTAGTTCCAGCTCAGAGCTCATGAGACAAAAGAAAAAGTCGCTTCGCGCGAGAAAACTCGCCTAGTGGAAAACCGGCTTTAGTCGGTTTTCCACTGGCGGATTTTGTCGCGCGAAGCGACCTTTTTCTTTTGTCTTAGCTACCTCGCGCATGCTAAGCGCGCGCTCTAGCCTCTATGAGCTCCCGAGTGGAACTAATTCCAATCTATTCAATTTTGACAATAGAGATGTCACCTCGCGTGACAAAATTCGTCAACGAAAAAGGTCTTGAACCGAGTAAGCATATAACGTTCCTGTCGATCTCTGCCATCTTTTTAAACTTCTTCCTATCGGCGATTCCGGTCCGCAATTTGGGATTTAAACTTGTCTTCGAGCATCTGAATATCCAGCGATTGATTGAATTCTTGTCAAAAACTCCTCGCAAACAGAACATCTTAATTTCTCAACCTTTTTACCATCTCCACTAAAACTTTTTATTATAAGATGACAGCTGCAAAGCCGAAACTTGCGGAAACTCGAAGGCAAAACTTCCTACGTATATCTAGCATGAGGATTTGGTGACGCGCGTGAAACGTCGATTTTGCGAAATATATAAAAACACAAAAAACATCGCTAAATGAGCTTCGCAACTTTCAGAAAAATTGCTTCGCTGCAGATTTTCGCAATTTTTAAAATCGCTTCACAATTTGCGATTTGCGAAGCGCTAATTCGGACTCTGTGGTTTAAGCTGTTATAAATGTTGAATATAGTGGTTGGTGTTGTGATAGTGAGGAGCTGAGTCTGGAAAGGAAAAGGCTTAAATATAATTATAAATATATCACTCAAAGTCATTAATAATTCATGAGCTAATTAGCCAATCAGAGAAAAATATTTGGTCATGTGTATGACTTTTGAAACCCAGTAAAGGTTGTGCAAACTGAATTCATAATTAAGAAATCAGATAATAAACGGCACAAAGAACCATTTAATTTTATTACCACATTTCTTAATTATAAACTCAACGTGAAACCATCGTCTATAATCTAATATCCACTAATATCACCAAGTCCCTCTACTATAATTGACGATTGAGAAGCTATTTCATAAACTTGTGTATCGTGTTTTACCAGGGGTTGCAAATACTCGAGAACAACAAAAATCACTTGGCCTATTACCTCGCAATTTTCAATGTTCTCTCATGTTTGTAAAACATTCGAAAACAATAAAAATTATTCGGCTTGCAGCTTTTTTTCATTACTCTCTCATGCTTTACAAACACTCGGGAACAATGAAAATTACTCAGTTAATGGCCTTGTGATTTTCATTGTCCTCTCGTGTTTGTAACCCCTGGTAAAACACTCTCACTCGATCGTTTATGAAATATTACATAATAATTTACCATTATAAGCTATATCTGACTCAAACTGTGTTAGATTTACATACATACCTGAACTTGACACATGTTACCTCCAAATAGTTTTGGAATGACATCATCTTTCGTTACTATGTGGCAAAAACATTCTTGTACACCAGCCATTGATTCCACATAACTGCTTAAGAAGCGATCACCTACTGGAACTAGGCCAAAGGTTATGCATTTCAAATTACTTTTCATGTAGTCCTGATTACACTTGAATTTCTCCAACAGAAAAATCACAACCAAAGCTGCAATTGTACCACCCGTTGAATGCCCTATATTAATTATATAACAAATAAAAAGTATATATGCAATATGAGTGGCCAAACTGTGTGGGAAATATGAACTGTATGTTGGGCATTTACAACAAAGCTGAATATACAACTTATACATTAATTCACACATTTAATTGTTCAGGGAGTAGTTGTACAAAGCCAGAATAACTTATCCAGTGGATAAAGTCTTAGCTAGAGAACTGCACTAAGTACTTTCTGTTTAGCTAGAATCATGAACTTTCTACTCCAAATAGCATTTTTCAATTGCTTTTACAAGTTTGACATATTACTCATGGTTGTACGTACTGTCGTGGCAATAATAGAAGTGTTCCTAAACTATTGTTGCAATATATTCCTCAAGTTGAACAATTCATTTGATAAGATTCGTTGACAACTTCCTGTTTTGAATTTTGTTTTCAATTTGATTGGTGTTTGGCAAATAATCCTTTTTCTTATTGGTTGTTTAAAAACCAGAAACCAATCAAATTCAAAACAGGAAGTTGCAATAATTTTCATCAAATGAATTGGTCAAACATAGCAAATGAATTATATAATACTTGTGAGAATTGAATTTTAGAACATTTTAAAATATTTCACATAACATGGAAACTTTAACTATACATCAAATGAAAGCTTAACACAATTTCTAACAACATACCTGCATGATATATTTAAACAATGAGTAGTTCTGAAATTATTGCATGTATACTGACATGACGTTCATTTGTTTACAAAATTCTCTCAGCAGTCCGGAATGGCAGATTCTGGACTGCTCAGGAACCAATTAAATTGCCGGATTTCACATTCCAGACCACTCATGAAAATAGTCATATAATTAATATAATAATTATACAGTATTATATGTAATATTTATAAACCACGCAGGAGGGCTTTATCGGATATAAAACACGAGGCGATAGCCGAGTGTTTTAGAGCCGATAAAGCCCGTACTGCAAGATTTTTAAATGGCTTCTAAAAAGAATCACTTCATACATTCATTGGTGTAGTATTTTTGAAAATTAAGCTTATCTCAGCCGTTAAAAACCAGTGAGAAACTTAGAGCAAGTCTATATCACATATATAGATCCGATACGCTTACGACTTTTCTTTGTGTTTTCCTCATGAATTATATATATATATACCTGTATAAAGTTAATAGTTACATTGCATATTAAATGACTTACTATAATGCTTTAAAACTAGAATACAATTTTTTTTATTTAAATAACAACAGATATCATCTCTATCATAAATAAACTAAGTTTATCTCAAAATCAGTAACTATATATCTAGAGTTAGTGACTGCACTAACTATAGAGTACAGTACCTGAAAAGATAATTCGTCTTTTTTGATAAATTTCTCGAGCAAAATAGCCTAGTGGAATTTTTCTTGCTTCTTTAATGATACCTGTAAAGATATACATAAATCACAATGTACAATATTAATAATTTATAGTACTTTGAATTATTTACATGTTAGGCCAAACCCTAAAATACCTGGGTTCCCCAACCCTACCTAGCTTTTGGCTCGCAAAATGCGGACCCTAATTTTTTTATTGAATTTTTGAGGAGCCTAGGCCTGAGTTGCAGCACAATTTGCATCTTGGAATAGAAAGCATCAGGTGGCCGATCCTGGCAACGTGCTCAAAATTACTTTTAATTATATATATATTATAATTATATATCATAAATATTGGTTTGACCAATATAATACAGCCACTGGTATTTTACCAGTTTCGGATTTTTCCAAGCCCTGAAGGAGGAGGAAAAATGTGAGAAACTAGTAAAATGCTCAGCCATATTGTCCTGATTAGCACCACCCCCATCCACCCTCGGACACGGGTCGGGGTCACGTGTACAATCACGAGGCCATAAAAAACCTCACTTTCACTTCGAGAGAGAGACTTGAGATTCTCAGTGATGTTGTGAGACCTATTGTTTATTTTCTTTATTAAATACTTTATAAATCACAACGCAATGTTTCAAGTTTGTGCGCGAGTGTATACCGAGGACGAATTTGGTATATAGCGGTGCTGTGACCAGGATTATAATCAGAGTCAGAGATTTAAAACCATGGATGAAAACGAGTCGAGCTTCATATTTCACCAAGAAGTGTTAGACAATGGAAGAAGGAAATAAAGTTGAGTTACGCACCGTTGATCAAAGAGAAAGAAAAGATAACAAAAGCCTTGCAAGAGCGACAACAGAAGATCAAACGAGAAGAAGAACAACAAATTATCGAAGCGGAAACGCGACAACAACATAGAGCAGAACAACAACAAGAGGAGATTCGTGCCAGACAAGAAGAACGGAGAGGAGAGATTAAGACAAGAGGAGAGATTAAGACAAGAGAAGTTAGCACAAGAGCGACAAATTTGGCAGGAGAGATTACGAACTGAGATCAAGGCAACCGAGCAGAAACTTGAATTGGAAGCACAAGCAAAGTCGACTCAAGCGAAATTGCCAAAATTGAAAATTTCATCATTTAATGGTACACCAACCGATTGGATAAGATTTGAGAACTAGATTCATCTAAGAATGACAGTACCAAGAAGGAGACAATGGTATACTCAGAAGGGAAATGGAAAACCAAAAGAGAAGAAATGCATATTCTGTGAGGAAAATCATTGGCCTGATTGTTGTAAAATCCAAGATACAAGGGAGAAATGAAAAGCCTTTTTCACTGCAAATAAGCTTTGCTTCAACTGTGGTGTTGCTGGTCATCGAGGGAATGACTGTAGAAGTAGAAATTGCCTGAAATGTAAAGGGAGACATCACACTAGTCTCTGTGAGAAGGTGCCAGATGGGAATGCTGTTCTTACTGGGTATACCCCTTCTGATGCCGAAGAATCATTGCCAGCCATCATTCCTGTGAGAACAGAAGGAGAGACACTCTGGGCCTACCTCGACACCAGCCCAGGGAGAAATTTTATATCAAGCAAAGCTATCAAAAAGATGAAGCGGTCTCCAATTCGTCATGAGGTCAGACAAATCATTACAGTAAATGGGATGAAGAAGCACGGTGGAGCACGGGGGAGCACGGGTGGCGTGTGCTGTTAGTGCGCTGCCTCTCACCAAAAGTTAAGCCCGGTTAGACGAGGTTAGTAATTGGATGGGTGACCGCTTGGGAATGACCCCGTTGTTGAGCTGGAAACTAATGTGAGTAGAGTTGTAGTTGATCTCTCCTGTGCTTCGAGGGTTTTTCGCTAGGTTCTCCGGTTTTCCACCCTCCGTAAAACCAACACTTACATCATGCATGGTAGTCATGTTCAATTGGGGCATTTCGCTCTGTTTGACCACCAGTTGCTATAGGCAATAAAGTTATTAAATCTAAATCTAAAATCTAAGCAGTCATTGCCAATATACTCTGTTGGAATAGAATCAGTGGATGGAAAGCAAGTGGAGACATGCGAAGTTACAGGATCAACGATGCGCAACTTTACAACCTTGAGGAGACCAGACATGAATAAGTTGATTAAGAAATACGAACATGCCAAGAACAAACAGTTCTACATGAAGAAGGATAATGAGTATCCAATCGACCTGATAATCAGAGACAACCTGAATTGCAAGATGAAGACTGAAGATTGAAGAAGTATTCAAGGGAAAGGAAGGAGAACCAATTGTCGAAGGGACCACATTTGGTTGGGTCATACATGGAGGAGACTACTCATCTAACAAATGCCTGTTTACCAAGGAAGATTCAGATTACGAGAGACTGTACAGTCTTGATGTTCTTGGAGTTGAAGACCGAAAGGAAAATGATCAGCAAGAAGTCTACTCAGAGTTCAATGAGAACATAGTGAGAAATTAGGACGGTAGATACGAGGTAAACATCCCATGGATATAGCCGGAAGTAACCTGAGTGAAACAAAACGGAAGAAAATAAGTCGCAATTTATAAGTTTAATTAAAGAGTTGGTATTAAATGAGGAGTAAGTTGCGAACACACATGTATAAGCGGTGTCGCGACTTATTTTCTACCGCTTACATGTACAAGTAAAAACTCAAAAATGGCCCTATTGTCATGGCCAAGCCCATATTAAAGCAAAAGCAGCTGGTATAGCACTCGACGAAGACAATGTCTAGGTCGAGGACTCTATTTTACTATAAACTGTCATAGATAAAGAACCCGCATTATATAAATAAACATACCTGGATGAACTTGCCCTCGCCAATCGACTTCTGCGGGCCCCACACACTTTGAAAGCTGCAAGCCACGGAAAGTTACATAAAGAACATCTCCACAGCGGGCCATGACATACCTCGGAACGCTCGCATTTTCGTACGAAACCACCAACTCGCCGAGCAAATGCTTTTCGTTCAAGTCTTCCAAGCTTTTTTCCGGATTTTCGGGATCTTTACAATCGTAAGCAACTCTGCAGCAAAGTAAAGCGTGATGGATGTGAACTGGATCAAACAAGTCAGTGTTCGAAATCATTTCCTCAATGTCGGACTTCGGCTTTGGTTCTTTTTCTTTTTCCGTTTCCAATGATTCTTTAATCTTTAAGATTTTTCGAGAAAATTCTTCTTTTGTTTCCAGAAGCGAGCATTCAAAAATGCTATCACTGCCAAGTAAGGAATCACCGAGTTTGTCAAAAACATACTTCTCAAATTCGTCGCAAGTACTCCCTTCTACATGTTTGGATGCTTCAGCGTGCTTGGAACGAAACTTCTTGGTAGCTACATTTAAAAACTTCTTCGAGAATTTCATAGTCTTCTCATGCAGTTCACTTTCATCTCTCCAAGCAATGTCAAACTCGTTTTTTTTCAGAACTTCAAGAGGCTTTTGGATGTCTTTCATTGCATCCACAAAGATGCTTTCAAAAATCTGTTCGACAGTCGATGTCGGGTTACTGTCTCCAGATAACTCAATATCTGGAGTTTGACTTGGTGTGGCTGGTGTAGCCATTACTTTTCAAATACACTGTAGGATTTACTTGTAAACCAAATGAAAAATGAACAGTTCGTCGTCGTTTCTGCCGACATAGCTTCGTCTGGCATACAGAACGACAAGAACAATCCTTCCAGGAATTGGTTGTCACTTCTTGCAAAGCAAAACAATGCCACATTATTGCCACGTATTATTTCTCCAATGACGTACGTAAACGGCAAAAATAAACATAAACCAAGTTAATTACTCGGGCTACTGACCAGTAGTCTCCTTCGCAGCCGTCAGTTCAGGTTCGTTCTCACTCCCCTCAACTACCGTTAGTTTGGGGAGGAAAGCGAGCCATAAGAACGTCTGCGAAGGAGGCTAACTGAGTACTGACCTGTGTTTCTTCTTCTTTGTTCGAGTTCCTTCATTTGTATTCAGCCATTTTGAATGCGGTATATATCATTAGCGTATCGCAGGCGCGGGTTACGGGGCCGAAGGAAACCCGAGCGCGTTCCGAAAATTACGTTCACTCGGGCTTACTGATTTCTGCAAATATTGTCGCAGTCTTCGCACATCTAGAAAACCTGAGGAACAGCGTGTGCATATTAAGTGTTTGTTAAAAAGTACAAAACTCTCAGAAGCAATCATTAAGCAGTGTTATGTTAAATATACAATAAGAAGAGAGTTAGTTAGTTATTATAACATAGCTTTGATATAGCAACGTTTTTGACTGGCTGTCGTGCGTGCTCCATAACGCGATGGAGCACGGCAAAAAAGCGCAGGAAAAAATTTCAAAACAAAACTGAGTTTTAAATTTTAATTTTATTGAGAGTGTCATGTTACTCAACAGCTCTGTTTACTTATACTCCTTTGGTCTTTTAAATAACAAGTCTTCATTGTGTTTTTTTTGGATTACCGGTTTGCTACATATATATATATATATATATATATATTTGGATCGATTTATTATCTCCCGTGGCTTCAATTTGGGTTTCTATTTGACCGTTTGACCTGCGTATCCGTGGTTCATGTTTTTATACAAGGATTGTTTCTTCGTTTTGTGAGCACGGTTGGCAAGCCCAAACTTCTGAATCCGTTTGGTGTTAGTATTCCTATCCTGTTCTACACGCCCCCGGACCCCCCTAAAAAATGTTCGCGCCGTGAAAAGCCCCCCCCCCCCCCCCCCCCCCCCCCCCCCCCCCCAACACACACACACTTTAAAAGGCGCTCCGCGGCCCCTAACACTTGACAAGGCTGACACAGAACGGTTCTTTCCAGTCAACGGCGAAACACCCATATGTTCTGAGATATATATATTATAAGTAATATTGGCCATTATTGGGCATTTCACTCGATTACATAGCATGTTCTAAGGATTTTGGGTGAAGGAAAATTCGAGTGTAGAATATATACATTTTAAGACCAAACCGGGACCAGTTGCGAAAAATGCAACTACACAGGCCTTCCGGCAGGAATTGAACTCACGACCTTGCGATTCTATTTCTAGTGCAATGCTCTGAATGTGTCGGCGTGTTTGTCCGACATACAATTACATACAATTTATTAATGCAGTCGAAACGAATTCGGAATCAAAGCAACGATTCTTTGGGTCAGCGGGAGTTCAACAGCGATGTTCGCTGTGGAAAATTAATGCTTCACAATTCGCGCAGGAGAAGCGGTGAACACACTTATTTTTCTACTTATTTTGTCACGTAACAATACAACTAATATTGTTCGTTTCCGTTCATGCCGTCGTTTGTCACGACGTGAGATGGACTGCTTTTATCATGTTTGGAATACATTATACACTTGTGTTGTTGACTGGCGCCGACGGAAACATCCAGTTTTACGGACCCGAAAGTCAACAAGCGTTTTGTTATATACCAAAGACTTTTAAAATACAAAATACCAAATGACTCGAAACTTGCAAAAGGCAAAAAGACTTACCAAAACGCTTAATTGACTTTGTCTTCGTAGTTTCAATTCAACTAAACAAATACACCAGACTCAACAAGTACAAAGAACAGCTTTAAATTTATCCAGGGTTTTTTCCGACCTTTGAAGATATGTATGGGATATTCTTTCCTTTGGAAAATGGACTATTTCGAACCAGACAAGCTCGAAACAAGCTCTTGTTTTTAAAATGTTCCGAAAAGTCCAAAGTTCTTGATCTGATGCAATAATCGCGTATTTATGTGAACAACGCATGATTAAAGAGACGTCAGAGGGAAACATTGCACTGTTTCCTTCTTCATTGTTGACGTCAGAGGGAAACATTGCAATGTTTCCCTCGGCAGAAAGAAACATTGAGTTTGTTAAACAACACGTGACCATGATTTGACCAATAGGATTTCATCTTTGGCAAACGAAAGTCTTTGGTATATAACAAACTCGAATGCTCGTTTTAAAAAAAACGCGTTTCGAGTATCGAGAGATACATTCAGGTACATCCTTTGAAAAATGGAGCACGAGTCAAGGCAAAAGTATTTTGTGCTTTGAAAACATGATACACACACTGTTATTTTCAGGGAGTATTAAATTATAACTCCCAAAACAGGAGTTAATAAAAAAGGTTCAAAACTATCCGATTTTGGGAGTAAAAAGTACTCCACTGTAGGAGTTAAATAACTCCCGAATTTTGGAGTTAAAATAACCCATATTAGGGAGTAAAAATTACTCCGGTTTCAGGAGTAAAACAAAAAAGGTTGCACCTCACCCGAATTGATCCGCCGACGTCGATATACACAGGGCGTGTCCAGAAGTAAACCTACCCTTGGTTACTTTCCTTATCCACTGCGCCATTAGAAAAAAATTCATTGTTTAAAACCTAATTTTCGCCAAGAGGCCAATTTGTAGCACTCTGAAGGTCAGTGGTCTAATATTGAAAATAAACACTCTTCTATTTGGGACAAAATGTTTTCCAAGTCTACCCAACCCAACTCAAAGAACGTTTTCTCAAAGGCAATTTAACAGATCTACTAAAAAATTAATACCCATATAGACAAAGGACAGAACTACACTATACGCAAAGGATTTTTAAATGGATTAAAAGAAAAGCCCTAATATTTTCTTGCTGAATTTATCTGTCGCTCTTTATACTTTATAAAGTCAAAATATGGAAAAAAAATTTACTCTTAAAGGGGGAGTTAAAATAACTCACTAAAAATATACTCCCCGAAGGAGTTATTTTAACGATGCCAATTTTTTTTACACCCCTAAAATGGAGTAAACGGGGAGTTAAAATTACTCCTTGAGAATAACAGTGTATATCATCCACTTGGTCATATAAAGACGCCATGTTTTTAGATTTCCCAGTCCCTCGCACGCGTCAAAAAATAGTGTACTACGCATGCTCTCATACCAAAATCCATATTATCATAATTTATCATACTAAATTTAAATTATGCATTTCGTTCGGCTCATGAGAAGATCGACGTTTGACCCAGGGACGATCTTCAGACGTTCTATCCGTCTGCGTTAGACGGATAAAACGTCTCAGACGATCCAAAAACAATCAGTCGAACTTAACTCAGTCAAACGTCGATCTTGTCATGAACTTAATTTGAAGAATTTAGTTCGTCTCATGTAAAGTTCGACGTTTGACCTAGGCCTTATGCACTTTTCAATAAACAAAGAACACGCCACTCTATTAAACATGCTTTATAATAAATCAGTGTCAATTCTTATGCAAATGTAACTCCTCCTAACATTGCCAATTTATTTAATCGGGTAAGTTCGATACATTCTTATAATACCAGAGCATCAAAAGCTAGAAAATTGTATCACCAACACTCGAGGCTTAATTATCAGTGTCAATCTTTTCCCCGCGTATTGGCACGAAAGTATAGAATGATATGCCTGATCATTTACGAAAACAATCTAAAATATCGTTTAAGAAAAATGTTCATAAAACTCTAGTGCCAGTTTTGATGTAGGAGGATTCTTATGTTGTTGTCTCTGTGACTATGTGCACACGGTAACGTTTCCGAGCGTTTTAAATTCGTATTGTTTACTGTTCTCAAGGGAATCGAGAACAATCAGCTCATTACTTGAAACAATACGAAAACGCTCGGAAACGTTACCGTGTGCACATAGCCTCAGATAATCAAGAAGGTTTCTAAAATAAAAAACAATTAACGAAATACATATGTATGCATCGATACGTATATGTGTATATATGGGCATATGTATACGAATGTATATGCAAATGTATGTGTATACTGCGCTTGCATGCAGAATTATGTGGGTTTTATGTATCATAGATAAATCGTCTTTCTTCATAACTTCATTTTCAATGTTTTCTATTTGTTTTAAATTTACCTTGATACTATTTAATATATTATTAGTCTACCCGTAGAGACATACCACTCATGGATCTACACCTGGGCTAATCATCTGAAACATCTCCCGCCTCGATTAGCGTTAGCTATCTGCGGGAGTGTTAACCTATGTATATATGATGAGTTAATAATAAATCTGTTCTGTTCTGTTTAACATAGACAAAAAATTCACCTATACGAAACGTTAGATTCAATATTATGTTTTTATATCCATGTGTTTGATGGCTTTTATTCGTGTTTTGTGCTGGGCACTAAGGTTACCTTATCTCTTCCAACCCAGGCGAAACACATGAAGTGAGAATCTGGTGCGTCTGATATATAATATAGATTTCTTTAAAGTTAAATTGAGCAAAGCTAGTACCACGTTAATTGGAATTCTAGATTTAGATGGTAGATATTCTATTGGTAGATGGTAGATATTAAATTACAAGAACACATTTAATCCAGTTGAAAGGTTAATCCAACCTCGTACCCAATCAAGAGGTTTAATTAACCTTTCAACTCCGCAGAATCCTGAAAGAGACAACTTTCTACCAGTTCAATTGAAAAATGAATAGTATAACACTATAGGGTGTATATGCCTGTGGAGCACCTAATAAGATAATAAATAGGCCATTTGCACGACGAGGAATGTTCTTCTTTGTCCCTTTCCTTTTCGAACTAAATTTTCTGTATTACATAAAACGAATGCACGATATCCTCTTAATATGAACGCGTGGAATAAAGTTTTGGGTTTGATTTTTTTTCTCTTCTTTCAAGCCATTTTATCAACGTCAATTGTATTCATTGTATTACGGAAACGCGCTATTTCAAAAGAGCCGCTACATACGGGGGCCCGCTACCTTTAGGGGGGCGCTACTTTCGGGATTCTGCGGTATTTGTGTTGGCTACTGAAAATACTTATTGGGGAGTAAATCGTCAGGCGTTAGCCAGTTAATACGGAGAGCAAATCCACTAACCCCAGGTTTGCTTGTCAACTAGGGACAGTTCAAATGAACACGTAACGACTTTTTCAAATTGTTGCACTCCCCTCCCCGGTGTCGTTACCCCCCATAAAAATACATGACTTACCCCCCTTACCCAAATAGGCGGACAATAAAACGTGTAGACTCCTGTTATCGAGATATAATATCAGTGACCATTACACTAAACTATTTATTATACGACACAAGTTAAAATCGTCTGTTCTCATTGGCTGAAAAGAAGAAAACGGCAAAAATTTTGTGAATTCATTATGAGTCGGACGATGAGCAATCTGGAATCTGGAAGCGAGTTTTAAGATTCCGAAAGCGATACCAACAAGATCAACAACATTGAAAACGATGAGTCTGTCACACGGTCGACGTCACACTATAAGTATACGTATCATGCATGTAAGGTAAAGTAAGATGTGTTGTTTCAAAAAGCCAGTGTAATGAAGTAATTTAGCAAAATTTGAAAAGACGTAACAGATAATCGACAGCGAATGTGCTTTTTCTTCTTGATATTGTAAATCCTAGGATGAAAAACAAGACATTACTAATAATTGGCAATGTCTTGTTTTTCATCCTGTCCGTCATGTCGTTTGTAATATACTCTCCCTTTGTGACGTTATGCATGCCACTCGTCGACAACCACTCCAGTGTAGAGCCTTATGGTGCATGTAACGTGGATATATTAACGAAATAAACTCCGTACAATTTCACTGCTGACCAAAAATAGTGGACAACAAAGACGCCTCTTAACCACTGAAGTCTTCAAAATTTCAACAATGTAATTTCATTGTAATGACTTATCATGTATGTAACGTGACAGTAATAACGAAAAGAAGCCCATACAATTTGTGTTAACCAAAACCAGTAGCCAACAAAGGTGCCTCGTACTCATGAAGGCTTCAGAATTTCAACAGTGTAATTTTTCTGTAGCGACTTATTGTGCATGTAACGTAACAGTAATATATAACGATATAAAACCCCTATACAATTTGTGTTGATCCAAAACCAGTGGCCAACATAGGCGCCTTGCTCTCGTGAAGTCTTCAGAATTTCAACAATGTAACGTGGATGTCATAAATATCGTAAATCTTCCATTCTACTCCTCGACATCATATAAACAACGTCTACTAACTCTAAACCTACTTCCAATCACTTACTGGCATGAATACATGGAGATGATCTTCTTTTTCAAAGCTATTAACAGACTTGCAAAAATCAAACCTGAAACTCTACCTGCTTCTCACATACCCAATCGATTAACAAGAACCTCCTACATTTCCGCCCACGAAAATGTAAAACACTAACATATCAGCGGTCCTTTTTCATAAGAGCATGAAGAACATGGAACGTCTTACCGGTTCAATTAAGATTAAATGAAGTTGTGTTGACAGAGTTCAAACGTAACCTACTGCTCTACTACATGACTGCAGTGGAGAGACTGTATGACCCGGATGACCCAAGGACATGGAGAACGGTTTGCCAAAAGTGTGGCTCAGCCCGGAGTTTGGCTGGTACTCTAGCTCTCTGCTGCTGCAGTTGACCATATTATTATTATTATTATTTCTTTTATCTTTTAATATCTTAACTATATCCTGGGACCGCTATAATTGGTGTAAGCTGTCGCGGCCATCCTGCCACGTTTCTAACATTTATTTTGTTGTTGTTGTTGTTGTTGTTGTTGTTGTTGTTGTTGGTGTGATCGTCTTTGTAATTTAGCAGTGGCAAATCAAATAACGAAATAAAACCTCAACTATTTTTGTTGACCATGAAGTCTTCGGAATTTCAACAATGTAATTCCATAGACGAAATCGGAGTTTCGACTGTGCATACAATCTGAGTCGGGATAAAACGTAGTTCATTTATAACACGAGGCTGAAGCAGCCGTAGTAAACATAACATTTCTGATTTCAGAAACTTTTTAATGTTTAGGTATTCTATAAGGATAAAATTTGCTTATCGATTATCCTTGACAATAATCCTAAACGTAGTGTCTAAAAATAATGAACTCAAAATATGAAAAAACAGTCCCAGCCTATGTTATCTTCCCGTTATGCTTTAATAGACACGATGTAATTTGCATAGGGGCCCAAATTGAATAGGAAACTAATTTCCATGTGGGCCTAAATGAAACTACGATTTGGTGTATTGTAGCGACTTATGTTGCATGTGCGTTGCAGTAATATCAACGAAAAGAGCTCCATAAAAATTTGTGTTGACCAAAACCAGTGGCCAAAAAGATGCCTCGTATATCTATAAAGTCTTTTGAATTTCAACAATACAACTCCAATGTAGAGACTTATGGGGCATGTAACGTGACCTATAATAAATGAACTCCATACAATTTGTGTTGAATCAAAACCAGTGGCCAGCAAAGGCGCCTCGTACTCATGAAGTCTTTAGGTTTAGAATTTCAACAATGTCATTTCATTGTAGAGACTTGTGGTGTATGTAACGTGACCTATAATAAATCAACTCCATACAATTTGTGTTGAACAAAACCAATGGCCAGCAAAGGAGTCTTTAGGTTTAGAATTTCAATAATGTCATTTCATTGTAGGGCCTTAACGTGGATGTAATTACAAAATGAAACCACAAACAATTTCTTTGCTGACTAAAACCAGTAGCCAGCTAAGGTGCCTCATAACCATTGCAGTCTTCAGAATTTCAACAATCCAATTCTACTGTAGAGACTTATGGTGCATGTACTTGACAGTAATATAACGAAAAAAGTAACCATACAATTTGTGTTGACCAAAACCAGTGGCTAACATAGACACCTTGCATTCATGAAGTCGTTAGAATTTCAACAGTGAATTCCATACATGGTAGAGGCTTATGGTGTATGCAACGTGGCTGTAATAACGAAAAGAACCCCATACAATTATTGTTGACCAAAACCAGTGGCCAACACATAGGCACCTCGCACTCATGAAGTTGTCAGAATCTTATGCAACAATGAAATTTCATTGTAGCGACTTATGGTGTATGTAACGTGACTGTAATAATGAAAAGAACCCCATACAATTATTGTTGACCAAAACCAGTGGCCAACATAGGCGCCTCGTATTCATTACGTCTTCAGAATTTCAACAATGCTATTCCATTGTAGAGATAGTAATAACGAAAACTAGAACCCCATGAACCAAAACCAGTGACCAGCAAAGGTGCCTCGTATTCATTGAAGTCTTTAGGTTTAGAATTTCAACAGTGAAATTTCATTGTAGAGACTTGTGGTGTACATGTATGTAACGTAGCTGTAATAATAAAGTGAAACCCCAATTAATTTCTTTCCTGACTAAGACCAGTAGTCAACAAGGGTACCTCGCAACCATTGAAGTCGTTAGAATTTCAACAATCCAATGACATTGACTTATGGTAGATTTTGGGTGGATGTAACTAATAGCGAAATGAAACCCATACTTCAACATTTGTCGACCAGAACCAGTGACCAACAAAGGCGCCTCGTATTCATTGAAGTCTTCAGAATTTCACCACTGCAATTCCACTGCAGAGACTTATGCAGAGACAGTAATAACGAAAATAACCCAATAAAAATTTGTGTTGATCAAAACCAGAGGTGACTGTAATAACGAAAAGAATCCCAATAAATATTTTTCTCGGACAAAAACCAGTGTCCAGAAAAGACGCCTCGTATCCATGAAGTCTTCAGAATTTTAACAGTGCAATTCCACTGTAGAGTCTTGTGTAGAGACAGCAATAACGAAATAAAAACAGTAAAAGCCTCGTATCCATAAAGTCTTCAAAACTTCAACAGTGTAATTCTACTGTAGAAAGGTATGGTGGATGTGACGTGACTGTAATAACGAAAAGAGTCCCGGACTGTAAATATTTTTCTTGGACAAAAAACAGTGTCCAGAAATGATCCCTCGTATCCATGAAGTCTTCAGCATTTTAACACTGTATTTCCATTGTATAGCGATATTATACATGTGAGGTGGCTGTAATTACCAAAACAAAAAACCATAGAAATTTTCTTGGGCAAAAACCAGTGACCAGCAAAGGTTCCTCGAATACCCAGTCTTCAGAATTTCTAAAGAGGTTCCTTTAGCCCACAGGAGCAGATTTTGCTCCACGCCCCCGTGACTGGATCTTGGCTGTGATTGGCTTCCAGAAACACGTGACAATGACCGTCATCAGCTCTGGTGGTCTTTCCCTCTATCATACACAAAGCAAAGTTTCGAATACTATTATTGTCGATTTCAGCTCACTTTTCAACGCGCAGTTCGAAAGTTCGTTGTCAAGTTTCATATTACGTTTCCAAATTTAGAAGTTCATTAAAAAGTTCGATTTGAAGTTCGAATGTTCGATTCGAAGTTCAGCTTTGCGCCATTCTTTGGCTACGTAGTTGGTAATTTGGAATAGGCGAGTTTCAGGGTGTTGCGCGCGCACGATCTTTCAAAAAAACTGGCGAACTCCACTCAAAGTAAACCTACTGTTTAAAATCAACAAAGTATAAATACATTTTCTGGATGTTTAACACTGTTATTCTGCTGTTGTTGGCTCGCTAGCAAGTCCGTTTGCCATTGCTTACTTTGTGGGGAGCCCGCCAAGAGCCCACCACTTCCCTTTGCAAAATGATGCGTGCGCAATACCCTGAAATTCGCCTATTGCAGAATGATTAACAACATATTCTCCGAAAGAAATCGTATCCAAAGAAACTCCAATCGACCAAAGGTTTTCCGTAAAGATGAACTTCGAATCGAACATTCGAACATCAAATTGATCTTTGATCGAACTTTAATCAACTTCCGAATTTAGAAACGTAATTTGAAACTCGGCAACAAACTTTCGAAGCGCACGTTGAAAAGTGAGCTGAAACCGACAATAAGACAGCGCCGCTTGCATATCTTGTGAATAAGCAAGATGACAAAAAAATACATAACAACCGGGCACTCAGAGACTGCATGCCATACCTCCACCAGCATGTTATTGAGACCCCAGTTTAAGATACACTATACTTGATTTCTTTTGTATCGGTTATATAAGGCATAATAACGGGCGCAATCAAACATTTTTTCCAACTATTTCTTCTACACGAAAAATTTTTTATGAAATTTTTATCCACTTTTCAACCAAATTAAACCAAAATTTAACGGTTTGGACCTTGGTCCATGATCAATCTTTCCACAAACTTTCATGAAAACCTGTACAGTACTTTGTACTTTGTGAGATATTCTGGCGACAGACAGACAAACAAACAGAGAGACAAACAGACAAACAAACAAACAAACAAACAAACAAACAAACAAACAAACAAATAGACAGACAGACAGACAGACAGACAGACAAACAAACAAACAAACAGACAGACAGACAGACAGACAGACAAACAAACACACAGACAAACAAACACACACACACATATAGACAAACAAAAGACAAACAAACAAACAAACACACACACAGACAAACAAACAAACAAACAAACAAACAAACACACACACACACAGACAAACAAACAAACAAACACACACACACAAACAAACAAACAAACAAACAAACAAACAAACAAACAAACAAACAAACAAACAGACATAGGTGAAAACATAACGTGGCGGAAGTAAAATTCGGACTCCAAATTTTATGAGTAGCCTTGGAGCAGTTGTTCTGTAAGGCCTGTTTACATAAAGGTAGGATAAGTCTAGAAGGATTACCCTAGTAGAAGGGTGTCTCTAGTCTATTGTCTGTCTGTCTGTCTGTCTGTCTGTCTGTCTGTCTGTCTGTCTGTCTGTCTGTCTGTCTGTCGGTCTCTCTTTCGTTTACGGGTAGGATTACCCTATCAATTAAGTCTGTATATATATTAAAAGAAACTTACCTTGCTTGTTTAATGGCCACGAAAGAGATAGATCCGTCGCATCTGTTTCATTGGAATTATCTTTTTTCTCTACTTTCTCTTTGACTTCCTGTTCGTCCTGAAGAGTGAAGTTATGATTGTCATGTATGTTTTCTGTATTAGGTTAATATAACCATTACTGTTCATGTTGTTCTTGTTGCTGTTGCTGTTGCTAGTGTTTTGGCTGTTGCTGCTGGCGTTGTTGATGTTGTTACGAGTGTTGTTGTTGTTGCTACTGTTGGTGGTGTTGGTGGTGTCGTTGCTGGTGATGTTGTTGTTGTTGCTGGTGATATTGTTGTTGTTGTTGTTGCTGGTGGTGGTGTTGTTGCTGTTGTTGATGTTGTTGTTGTTGCTATAGTCGTGTTGCTGTTGTTGTTGTTGTTGCTGCTGCTGTTGTCGTTAAATAATCAAAAACGATTCTCACCTCCATATTATATTTCCTCTTTAGCCTTTCTCGGATACGTAAGCTTCTCACCAGATGGCTCCAATTGCCAAGCACTCGCTTCTCACGTTTCTGTAAAGAGAAGCCGTAATCAATTTACTCAAAAAGAGATAAAAAATTCTAAAAGCACTGTTTTGATAAAAAGCGTGGTCCAAACATATTTAAGTCAGTGAAGTAAATAGCTTAGCGACAGCTTACCTCTTGCTCGCGTATTATTCTCAGTTCTTGCTCCTTTTCCCATGCGTCCAGTAAAACGTCTTTGTTTTCTTCGCAGACCACGACACCATCAATACTGAAAAAGCAGATAAACATCAGCAGGCCTGCAACTGAAATGACGGATTAATTGGAAGTTAGGATGAATCAGAGAAGAGAAGGGAGGGAAAGCGAAGCGAAGGGAAAAGAAGGGATGGGGTGGGACTAGAAGGGAAGGGAAGGGGTGCACAAAAAACGCTCTTGCTGACAACGTACTGTATTTTTGGGCACTAACTTCAGCATTTGTCTTACTGCCCCCCTGGTAAAAAAATCTGTGTATGGGCCTGCAGTGCACTACACACCACACCGCTGCACTACACTACACAGCACAACACAACACACAGTACTACACTACATGACACTATATCAAATTAGACAATAGACATAATATATAAACTTAAAATAATAAGAAATAAGACCACAATAGCTAGGACTGACAATTTAAACCGTTTCTATCAATCTACCTTATTGGAATGACTGGCTTAACTTGAAGACAACGTGTAGTGAAAAAGAATCCATAAATAGAAATCAAAAAGAACTGCAAAAATGTAATGATGTTTCCAGAACTTGGTACTTCACTACAGGAAAAACAAAGATATTCAGTATAGCATAGTATGGTACACAGTACAGTACAGTATTAGTATGGCTTGGCTTGGCATGGCATGGCATGGTATATTGTATATGGCACAAGTTACTTCCATTAACATTCATGCGGGCGACCCGATACTATAGCCCTGTCCACACTACCTAAATCCGACTATTTCTATCTCTGGAGGGTGTAGCCTCGTTGGAGAAGGTTTGTGGTCCGAACGTGAAGCCCATGCCTAAAAGGTCTTCGGAGCACACGCAGAGAGATCCACGAGCCTAAGCTCCATGACTAATTCATTGCAATTCCTGCCGAGAATTACCCTCTCACGAATGAGGACTACAAGTCACACATAAAGTGGAGGAAAACCCAAAACAAACTCACCTGGTACAGAAAAAAAAACCCTAGTGGGAATAACCGACCTGGAATTGAGATGACCAACCGTGGATTTCAGTCAAAAAGATAGACCAGATGGTGGTGACGAGTGTGTGGCTGCCAGCGAGATTAGGAACCCCAAGAGCCCAAACAATGCTGTCATCTGAAAGAGACAAAAAACTTGGGGCCCCACCTGCAGGGGGACAGCAGGCAGAACAACAAAGGCCAAGATGGCGTAGGCCTGCTAGTGCTGCCTGCACGGAGAACGGGACCTGAGGATAATGCCCGGAACAGCACCCCCAAACGCGTAAGAGGACACATGAGGTCACAAACACCCCAAATAACACACAACATGCAATTAAGTATCACCTGGCAGGTCAGGGAATAAACCAGATATACTGGAAGCTTATAGTTATGCAACATGAAAGAGGTCGGACAGTACGACCCATAGCAGCATAATCCAAACAGTATGGCCCACAGAAGAACGTACAGTCGGCAGCAGTGGAGTTGGACAGTATGACTCATGGGCAACAGCAGCAGGGTCAAACAAAATGCATGGTCAGACAGTGCGACCCACAGGCAATAGCAGCAGCAGGGTCGGACAGTACGACCCACAGGCAACAGCAGTAGGAGCAGGTAACAACACAGGGGATTCAACAGTAAGAGACACCACCGGGGAGCAGAGTGGCAAGCCCACAAGCTGCTACAAGGGTTTAACAATACCTCGCCAACCAACCGAGGGATGGGTGGGTGGGGAAAAGCAGCTACTCGAACGGTGTACAGTTGACAAGTGAGGCTTCGACCTGGTGAGCCAGAGGAGCCCTCTTGCAACCACTGAAACCGGCTAACTGGGTAGAGGGCTCAAGCCTACTATGGACCCATGGGGAATCCAATAAACTAATGACAACACAAACAGTATGCATGATGTTAATTTTATTTATTGCATAAATTCATTTGAAATCATGTGTTCTCTTTGGCTGAGATGCATCTGTGCCAGTCAATTATTTTCTGTAATCAACCATGGTCAATTACACGTTTTGGCAAAAAATTTGCAAATTCAATAACCTGAGGACTAAATTATGTACAAGTGGGACGGTGAGCAATCTGGAAGTGAGTTTTAGGATTCCAAAAGTGATAACAATAAGAGCAACAACAATGAAAATGATAAGACTATTTCTTCTGAAAATGTTCTGTTTTAAGTACAAGTAATGAAGAGGAAGCAAGAAAAGCTTACAATTTCTTGAATAAGGTATCAACAAAGTCAACACAATTTATTGTCTCTACGAGAAATCCAACATGCTAAAATAGCTCAAAATAACCTTAACACACTGAAATAAACAAAATACACTTGCCTGGGTTGTTGTTTGTGGCGAATTTGCGATGATATGTTCGCTTGAAGAGTTTCCTAATTGCTGCAGACCAACCTGCAATATAATATTGACGGGTTGTTATTCTGGAGCAATCACGAAACTTAACCAACATATCATCGCAAACTCACCACAAACAACCCAGGCAAGTGTATTTGTTTATTTCAGTGTGTTAAGGTTATTTTGAGCTAATTTAGCATGTTGGATTTCTCGTAGAAACAATAAATTGTGTTGACTTGTACAACGGCTTATTTAATTAATTCAGTTCATTCAAATATATAAGCTGACGTACATTAGACCAGAAGCCCGATGGTCAATTTGGCGGAAAAATTTTCCAAATATATTGGAATATTTTCTCGTGATTCCAGCCTTGGCCAGGGCGTTTGATCAGCCTGCTCGCTTCCTTCCTCAAACGCCCTGGGGACAAGGTTGTGGGGCACCTGGGGATGACTGGTCACGTGGTACAAATCCCGCTACTGTATTTGATTGGGCAGTTTACATTTAAGGTAATATTATAATATAACTTGATAAAACGCTTTTATATATATAAACAATGATGCTTTGTAACATAATATTAACTGAATTCAATTTACAATAATGGCAAAAGACCACGTTTACACGGTACCGGACGAATTCGAAACCCGTCTCGACTCTCGAATTCGTCCTATTTCGCCGTGTATAAAGCAGGCGCCAGGCGGAACCGTACTAATTCGAGACCGGTTCCGAATTCGTCCAATACCGGTGTAAACAGTCACCAAGAGGCCTTAGAAACAGCAAAAAAGACAGCTTAATAAAGCGTCTACACATCAAAGTTGAACTACACAGTCTTCAGGCCACGTGGAAAATATTTAAATTAATTATTTTATTTTTATGTCATAGTTTATAATACATCCTTACATAACTCTTTCAATGATATACTTAAACGCTCTGATATTTTAGCAATAAATTAATGTTTACACGCAAAGGTATGTGATATTTCGACTTTAAATTTCATGACATTTTATATATGTTTAATATATCTTATAACAGAATATTTACCGATAATGGCCTCCAAAAACACGTTAATTGTTACAAATACAACCACCAAAAAGTAAAGCCACGGCAACTGCTTGGTAGAGTTCCATTTTCTAAAGGTACCAGTGTTGCCAGACCTGAGAAAAATTATTTAAGTGACTTCGTTCAGACCTCATCAGCATCTCGTAGCGCCCCCCAATCTCGTTTCCAGAGCCCACGTTCCCCACCCGGGTAACGAGACTCTGGTGTTTCACATCGATATTTCATTGGCTGATGAACACAGTGAACTCTATATAACTCTTCTTCCGGATAATAAGAATCCTGTGATGGTGTGAACGGATTATCCCAGAGTCTCTCGTTTCCCGGGAGGGGAACGTGGACTCTGGGAACGAGATTGAGCGCCCCCCGAAAGAGATGTCTTTCGGAAAGTAACGCCCCTCGTCACTTAACCCCCAACAATAACAATAACAACACAACAATAACCTTTGCAATTTTTTCGTACCCTGCTCATGACGTCAGAGCCCATCTCATTTACATATTAAACGAATTGAAATATCTTGAAAACGAAGAAAGATATGAAAAAGTTGTAAAAGATCTTCTATTACAATTTTACGAGTTCTTTCAAATAAACAAACTTAATTTTTATTGCCAATACCCTTTAATCAAAACTTCTATAGTTTGAAGATTTGTCCTCTGCCAAGGAAATAAGTAGTCTATAGGGTCTAGAAACTTTCTTCCTGCTAGCCATAACACCTTAGCTCACAGAAGATAAAACAACACTGAATGACTTAAAACTACCTTTCTAGATGCAGTATTGTCTTGTATGCCTTTTAGCATAGATTATGGAAGAGGAACTGGATAGAAAACTTACGAAACCGGAAACGATGTTTGAACAATTTGCTATGGTAATTATACACTTATAAGGGGCTAATCACCTAGCGGGTGGCCCCACATGGCTTACACTATTGTTTAATTTCAGCAATGGCTGATCGTGGCGCTTATAAATTATATAATTATCAAAGTTTCCTATCTATCCAGTTCCCCTTAATTATCTATGCTTTTAGCATTTATTCTTGGAGACAATCTAGTCCTCTTGATAATTATTTCTATATTTAAAATAAAAAATATTGTTTATTATATAAAATAAATTAAATATCGAATCTAAAATGAGATTTGAAATTGGATGCAATCAGTATTGTGAAGGAAAGTGGATGGTGCCAACGAAGAGGGTCCTGAAGGGTATAATGGGAACTGGGATTTGTTCATTTTTACTATTGGGAACTGGGATTTTTAGGGATTTTCACCTCTGGGAATGGGATTAGAGTGCCAGTGAGAATGGGAAAATGTTCAATGAGGACATGTGATTTGGATTTTAAAGATTGTTGTCAATGGGAGTGGGATTTACTAATTGTTGTACATTGGGAACTAGGATATAGACCCCCCCTTCAGGACCCTCAACGAAGGCAGAGTGTGACGTGTATGATTTCAACCATGCAGGGCGCAACAGCAAGTAAAACCCGAACGGAGACTGAGCGCGCTACACACGTAGATCAGGACTCGTATTGGCATTGCCGTTTCCCCTCCCGTGTTTAACTATGTCCTGAAGTAACCGATACGGTGGTAAATTTTAAATTTTTTTTTAGTATTTATATCTACCTTCTCCGCAGAAGCGTTCCAGAGCTGAAGTCGAGCGGGCGGTAAATGCATGCATGAGGGCGTGAAATAAGATTGATAATATGAAATCTATTTCTGGTATAAATATCTTGGTCAACAAACAATGTATCATTATGTATTAAGATATTGAGTTTTAACTGCATACAAGACATATATAAAAGGTCCACTGCACCAACACAGACCTACTTAAAGTGGAGAAGATTTTATTCATCGATTAAAATATTACAATATATTTACAAATACAAAAACAAACCGTTAAAAAGAGAATATCAAAAGAATAAATGTTTTAAAAGATATTAATATCTAAGTTTTAATACCAGCTACACAAAAAAAGGAAATCTAGTGTCTCTCAGATATAACAAGGATGATTATAAAAGACAATACTTTTATTTAAGTTTTTAAAAAGAACATCGGCCAACATTTTTTACTGAAAATGTTACGAATTGTAAAAAAAGGTTACTTACACGAGTATTCATTCTACACTGTTATCCTGATATGTAAAAAGTCTTGAAATTTCACGCAGGGCCGGATTTAGGAATGGGCAAGCTGGGCAGTTGCCCAGGGGCCTCCACAACCAGGGGGCCTCCACATACTTTTTTGTAAGGAAAAATGTACTTGAAAAATATACTTTATGTATGACTGTAAACAGTGGCGTGGTGGCAAGTTTCAGTCTGGGGTGGCCAGATTAGCTTTGGCGCACCCCCCACCAAAAAAAAAAAAAAGAAAGAAAAAAAGACATTACTGTATTTGATAAATGATCACATTTTTTGTTTTAAAATAACTGAAGTAGCAATGTATAATATTACAACAAACAACGGGTTCTCTCAAAGACCACGCCACTGCAAGCGGCGAAGTAGCGCCAAACCTCTAGGGGGGTCCGGGGCCATGCGGGGACATTGAAATCTAGAGTCTCTGCTATGCCATTTCCTGCATTTTGGAGTGGGATTTTACAGAATTCTGAAGATCAGTATAAAACTTCATAGAAAACACAAAAGATTACAGATTTCAGATCTTTATATCCCCCATTGAAGACCTAGCTATACAAAGAAATAGGTTTATTTTGTTAAGTTTTGGCGCCCTTGCTAGTTTTGGTGCCCCTTCTGCAACCCCAGCTGGGGGGCCTTGGCCCTCCGGCCCCCCTGCCACCACGCCACTGACTGTAAATATGTCTTGTCACCTTTTTAGTATTCTAAGTTGGGTGGGCCTCCACTACTGAAGGCTGCCCAGGGGCCTCCACATGTCTAAATCCGGCCCTGATTTCATGAACTATAGTCCATATACGACCTCCAAAAGGGGAAAATACCAACGTTATTATACTTAGCCCCCAACCATATTTCTAAAAAAGCTCTAAACTTGTTTAAAGGTTTAAATTTGTCGTTTCTACATTATCTCATTATTTTCAACTTATATGTAGTTGCGATGCTTACACGAGATGCATGGCTTAGTCTAATCACAGCCTGAAAACTAGTATATATTTATACTATCAAATCCGCGGCATGTTCTAACACACCTTAACCGACATCCGATCTTGGTAAAGTCAAAGAATATTTTCAATTTGCTAGTAGTTATACCAAAAACTATCCACGCCAATCAATTATAGAGAAATAAACTTTGCTCTATATGGCTGAATAAACGTTAGTGCCGTTGCTAACTTGCTAAAGACTAAAGTACACCTGAATCATATCTAAAAACCTCCAAATAGCTACGGTTTAATCACCACATTTTGAGCTAGATGACTGATCTTTGGTTTTGCTGATGCTCCTTGTGAACCGTCGTTTACTTGGACTTCCCCTGAAAAATATATAGCTTTGGAGTTAAGTATAGGTTAGTTACCGAACCCGAGGTAACTAGGTAAATAACTTACGTAGTTACCGAGGGAACTACTGAGTGCCAATCAGGATAAAGATGGTTTAAACACACTGGATATCTAGCTGTTCACCGAGTATCATCGAAAGACTGAAATTGACTTATAAGTAATAGCATAAAAAAGAGGTGTATTAGCTATTAAACGTCCCGCCCGATGAGGGTCATTTTGGCCCGAGGGAATTTTACTACATGTGACCATAGTTGATAGAGGGAGATGGTTAGGAAACTTCATAAAATCCATTGTTCTAGGTGTTTGTGTACCTTGTGCACGATCACAGTTGAAAATTCTATTGTCTTACTATCTGAGGTATTCCAGTACTTATTACAAATAATGACATATTTCGAGCCGTGCTTCCAATAGAAAACGTTTGTGTTCAGTCGTTTGTCCATATCAAATGAGCTTTAAGAAACTTTGTGCACGGTCAAACCCCGTTCAGCCTCCAAGTGGGTTCTTTGTTCAATATATTTGAAGTTTGCCGGGTTTCCTAACCATCTCCCTCTATCAACTATGATGATGACCCAAATCAAGCGGGACGTTTAATAGCTAATGGCCTCTTTTTATAGTATTCCTTTGTAATGTCATGTTTGCGGGAATTTCTTTTGTTGTCACCTCCGTTGACGTTAAAGAGCATATAAACCCTACACAGTTTAAACAGGGAACTAAAGAGGGCGCAAAAACAGTTGTAAAGTTATTTTACAGTTTTTGATTTGGTCGTTTTGTTTCCGAGATATATCTCTTTGAACATTGACAAAAAGTCCTATTCGCTGGAAATTGCCGCAAATGCTATTTGGTCAATATTAGGACTGGTAACTACTGATGTGACGTCATTTCCTCATTAATTCCATTGTTGACAATGGAATTAATGAGGAAATGACGTCACATCAAGTAGTTCCAGTCCCAATATTGACCAAATAGCATTTTCGGCAATTTCCAGCGAATAGAACTTTTTGCCAATGTTCAAAGAGATGTATCTCCAAACAAAACGACCAAATCAAAAACTGTAAAATGACTTTACAACTGTTTTTTCGCCCTCTAAACAGGGAACTAAAAACTGTGTAGGGTTTATATGCACTTTAAACCGGGTATGATTAGTTCTAATCAGACCTGGTTTGACGTCAACGGAGGTAGGATTAGTAAAAATGAATATTTAACAATTAGACAATGAGAGCGAGTTTTCTATGAGCTGATAGTCAACGAGGCGAAGCCGAGTTGACTATCTGCTCGTAGAAAACGAGGGCGAGTTATCTAATTGTTTTAGTATCAACCATAAACAACTTTTCTTTAACGTATAAATAAGTCTTATCAAATATTGTTCCAAATTTTCAGATAGTTTTACCTTTTTGTTTGCAGAAGTCTCCCCATTCAAAATGTAGAGTAGTTTGATGGCACATGATAAACAATCGCTCACAAGAAACGAGATTGTAATTACTTTGCTTCAAATTTGGACATTTTCTTACTCGAAAATGTCAAAACTGAACAATTTTCCATTACATTCGGGCCAAAGTTTTCATGATTTCATCACTCGCATATAAATTTTAGCGGACGCCATGTTTGACATAGTTTCCAGGTTTTGGTTGCAGC
Source organism: Paragorgia papillata (assembly GCA_035771165.1). NCBI lineage: Eukaryota > Metazoa > Cnidaria > Anthozoa > Scleralcyonacea > Coralliidae > Paragorgia > Paragorgia papillata. The sequence continues at coordinate 579,468 of JAWNZC010000191.1, forward strand.
GTGAATATGCCGTGGCTTTTGATTGGTCGGGATAGGAATATTCCAGTTATAAGAAAGTTTGTCATTGCATAACGCTACTAGTGGTCTATCACCAATAGACCACTAGTAGCTCAGCCAATCAGAATACCGAATTTGTAATATACCACTAGTTGGTTGATACTAAAATGAGGTATATATTAGCCGTTAATGAACCTGTGAGAACAAAAGAAATTCCCGCGCAAGAGTCACATATAAGCTCAAAATGCGCCAAAACGAATCACTTTATCCAAGAGCTCTACATCGAAAGCCACTTGTAAGCTCTACACAGGAATTTTTCCCCACCCACCCACCGCTTCAAAGTTGTACTTATACAAGCTCCATGCACGGGTTGCGACGCACATATTTTCGAAACGAAAAATATTGGTATATACGTGGAAAGAAATCTGCCAATATCATTTGATAGCAGATATTTAGCTTAGTTTCCTTTATGCTGTGTAAAACAATGGACACCGGGAAACACGTGGTAATGTTTCTCCACGAACGAACAGAGAGTTTTAAGACCCAGTTCACATGCACTATAGTCAATGATCGTTTTCACTCACGTGATTGGTGGCCCCATTCAGTGGGATGGTAAAACAATACGAAATTTTTGAATAAGAATAGAGCTAAATTCCCATAGGAAAAAGATGGTACACCAATATGGACACCATTTCATTGTTATGGTACACCAATATGGCCGCCGTGACGTCAGATGAAAACGATCTATAGTGCACGCGTGAACAGCCGGGAACAGCCACTTTGAATATTATTAATTTTGTGCATCTAAATGAACCTTTCTACTTCTAGCCTCGTTATAAAAGAGGATCTTTGAAAGTTAAAGACAGTCAAACGAAGCCATACATAAATATATATATATAGCTTTTATGCTGACATGCACATAAACAATATATATACCGCGGATTTAGGCCTTCTGTTCTGCACAAAACGGTACAATTTCTGTATCAGAGCGCCACTGCGATCATGAAAGAAGTACATTTTGAATCGAATAAACCATCCCCTAAGTAATTTTTTATCAGGACAAAAGTTGTTCGGTAGCTACAGTGTAAACAGTTTGCGCCGTTTCGCACCGAACCGACTGTTCCGACACTATACCGAATAACTTATTATTGCCGGCACGAAAATCCATCTGATATAATGTGAAAAGGCCTACATAAAGATCCAAAATCTCAAACGCCTATCGCTTTTACAAAAAAATACCAAAAACTAAACAGTTTGAAAGTGGATTTGATATATGAAAATGTTAAAAGAAATAGCACACAGGTCAAAACCTTTCAACATTTCCGCGACATTTTTCGTTCTATATGGCCACATATTCGTTGACCCCTTCGCAGCCGTTCTTCTGTCTGTCCTCTTTATTGGTCCCTACGTTCCATTCCAATTTAAATATCCAATCACAGCTCTAGTACGAAAATCGTGAATTACGCGCGAAACGGTTTATCTGATTTCAAAACACCGCGAGAAGTGTATTCAAAAAGGGAACGATACCGAGTTTTTAACAGACTTTCGGATGTTTTCAACGATTTTTAAGCGATTTTTAACGATAAAATAAACGATTTTTAAATTTACAACTGAACTCGGTTTATAGTAATCAAGTTAATAGTTATATATGCATACCCATCAACAACTTTCGTCTCTGTTTTGCCATTTTCGTCTCGGGGTCGTTTCTGACTCAACTTAATTAAAACAAAAAATAAATTAGTTAAAAAAGATGAATTAAAATCTTAGAAAGAATTATTCAAAAGGTTGTACTTTTTATTAAATGTTAATACATTTTTACGTTAATGTAACAACTCACAGTGTCACCATGACGCAAATTTGAAAAACTTCGTGGACAAATTCAAGTTCACATGATTAAAATTATGATGAATATCACACACGTCAAAACGTGGACTAAATAGTCCGTAAGAAAATGCACTAATGTTTAAAGAATTTTTCTAACGTTTAAAGAATATAATTCCTTTCCTTTGCACACAAATATAATTTTTGTCTCGCGCAAAACTATTAATATTTAATTTAATTTAATAAATTAAAGGAAATAGATGATTAAAACTTCCACAACGAGCTGATTCATTTCAATTCAGTCAATGTTAATATTCAATTTATCTGCAGATAAATATATTCAGAAAAGTATTCGCGAAAGTAGAGGATACAATCAATTGTTGTGTATAGCTTGATTGTTGTTTATTTTAAGAGAAAAGAAGATTTAATGGTGAATTCACTTAATCGCCCCCCCCCCCCCCACACTTTGTGTCTACTCACGCATGCGCATAGTAGACACTATGTAAGCTGTAAAACTCCGGAAGTTGTAATGGCTGTAGACACGTGCATGCATGGCATACATATTACATGCAAGGCATGATGTAAAGATGTACAAATGCAAACAACTTAACATCACACGCTACGTTCATATCTAGACTGCACTCACCTTGTCCTGGACCTTGTGTGAATTAAGAGTACTTGACTTCTTTTCAGTAACAAAATTCAATACTCTTCTTGATAATTCGACGTTCTCGTTGTCACGCAGCTGTTGTACAATCCATCGACCAACTTTTATTTCATCGTGAAGTCCGGCCTCACGAAGCTTCTGTTTCCCCTCGTCATTATTCAAACACGAGTCGTTGTCAAGATCAAAAACCAGAAATTTGAATTCTCTCTTTCCCTGCTCTGGCTGACCAATTTGATCAGTGATGTACTATAGTAAACAAAAGAAACTATACTCACGATATATATATATATATATATATATATATATTATATATATAACTGGACTGTTTCTTACTTAAAACATTGTTGTTGCTACTCTGAGTTTCACGCGGTTAGGCGATCATCAGGCAACTGTGAAAGATTCAGTTAGATTAAACTATGTTTGCTGACGTTGGACAGTTTGCATGATGGCGCGTCACTTTCTTCTTTGCGCGGCTAACACTTCCCGCGAAAAATCTTCGTTGGTGGCGGCATTTTGAGAAGAGTTCTGATCTTTTGTTCAATAATGGTTGCTTGATGGCTTTGAAGATGTAGAGCTTTTCTTCAAGGCAAAGATTGCGTCGTTTCCCTCCACTTGAATAAGATGCAGCATGCTTCATAACTGACCAGTTGACGTTAAAAGGTCGCCCGTCTTGTTTTAAATCCCATACATACTTTGAAAGTTCTGTGTTGTTTGAATACTTCGTGTCCTGGAAAGATTTTTTGTGGTTTCTGTAACGATCTGCTTATTTATAAGTATCGAGCACTCTTCAATCTACTACTAACATTATATTTACTTGGTATATTTACTTGGTATATGTATATGTATATGTATATGTATATGTATATGTATATGTATATGTATATGTATATGTATATGTATATATATATATATATATATATATATATATATATATATATATATATATATATATATACGCTCCTTCACTTCAACGCTCACTACCCTTGTGGAAGTTTGAGCACTCTGGGCCCATGCGCACTTCACGCTATCTGAATGTATTTCACGTCCCACATGCGGTTGTCACCGACGATCGCATGTGTATAAGTAATTGGTGAAATTCATTCAGATTGTTCCAAGCTACACTGATGAGCTGTTGTACAGCGAAACACCGTGTCTGTAGATAGTTTAAGTGGGCTTACCTCAAAATGTTGAGTGTCGCAACTGTCAGTTTCACCATGGATTGTAAAAGGACTGGATAGGAAACTAATAGTCACGTGGGGTGTTTTGAGTCTTTTGATTGGTTAAATCGCATTCACTCAGTTTGCAAAATGGTTGAAACCTAGTTGCAAATTGTGATGTCACGAATGGCGTGAGTATACTTGTTTTACTGAGGTTTTTAAGCGAACTTTTCTTCAAATTCTTCATGTTCTCACATTCAGATGACTATGTTGACGTTTCAAATGATTCTATCGCCTTACAAACCTGCCTAAGCCACAATCGAGTGTTCGAGGTAAGCGTTGTTGATCTTTGTTTTGATGTTTTCTGTGTTGTTTCAGAGAAACTGGCGTCCCAAAATAATGCTTTGTTTTGCTCGGAATTTGGGATGCATATTTTAACTAGTAAACCTTAATATTTTGCTCTAAAATGAGTAAGAATAGATGGATATTATATCGTATTGTGGCTTTGTCGTATTTACAGGCAGTTCGATTATCATTTTAAGTTGTATTAATCCTAAACTTTGAATATACAAGGGGTTTTTAAGCTTGTCAATTGCAACCAGGTTGTTATGCTCACGCCATCAAGTTTCCTATCCAGTCTTTTTACTATCCATGGTTTCACGCGGGGCGGTGAAACTGACAGTTGCGACACTCAACATTTTGAGGTAAGCCCACTTAAACTATACTATATTCGCTCTACCTTTATGGTATTGAGCACTTTCCGACAGTTCCGTGAACAAAATCACACGTGCTCGTTTGTATATATATATATATATATATGTATGCTCCTTCACTTCGGTGTTGTTGAGCACTCTGTGAAGTTGCCATGGGTACCTATTAGCGATAATGCAACGCTCACTACCCTTGTGGAAGTTTGAGCACTCTGGGCCCATGCGCACTTCACGCTATCTGAATGTATTTCACCGATGCTTTCCCACATGCGGTTGTCACCGACGATCGCATGTGTATAAGTAATTGGTGAAATTCATTCAGATTGTTCCAAGCTACACTGATGAGCTGTCGTACAGCGAAACACCGTGTCTGTAGATTGAACTATGTATGCTCCTTCACTTCGGTGTTGTTGAGCACTCTGTGAAGTTGCCATGGGTACCTATTAGCGATAATGCAACGCTCACTACCCTTGTGGAAGTTTGAGCACTCTGGGCCCATGCGCACTTCACGCTATCTGAATGTATTTCACCGATGCTTTCCCACATGCGGTTGTCACCGACGATCGCATGTGTATAAGTAATTGGTGAAATTCATTCAGATTGTTCCAAGCTACACTGATGAGCTGTCGTACAGCGAAACACCGTGTCTGTAGATTGAACTATGTATGCTCCTTCACTTCGGTGTTGTTGAGCACTCTGTGAAGTTGCCATGGGTACCTATTAGCGATAATGCAACGCTCACTACCCTTGTGGAAGTTTGAGCACTCTGGGCCCATGCGCACTTCACGCTATCTGAATGTATTTCACCGATGCTTTCCCACATGCGGTTGTCACCGACGATCGCATGTGTATAAGTAATTGGTGAAATTCATTCAGATTGTTCCAAGCTACACTGATGAGCTGTCGTACAGCGAAACACCGTGTCTGTAGATTGAACTATATATATATATATATATATATATGTATATGTAATATTTAAAAACCGCGCAGGAGGGCTTTATCGGATATAAAACACGAGGCGATAGCCGTGTGTTTTAGAGCCGATAAAGCCCGTAGTACTGCAAGGTTTTTAAATGACTTCTAAAATTTATCACTTCATACGTTCATTGGCGTAGTAATTTTGAAAATTAAGCTTATCTCAGCCGTTAAAAACCAGCGAGAAACTTAGAGCGCGTCTATCACATATACATGTATAGATCCGATACGCTTATGATTTTTCTCTGTGTTTTCCTCATGAATTATTAATGAATTTTATAAATATATATATAGGTTTTCATTGTTCCCACACGGACATTCAATCTCTACTAAATAACCTGATGCATAAAGATTAGTTATATAAGATTAGTAACAAATCATACCTAATCTTTATGCATTCATTATAATGAATAGGTACGACTAATCATACCTTCCCGTGAATATAGGCAATATCATTGCCCAATGCAACGGGACCTTGCCTAAACTATCTCGAGAAGAGAACACTAGTAGTAGCCCCCAATCGAGAAGTAGAAACAAGCGTTTGCCTATCTCGAAGTAGGTTACGCTGAACCCGCTTGTAGCGCCAGCGCCCTAAACGAGAGGCAAGCTGGTCTGTTATCTCAAGAATTTATTACAGTTTGCCTAGAACATAAAATATGGGACTAATACTAAATCAATGCGCATGTCTACATTGTTGTTGTTGTTATAGACAACTAACTAATAATAGTTTATGTGCGTGAATTTCCATTAGATCAATGGTAATCATTGAATCGACCATATCCAATTGTTATTTAAAAGAAAACAATCTGTCTTACTTTTGCATAAACGATCGCGTGAAGCGCTTGTAATTGTATTTACACTGAAAGAGGTTTACATATATAAGTGGCGATGCATTTCAAATAAAGATAGTTATACTGTAAAAAATTGTCAGCCTTTACATACACGATGCATGGCCACATTTGGTAATCGATGTGTTTAGAAAACCTCTTCAACTATTAAATAAAGTAAGTTTATGGCCCCTCGGGGTATGTTTCTGGCATAAAGCCTCCATCCTCGGCATATATATAACTCTTACATACATGAAGTGAACACTTGTCGAATTCCCAATAGTATTAATCACAACTCAATAATTTATTCACTTTGAAGTTGTTGACTCCGCCAAAAGCGTTCTAGAGCATGGCATTTCGGTTGATTAGTGATTAAATGTCCCTCACGCCATAGTTAATAGACATATTATAAATGGTTTGGAAACTCGTCCAAAGTGATTGTTCTATGTTTTTGTTCAAGTTTATGGAAATTTTGCAATTTCACGGTATTGTATTTTCTGTATAATGAAGCAGTCATCCAATAGCAATGATCGGGTTTAATTAGTGAGTTGCTTCATCGTCACGTGTTGTGGTGCTTCATCGTCACGTGTCCATAAAATTTACTCATAGTCGGTTCAACATGACCATGCTTCATGTTGAAAGACAATAGAGCTTCCAAACCATGTATATGTTCTATAATTAACTATATGCTCAAGCTTACTAAACCTCCCTCGGCTTTCGGGTACGTTATAATAATGACATGGTCACCTCGAAATCATTTGTTTCAAGACAGACGATTAATGTCGTATTTCCCTCATGAATACTGGATGAGAGACGTTTAGTTCTAAGGGGGCCTTTACACGAGTCCGGGTTAAGAGCCAGCCCGGGTCAGATCGCCAACCCGGGTTATTCTTTTTTCATGTTTACATAAACCCGGGTTGGCTGCTTTTTTCCCCAACCCGGGACAAACACCGCTGCCAAACGTTTGCGCATACGTGAATTCGCTAGAGTAAACATTGCAAGAGAAGTGGGAACTAGCCGTGGGGACAACAACCAGACAGTAAAGACTAAGTAAGACTCGACTATTCATTTGTGTTTTAAAAAAAGGGTAATGAAAATTACGAAGGGGTAATTTCAGAATATGTTACAATATTGACAAAGAAGCCATGCACAAATTACCTACCTTATCTTTTTGGTAGTATGCTTCTATTTTTAACTTTTGTGTCGGACTCTCGGATTTTCTGAGGACGCGCTCGGAGGTCGCGCATGCGCAAAACGTTTGGCAGCGGTGTTCCCGGGACCCGGGTTGTGAATGTTTTTTGTCCGAGCAGAGCTCTGGTGTCAAGACATGTGGTCGATTATTACTCACTAAACAACATGGTAAACAAGAACACGGCTAGTGCTGTTGAAAAACGTCGTAAGCAAATTTCGATTGTTTCAGATGTCGTTGCCTTGTATTCTCGCCTATTCGTTCGCGTACGGGAGAAAACAAGGCAACGACATCTGAATTGAAGTCGACATTTTTGTGGTCCATCTCAGTTTTGTAGTCCTTCTGAGACAGACTGTCAAATATTTGATCTTGTCACTAGACCACTGCCAATGCCATGATTCATGAAAGTTGAGAATTCTCTTCTTTGCGAGCGCTCGGTCGACTTGCCATGTTTACACCACTGATCTCTATATATACTGTATATACTATATATGTTAGTGTAGAGATCAGTGCATGTTTACACAAGAGTCTGATTTGACAACCAACAAAATTGGCGCCAAAGACACGTTCGTAAGCGCCTGGGTACGAGATTGGACAAAAATTATCAAGTCAACTCGTGTTTACATGAAGAAATTGACCAAATTTTCACACCTTCGCACCTCTCCAACTCGGGTTGACCCTGGTTTTGAAAAGGGACACCTGGCAAGACGGGTTGACCCGGCTATAGTGTAAACGCTAACAGGAGTTTATTCGTAGACGGGTTGACCGGCGTGCTCGTGTAAAGGCCCCCTACCTCGCGTTGGCTTGTTTACTGACTTGTGCAACTTTCCCACGAAGCCCGAAATCATGTTTTCGCAAACACGATTTGAATTTACAACAAACACAACTTGTAAAATAAAAAGTTGACCAAAAGGCAAACTTTATCGTGTATACTGAGCTTCGATTTGCTAGCCCTCTAACCCTAACCACTAACCCTAACCTAGGCGAGATCCCGGGTTGTAAACAAATTTTTACAAGGAATTACGCTGAGAGGCGGGATCTTAATCACTATATGCGTTTACTTATAATATTTATTTAAGAAATAGAAAATGGCCGCCCGTGTTTATATAGCCTGATGCAAACACGAGAGTGAGTTGGGAGAATTCGAAAGTTTATGTGAACCCGAGCCGTAGGCGAGGGTTTACATAAGTACTTTCGAATTCTCCCAACTCACTCGAGTGTTTGCATCAGGTTATATAAACACAGGGCATCCATTTTCTATTTCTTTTATGAAATAAGGCTAAAAAATGTGCCGTGACATCACAACCGTGTTTACATAGCCTGATATAAACACGGTAATTGACCAATCACAGCGTGCGTAAGACGCAACCTATTTTATAAAATAATATACGTATAATAGTATTCATGAGGGACAATTAGACTAAACGTCTCTCACTACTATTAATAAGGAAATCGTATTGTATTTATAATATTTCTAAATAGTGTAACACTTATATATGATAAATAGTTTTCGACTGAGTTTGGGAGAATTCGAAAGTACGGCTCGGGTTCACATAAACTTTCGAATTCTCCCAACTCACTCTCGTGTTTGCATCAGGCTATATAAACACGGGCGGCCATTTTTTATTTCTTAATTTGCTTAAATTTACAAGTTTATAATGAAAATCCTCAAATTTCATTGGCTATTCCAAGAGTTTATATTAATTGGTGATATAAACCTCTGGCGATAAGCCAATGACAAGCCTTCTTTTAACTAAATTGACCAATCACAAAATGCGCGGTTTGTCACAAGTAATGATCAGTTGGGCCAGCGGTTGTTCTGTTAAGCAACAATGGCGCCGGAATTATAATGAAGTGGGAAAACGACAGAAGAAATTAAACATTTACGCGAAGTAATAAATTCTACAGAAAACAAAAACGGCTACAAAGTGGTTAAAATGGAAATTATTAATGGTGAGTCGTTAAATTGTTTAACTATTCGTTTAAAACAAAATAACTGCAAACAAAACACAGTTTCAAAATTACGCTTGCCATTGCCAAGATTTCGTGATGTAAACTACATACTAAAATAATGTTTCTTTCAACTTTTTGTCATTTTTACATATGAGTGGAAATATATTGTTTCCGCAATATTGTACATGAAAACCCATGCTAAATTATGCAAGAAAACTTTACTTTTCCATCAGTTACCGACACCGTACGGGACCAAGGAAATATCCGAAATGATGACTGTTGAAAGTTAATTGTTGTTGGCAGTTAAAAATGTATTAAACGAGCCTCAAAGCCTACGTTATTGTCGATAATTTATTTAACTATAGTTGGTAAATTCATACTAAAACAATTAGACAACTCGTTGTCTAATTGTTAGTTATAGTAGATTTTTATTTGCTGGGTGAAAAAAACAACAATATGTTTTGAAATTCTCTTAGTCAATTTCAATCTTGGTTTTTCAATCTCATACTTACTTTTAATTGCTCTTTAAGTTTGGCTTTTACTACACTGTTATCGGGATACTGACCGTCTTCCATGTATTCGGAAAATAATTTGTCTGCAAAGGTAAGACAAACCAAGACCGGCACATTTTCTTTTTCTAGGATCTTCAACCACTGAGCAGTAGCTTCAGTATGGGCACGTCTAAAATTAAAAATGGTATCAAAAGTAAAGAAGATAACTAAGGCCGTGTCCACACTAATCCGTTTTTGATGGAAAACGGAGACTTTTTGATGCGGTTAGGCCTTTCGTCCACACTAATCCCGCGGCTTCGGTGACCAAAAACGGAGCTTTTCGAAAACGCTCTCCAATATAATAATAAAAAGATTGTCATGGTCTCAGTTAACCTGCGAAAAAGTCTTGACTATATATACGATCACGAAACACACAAACAATGTTTTGATGCTCATTTCAATTCATTCCAGCCTTATTTATTCATACTAGACGGACGGCCAACCTCGATAAAAGTGTCTCAAAAACACCGTTGATGGCATTTTTTGTTACAAGCAGGCAACCATGCCAGATCGTATCGGATAGTACATACTTTGAACGTGAGGGGGGTTGCCAGCCGTAATTTTGAATTTATATACTAAAATTTATGGTTTTTTAAAAACACATTGGAATGGATGGGATTTCTGTGGAGTCATGCAAACTAGTTGGTGTTCTATTTTGAATGGTTCACTTCAGAATGCATCCAATCAGCATGCGTGAAGCTGTGATTAACCTAATTCACATAACTCACAATCATAAACAAAGAAGAAATATGGCGTAAATACACCTAAATATAACACTTCGAAGAAAAGCTACAACAACATAAGCTTGCAAAGAATCAGAAATTTATTAGATCTGGTAGCTACAGGAAAGTCTCATATTCGTAAATTACTTCGTTTTATTTTGATAATTTGCCGATACCGCCATGTATCTACTGTTATATAAAGCTGAGCTTTTGCACTACAGTGTAGTGTTACATATATTGTTCCTTAGACATTTAACTCACCGGCGGTTCAACAGTGCTATCTTGTGATACACGAAAGGCAACCGGTCTAGTCATCTTGATCAATGTCTAAGCTACACTTCTATGGTGGTTGCCTGCTTGTAACAAAAAGTTGGCTGTTTGTTATGGCTGTTCTTCGAAGTGTTATATTTAGGTGAATTTGCGCCATGTTTCTTGTTTATTTATGATTGTGAGTTATGCGAATTAGAATAATCAGAACTTCGCGCACGCTGATTGGATGCATTCTGAATTTAGCAATTCAAATAAAACACAAACGTATATTAGACAGCTCTTTACAGATATCCCATCCATCACATTGTACTTTCAAAAAGCTCTATATTTTAGTATATAAATCAATAATTACAGATGGCAACCCCCCTCACCTTCAAAGTATGCACTATATCCGATACGATTTGGTATGGTTGCCTGCTTGTAACAATAAATGCCATCAAAAGTAATATTTTGAAGCCTTGGCCGGCCGTCTATACAGTCGAGTAAACAGACGTGCATCGAAACGAATTAAACAGTCTTTCAGCCCGCTTTGCCGGGCCAACTCGGCAAAAAGTCGTCATAAAAAAAGGTGGATTTTCATCCCGCTTAACCGAGTTGGCTTGGCAAGCAGTAACCGCGGGATCTGCATGGGCTAACCGGGTTGGCCCGTCTTCCATGCAATTGCAAAATGCTTTAACACAATAGGGCCGTTTATACGAGATCCGATAAGATGCGGCTTACACAAGACGACCCTTACCTAAGACGCGAACTGACCCATTTATACGGCGTTTTTGAACAAACCACGGCTTGTGTAAACGCGAACGTTGTACTTTTTATTCGCGTCTTTTTCGTCTTATGTAAGGCATGTCCTGTATATAAGCCGCGTCTTATCAGCTCTCGTATAAACGGCCCTAGTGTTTTATATAGCTACTGGGATTTTGGATTAAATCGGCCAATCGGATTTAATCGGCTCCTTAGGTGTACAAGAAAGTATACTAGCACATACTTGTAATCCACAACAAATACAACAATCCGTGAAAGGCTCAAAAGCAGCTTTGCAAGCTCTGGGATGGATTTGTCTTGATCATCAACTCCGGGAAAGTCAATAACATCAAGCCCAGCTATTTTGTCACCCATATTGTAAATATAGGGCACAGTGGTTCTCTTCTCAGCTACGGTACCAGTGATGGTCTAAAATAGAAAAACAAATTTAAAAGATATAGTTGAAATGCACAATTATTGAAAGTCTAACTCTTTGTCAAGGGGACAGTTCTTACAGTAATGCTAATGAAAAAGGTTTGCCCTAACCCTAGTGTCACATGTGCTTTACGCATGCAATCATGCCCCCTAAAGGTTATATATACCCTAACCTGATCCACTAAGAGTTTACCGCGTAAGAGAGGTGCAACTAGAAATGTTTGAGGGAAGAGGTTCAAAAGTACTATATCAAGGCAAAGTTGCTATGAGGTCCGCATTTGCATGTAGGGTCTGGGTCTCTTACCAGGGTTACAAACACTCAAGAACAATCAAAACACTTGGCCTATCACCTTGTGATTTTCAATGATCTCTCATGTTTGTAAAACACTCGAGAACAATAAAAACCATTATTAAATCATTGGTATTAATATTCTCCCGTGTTTTACAAACATTCGAGAAACAATGAAAATTATTCGGCTACGGCCTCGTGATTTTCATTGTAACCCCTGGTAAAACACTGCTGCTTGTTGTTTAAACAGTACTTAGGCCTACGCTAAACGTCGCACAACAGACGAATTTAGTTCAGACGAATTTAATTCAAATTAACTTCGTCGGTAATGCGAGGTCGAGTTAAACGTCGAAATTCAGTCGAACTTGGACCCGTCGAGCCTGAAAACAATTTCTTGAAAACATGGCGCCGAATTGTCACAGACAGAAGAGAAGCATTTAATTCGACGCGACGATCAGTTCGTCGTGTTATATATGTCGCAGTTTCGTCGAATAAAATTCAAACAATTAAATTCGTCTATTGTGCGACGTTTAGTGCAGGGCTTAAAACATATTACGGCAAAGTGAGGACAAAGAGATTGTTTTTAGGAAAAGGGCCGAAGACGCAACCATCGAAACCGCCTCCCCCCCCCCCCCCCCCCTCCCACCGTTAGTTCTGCGGAAGTTGATGAGAAGTATGCAAATTAGTTAGAGCTCCCGTGCGGGCTCTTGAGAGATGCCTCGTATACGAGGGTTCCTGAATGTAGAACTTTGACTGCCATGTTACAAGTGAATAAACTAATAAACTGCCCCCCCCCCCCCCTCATTATTTCTTTAAATCTTCAATTGCAGATAATCCAGGCCAAACTTGTGCTGACAAACGCTGGTCTTTTCTGTTTTCTGAGAATTTGTAAATGACGTCCTAAAAATGTTTGATCAGAATTGTAGCATGTATAATTAGCTAACCTGACCCTCGCCTCAACATGCAATAAACCAAATATAAAGGCAATAAATTGGAAAGGGTTTCCCACTGACACTTAAAAATGCAAATATGATTGGTTATTGTAAAATACTATTAGCCAATATTAGAGTAACATTTACCTCAATTCCAAACATGGATCTAACAAATTTCGACTTTCCAGAGTTCACTAAGCCAATAACTCCCACAGCTGTTTGCTGAGCCAAATCTTCTCTTAATTTGTTTATCATCAGTGACCACTTGATCCACCTGGCAACCATCGGCCGGTGGAGGTCATCTACCATATTCAGAGCTTCGTCTTTGAAGTTTTCTTCCCACTGCTGGAGAATTTCATCTATGGAAGTCAAGTCGTCAATGTTTCTATTCTGACACTCTAATTTCAATTGCCGTTCAAGAGAGTAAGCGATAAACGACTTGCTTGATGAAGAACTCCTTTTCATGCTTGTCATAAGCAATTCCAGTTTGCTAACGTAGAATGGATGATCGCTCATGATATTAGCACGTCCGAACTTGCCACTGCTGCGCAAGTTACGAATATAACCTGTCACATCTACCAGTAATTTTCGAGAGTCTTTAAAAAACCGCTTAATTATAGTTTGTACATAAGAAATTGGTAGTACGAGTAACGCCCATACTTTCAAACCACCAGACTCTGCAGCATTGACGATTTTCTTGGCTTGTTTGTCATCCTGAAGTTCCAAAGGGACGTGAACATGGGTCTCCATAAAGGACCCAAGAAGTGCACTACACGTTTGGAAGTTCTTACTAAGATCATTTAGTTTTTTAAGCATTTGACTGTTGGCGTTTTCTGCCGAGCTAGTTCGAGCGCTCATGTTTTCACACAGGGCATTTAACTCATCCCTTCCATTTTTAACAAGTGTTAAAGGGTGTTCAATACTGCGGGCGCTCCTTTCACATGGTTTGTAGATCTCTTCTAGATTCAATCCGCAAAGGCTTTGTTTACTACAACGTTCCTTAACTTCGTTTCTAGAAAGCAAATCGCGTTCTATAAATTCGGTTGCCTCCATGATTGTAGGTTCCACCGTCTGCCTCATGATTCTGTGAAAAGCTTCGGAAGTAGCCTCGATGTCTAAAGCGCTGTAATCTAAAGTACCGGCATGCATCTTAGAGCGGGTCGTCAATGCATACCGTCCAATATTTCTCGTAATGGCTATCTCCATACCATCACCAAGAAATTCTGACAAATCGCATTCCAGGAAAAGCTTTTTATTTGCCAACAACATCTGGCAACACTGTAACAGAGTGTGCTCGCTATCTGATACAGCAATAGCATGAAAAAGACTTTCAATAGGTACCACAGGGATCACACCTTTGAAAAATGCCTCAATATTTGCATATCTTTCCGAATGGAGGTTCCCGTCATCTTTGTCGTCAGTGTATACACTACGTTCCAAAAGAGCACTCATAAACGCCAGTTCAATGACCTTGGATGGACTGAGTTTTGCCAACTGTTTTTGTCTCTTCGAAACAACATAGGGCTTGAAAATATTTAAAAAAAATGGCATTATTAGCACAAAAATAATTGCTTGGGTACATTCTTTGATAAAAGCGAGAAACATTAAATATGCAACTATGCAAAGATGGAAAACTGTTGGTATACCGTGGTTTTGGGTGAAATGTCCACAGCTTTCATGTATTTAGAGTCATGGAAGTGCGTTTTAACCCTTACGTTGACCGTTTCAAAGTGAACAAGATGCGTAGACCCCATATTTATCTCAACATAACCTCCAAAGTTATTCGAACTGTCAACAGGAAATTCTTCGGCCTTGCTCTTGTTTTTCTTTTTTGATCCCTTTTTATAATCTGACAATAATTCGAGACCACGAATAGTCACTGCATGAACGAACCACATGTTTTCTCCCCTTATTTTGGCCACAACTTCCCCTCCAAAATTTTCCAGCTGGACTTCTAGGATCACAGGGAGGATGTCCCCAGGCTTCCTCGAACCATCACATTCCAGCTGTTCCAGTGCCGCTGGAAAAGCGTTCACTAAACAATACTTGACATCGTTCTTGTACCGTTCTATTTTATGCTAAAAAATGTTAATAAATTTATGTCAAAGCAAAGCGTTCTGAGCAGGGCAACTTTTATGAAGATAATAAAAGTAGCGTGCTTGCGTAGGCAGTGCTGAAATAACAATCGAAATATAGTAAGGTTAGATATACTGCCGAAACAGAGAACGTAGGATTCTAACGTTTCGAGCGAAGGCCCTTCGCCGAAACGTTAGACTCCTACGTTGTCTGTTTCGGTAGTATATCTAACCTTACTAAATTTCGATTTTATGTAGGTAGTTTTTATGAGAAATTGTGTATACTGTACAACAGATCACATCAGAGCATTTGCTGCATGGAAAACGCAACTAAAATGGAAAATGCGGGTATAAAACGACACTATGTGACCTTTGCCTTGAATGACTAATTTGTAGAAAAATCAACACTTACATCATGGTAGTCATGCGCATGCATGTTCAATTGGGGGCATTTCAACCTGTTTGACTACCAGTTGTTATAGGCAATAAAGTTATTAAACCCAAACAGGGGAGTCCGATTAAAGATTTCAATGGCGCACTGTTTGACGTAACAGATCAATCAAAGTCTAGACAGAGTGTCAATTTCATCCGATATCCAAACACCGAGTTGCCTAACCAACTTCGAGGTGTTTGGGATAGAGGATGGGACACAACTATAAGTTCTTGATATATAGCTCCTTAGAATGAATATTAGAGCCCAGCTCAAAATTCGGATATATATAGCCATGAAGGAATAAATCAATACAAATATTATTATAATACGCACGTTAATTTATAAAAGCTTTACTGACGTTTCGTTGCCAACGCGCAACATTTTCAAAGTGATATTACATGACCAAAATCCTCGGCGCTTTTGGCGTTTACAATACATGCAATGCTTAAAGTGTTTATGAAATGAAAATTTGACAATAACTTTTTTAGCTCTATTTTTTTTATGAAGAATGGCATTCACACTTTTTCGATATCTCTTTCCATTCTCGAGTTATTCACATTTTTTCTAATGGCCTGATGACGTCACTAGTTGGACACAGCATTATAGCAAATCAGAAAATCACGTGTAACTTAAACATTATTCACTTGAAAAAAAATCACTTGAAACTTTGTACATGGACACACTTGATAAATCTAAACTACGTGACACAAATTATTTTGTTGCTATGGTAACACATTAGTTTCCAGGCCCTTCTGTTGCAAGAAAAACATTCTTCATTTTCTGCCATGTCAATTAACTTTTTTTGTTTTTGGCTAGTCAGTTGCATTTTATAAGCTATTGGCAATAGAAAATATATGTTTTCCATCAAATAGATCAATGTTTATAATTTTTATAAATAATTTCATTGTTTTCAATAGGTCGATGTTTATATCAGAAAACCAATAATTTCATTGTTAGGTAAACGGGACCTGGAAACTAGCGTGTTGCTATAGCAACATAACAATTTGTGCCACGTGGTTTAGATTTATCAAGTGTGTCCATGTACAAAGTTTCAAGTGATTTGGTTGAATAATGTTTAAGTTATACGTGATTTTCTGATTTGTTATATCACTATATACTTTTTATATAGCGTGTCCAACTAGTGACGTCATCAGGCATTAGAAAAAATGTGAATAACTCGAGAACGGAAAGAGATATCAAAAAAGTGTGAACGCCATTTTTCATTATTTTAATATAGTTCTTTCAAATAGAGCTAAAAAAAAGTTATGGCAAAAGGTTCATTTCATAAATACTGCAATGTATGTTTTTATGTTTTTTCTGGAGAAAGTGGTGCATGGTTACCGAGTAAAGATTCTGTTCAAGCTAGTGCTCTACTCAGTCTCGTGCATGCCTGCCGCTAGGGCACTAGAAACGCGCACTACCTCTCGATGTGCATAATAAGGGAATTTACCATAACAATCATACTTACATTCATCAAATAAGCTTTCAAACTTTCGTACACTTGTTCTGGCTTTAATGACAATCGATCATTAGCCTCGCCACCAGAGCACACGGTGAGTTTGGGTTCTTTTCCAGGGTGGAGAATATAGTACTGACCAAAAATATCAAAAGATGGGAGAAACATCTTTCTCAGTTGTGATGTCAAAGGTAGCAGGTGTGTGTTTGACATTATAATCTTCTCCCACCAACGAGTCTGGAAAAATTGTAATAATCATTCTCAATTGTCAACACAGTTATAACATGCATCAAATATTAAACTTTCCAATACAGTTTTCGAAGACAAAACCGCTTTATCCAAGAAGCAGCTGCTCCGGCAAGATATAACAAAATTTAAGACGCTACTTTAGACACCTAATATATATATATATATATATATATATATATATATATATATATATATATATATATATATATATATATATATATATATATGTACGCTCCTTCACTTCGGTGTTGTTGAGCACTCTGTGAAGTTGCCGTGGGTACCTATTAGCGATAATGCAACGCTCACTACCCTTGTGGAAGTTTGAGCACTCTGAGCCCATGCGCACTTCACGCTATCTGAATGTACTTCACCGATGCTGTCCCACATGCGGTTGTCACCGACGATCGCATGTGTATAAGTAATTGGTGAAATTCATTCAGATTGTTCCAAGCTACACTGATGAGCTGTTGTACAGCGAAACACCGTGTCTGTAGATTGAACTATATATATATATATATATATATATATATATATATATATATATATATATATATATATATATATATATATATATATATATATATATATATATATATATATATATATATATATAAGTGAGTTATGGTTCACGAAATGTTAGAGAGTGCTCAATACCATATAGATAGAGCAAAATACAAAGTATAAAGTATAGTTTTACCTTAAAGTCTTCGCTACCAGAGGTTTCACCCTAAACGGGATCATCAGGCGACTGGAAAATATCGGTTAGTGGGCTGCTTAAATGCGTTAGTTGGGGCGTGGGTGTGGGCGTCGAAACGTCCGGCGCATTCATTTGGAGCGTGGGTGTGGGCGTCGAAACGTTGCGCGCATTCCTTTGATTGTTTAGGTTGTTGATCGAAATCTATTTTTGTGCCGACACGTCGAAACTATTTCTGATCTTTTGTTTAGTAAGAGTTGTTTGTCTGCCTTCATGATGAAAAGTTTTTCGTCCAAACATAAATTGCATCTTTTTGATCCTCCCGTGTAAGAAAGCCCACTAACCGATATTTTCCAGTCGCCTGATGATCCCGTTTAGGGTGAAACCTCTGGTAGCGAAGACTTTAAGGTAAAACTATACTTTATACTTTGTATATATATATATATATATATAGTTCAATTCTACAGACACGGCGTTTCGCTGTACAACAGCTCATCAGTGTAGCTTGGAACAATCTGAATGAATTTCATCAATTACTTATACACATGCGATTGTCGGTGACAACCGCATGTGGGACAGCATTGGTGAAGTACATTCAGATAGCGTGAAGTGCGCATGGGCCCAGAGTGCTCAAACTTCCACAAGGGTAGTGAGCGTTGCATTATATATATATATATATATATATATATATATATATATATAGTTAAAGTTCAAAGACTCAACAGGTTTGATTAGACATTTTATTACTATTCAGTTTCGTGCCACAAATATTGTGTGGTACTCTTCAGATAAAATGGTCTAAGACCATTAGACCATATTATCTGAAGAATACCACACAATATTTGTGGCACGAAACTAAATAGTAATAAAATGTCTAATCAAACCTGTTGAGTCTTTGAACTTTAACTATAATATGCTCTGGATTCCCATCGAGCACTCTGCCAAAGGTTTTTACAACATCGATCTTCTACAGTATGTATATATATATATATATATATATATATATATATATATATATATATATATATATATATATATATATATAGTGAAATAAAAGTAGTGTCCTGCGTAGGCAGTGTATAGAAACAACAATCGAAATATAGTAAGGTTAGATATACTGCCGAAACAGAGAACGTAGGAGTCTTACGTTTCGAGCGAAGGCCCTTCGTCAGAGAGAAACGTCAATCACGTTTCTTCTTGTGATCCTGTTTGTTTAATACATGTTTAAAGTGCCTACAAAACGAAAATTAAGTCTGTCCTTACTTAAAAAACCCAACATTTAAAATGACAAAGTAACATCTTTTGCACTTCTTTTTTCTTGCCTTGTTGTTGAGATGTTTCTCTTTGTTTAATATGGATTAAGGAAATGAACCATCTGTTACATGAGCATCTGGGCCTTCGTGGCCCAGTCGGTTAGGGTGCTGGACTAGTTTCCCAGGGTCGTGGGTTCGATTCCCGCCGAAGGCCGGGTAGTTGCATTTTTCGCAACTGGTCTCGGTCGGGTCTTAGAAATAATCGACACTCGTAATATCACCATCGCAATTTTCCTGTGATTATATGTGATTATATTTGAAAATAGCAAAGATATATAACCTTCTCGATCCGTCAATAACCATTATGGGGTATATTAAAGATTAATATTGGCATTTACACTCGATGAAATGTAAAGGAAAATTGCGATGGTGATATACGAGTGTCGATTATTTCTAAGACCCGACCGAGACCAGTTGCGAAAAATGCAACTACTGGGCCTTCGGCGGGAATCGAACCCACGACCCTGAGAAACTAGTTCAGCGCCCTGGGCCACGAAGGCCGTGGTATCTTTATTCAAATATTCTGAACAATAAAATGTGTTGGAACATTACTGCTGGTTTTCATTAAAGCCTGTTTATCTAAAAACACGACAAATAAAAGCCGAACTGGTGTAAACAAGAAAGCCAAGAAGCGACACGAAAAAGTTGACAGGTAAGGTAAAACAGAATACTCCGAAGACAAAAACGCTCGAAACTTAAAAATAAAATGAACCAATAGCCATATAATAAATTCCTTATTAACCTCGTTTGCTCGGTCTGTACGGGAAAGTATTTGCCCTCGGAAAGGTGGAAAAGAGAAAAGGTGGAAAAGAGAAAAGGTGGAAAAGAGAAAAGGTGGGAAAAATTGTATAAATTTGATTTACCACCAACTATTTTATTGACAAGAGATGACATTTGTTTTTCCCTTCGAGACTGTAGATCATCCCACCCAAGTTTTATTCGAGTATTTGTAGCTGACATATGCACATATGACGTCAAAATGACTAATTTGCATCTCAAACAACCTGAAGTATCTCAACAACGAAGCAAGTTTACTTTGTCAGACAGACTTAATTTTCGCTTCATATATAAGTACTTTAAAACACGTCTATGATTTCGGTTAAAATTATTTGAATATCATATTTAAAGTAGCATATTTTTCTTTGTGTATCACTATGGTGCTTGTACTTTCAGTTTACCTGCTTTGTTTTTGGTAAAGCTCGTGGTCCGTCGAATGATTCATGTGATACATGGTGAAATCTTATGAAGGCCAATATGCGAAACGTTATTAGTAGATTTTCTTGCGAGGAAGAAGGGTAATGCTTTAATTGGTAGATTTTAATTGTCTCGGGTTTTGCACGTGCTGAGTAATGTTGATAGAAGAGGATGACCTTTATACCCACCTGTTACTGTAGTTTGTTTGAGTTGTTGATAGCTAAGAAAGCGACCCTCGCTCACTAGCCGAACTCCTGCCGATGTACTGGGTCTTTGCACAGCTTTGGATTTAACGTTTTGTGATGTCTCATTATACTTTAATTTATATATTTATTAAGCTTATATAAATTGGCTAATAATTACGTATTCTTTACAGTTGATTTCATATTACTTTACCGTAGAGTGTTGGGAAGTTGCGAAGTTCACTCAGAACTAAAGACCTATGTTGTCAACGAGGTTGTATAATTATCCAATAAAAATAAGCTTTCATTTGGTTGCAACGTATTTGCCAATTTCTGAACGAACTTCGCAACTCCACGGTAAAGTAATATTAAATTAACTGTAAAACTGGACAAGCTTCTTTAAAAATGTATCAAAATAGAATGTTTACTTACAACTTGGGGTGGCAGTACGGCCGATCCAATCGCTGTGGCAGATATTTTGACAAGATTCACGATAAGCTCCAGCATGGATTCCTTTAAGAAAGATCTTAAATTAGACATTTTAGACTTTTTCCAGAGTAGAAGTCATATATATTAAAGAGAAAGTTCTTAAAAGATCACCTAAAAATCTGATAAATTAATAAAACATTTTGTGAAAAAGTTATAAGATAATCTTTATAGTTTGCAACGTTTGTACAACATTTAGCAAAATTTCTGTGCGTGCATGTGCGATGTCAGTTTCTGGTCCGAATTTTTTTTGCTGGGTGTCGTTTTACATTCACTCGCGTCTGCTTTTCTCGCACGTAAAACTGTCTTGACTGATCTGAACCGCAGCGTTTTCTGTTTCACATTTGCCTTTGACAGGATTGCAATGTCTTCGCCTTTGACGGACATAAATTAATTTGTATTATTGTGTATAATTATGTCGCGAACTACTGTCAACATATAGCCAAGTACAAAACACAAAAATTTAAAAATACAAAACACAAAAAAGCAAAAGTTAAAAATGAAAAAGTTTAAAATACAAAAATTAAAAATACCGCAAAACACAAAAATGTAAAAGTTAAAAATACAAAAGTTTAAAGTACAAAACACAGAAATGCAAAACACAAAATTAAATTTCATGATGCCGCGTCTGGGCTTACGTACAAAAAGGTGTTAAATGCAATTTTTTTTTATTTCTTAATTATTGACCTATCCGCTATCATACCTGAATGTGTTCCAAATTGGAGCCAAAAAGCTTGGGAATGATGTCATCATCCTTAACGATATGGCAAAAACACTCTCTACACTTATTCATATCACGAATAGATTCCACAGTCTTTCTCAGTACTTTGTCCCCAAAAGGTGTCATCCCAAAAGTGATGCATTTTATGCAATCCTTGAGATGGTTCAAACGCAAACCCAAATTGTCCAGCAAAGAAATGACTACCAAAGAGGCAATAGCACCGCCAGTAGAATGCCCTAAATCAGAAAAAGTTTCATGCTGCAGTTTTCAACTGCATGAAGCAGCGACAAATCCAAAATTTTAATTTTGCATAAAATATAGCATCAGTAAAATACGCATGACTGTACATGCACGGTTGCTTATTTTAGTGAAAATTTTTTTGCAATTTCTTAAAGAATGTCAGTAATTATTCTCAGTAATGTTTTATCAGGTACAAAACTATTCTATTCTTATTTTTGTATTTCTGTTTTTTCATTCTCATCTCTTTTTTATTATATTTTTATACATATTTACATACCAAATACTTACCTCTTATCTTTTACAAAAAATTTTATTTCATCACATTTTATTCTGATAAAAGGGTCCGTTTGAAACGTCAGTATCTTGACATTGCAGGTTGAAAATAAATATTTGCTTTACCTGTAAATACAATCCGTTTGTTGTCAATGATTTCTCGAGCAAAATAACCTAAGGGAACCTTTTTCGCCTCTTCGTAGATGACTATATAAATTAAAGAGTACGATTTAGCAATTATCTTATGACTGAGCTTGTTTTCTGAAGCGTAAAAAAAACCAAAAACATAGGTGTGTGTTCTCAAAAAACATGGCGTTTTTCACGAAAAGGGCTGGATTATTGTCAGATGTTCTGGAACGAAAAGAATCACAAATGCCCACTATATGGAAAATAGTGTAAACATGAAGCGACACGAAAAGTTATGAGACAAGGCATAAATGCTAAATAGCGGCAACCATGCCCGGAAGACACAACTTTGTTCAAACAAAACATTCGTTTTATGGCGGTTCTCCCAGCTTTCGTAATCGCAGAAGCTGACCGGCGCGGCTCCCCATATACTATCTTTCTTTTCAAAGAAACAAGACACCTGGGTCAGGTGTTCACTCGGGCTACTGGAAAATGCAGGACTCTATAACGCGCGAGCAAAGAGGTGGGAGACTGGGACTGGGCCGAGGAAGATCAGATCGAAGGCTGAATGTGGTGCAGGACTATCTTGAATTGTCTAGAATTCAGGATTACCTGGAAGCGTAGGGGTCTTCTCTGTCCCACATGCGGGGACAAAAAAACAGTATGGGTGTTGTACTGTTGTAGTCAGGGTCTGAGAGGTGGAACTTTCTCCCTGGGGGGTTGTGGTTAGATTTAGGGTTACCGGGGGTTGTCGTTAGGTTTAGGGTCAGGTTTAGAGGTGGGGGTCAGGGTTGGGTTTCATTTTCTTTAATATTCAGGATTATCTGGAATTCTAGACCATTTTACAATTCAGGATAATCATGTAAACAAATACAATAGATATAAGTGATTAAGGTCAGTAGCAGTAGGGTTTAGAAGAGAGTATGTTACAGGTCGGGATGAAGAACATTATAAAAATTGATTTCCAAAAATAAGTTATTGACGTCGTAAGCATTAACTAATAATTACAGCATTAACGTAGTGATTAGAAAGTTGAGTTTTAATTAAACTGATTAACTGAGGTGGATTAGACTACTCCAAAATTTAAATATACAGTTCAAGTATTAACTAACTTAAAAAGTTCAGTACAGCACTTAGAAACTAGTACATCTAGTTCTGAACTGTTTCTAGTGATTCTGACTGAATTATTGAGTTGCACAAAGCTATTAATAGGAATATTATAGTGACCTGTATAACGTTTAAAATAGATAAGATCTTTCAAGTCATGCCAGTATGATAATGGTATAGTAGTAGATTAACTGTTTTCAGATGATCATTCAGATTGTATGATAAATCATTCTGCCAGTTCAAAGACTTAAAATATATTTAGTTGCCCTGCATTGTACTCTTTCAACCTTACCGACTTTAGTTATAATCTGAGGTGCCCAAACTTCACATGTGTGGGCCAGGTACAGATGCACTAGCAAATATGCAATAGGTGACTAGTAAAATATACCCGCACCCCACATCTATGCTGTGCAATATCTTCATACAACATGAATCCTGATTCCATGTTTTTGCTTTAAAGCATGTTGGGAAGGCTCTTCAACTCTGCAGTGCTAGTACTGTAGTTAATGTCAGACACTCTATATATAAATTTCTCTCTATACATTTTGGTACCATCCGCATATAACACACACTTGGCTGCTGATGTTACAATGGCCAATATGTCATTAAAGTATTACTGTATACATAAGAGGAACACGACTGGTTCAAAGTTGTTTCTATGATGAATATCTGATATTCAATGGATCAATAAGACTATACTGTCCATTGCCGATCTCAAACTCAAAGACAAGCAACAGTCAGTAAAAACACATGGTATACACAGAACATACATTTGTATACAAGTTTCCTACTCACATGGTACACAGAACATACATTTGTATACAAGTTTCCTACTCAGCATAACAAATATAAAACTCGTTTAGCAATAAAGCACATAAATAATATGCAAAAATATAAAGATACTGTCGTGATCAATGTCAACAAACAGGAGAAAGCGCTTACTAGGTAAACAGCACGTATATGTTCTTTTAATATACTGTGGCCCTTTCTTGTGTCTCTAGTCCTCAAGTATACTGATGTCAACACGGCATTTTTTCGCGTCTGTAATAACTTCGTCTATTCTGTCTTCATGGACGAACTTCGTCAGCAAGATTACTGATAAAAGTCTAAACGTCATTCGTCACCGAAAATAGTCAAAGCACTATCTAATTCTCCGATAGAAAACACAATTCACAATACACAAAACACTATTGCCTGTATTTAAGGTATTTCCACACAGCGTTCATATGTCGAGTCCCTTCGGGTGTTAAATATCAACACAGCACGTAGCGAAATTACTGAACAATAACTACAACATGTCCAAGAAAGAACACTTCACTTCAAACAACTTGATCAGACATCAGGAAAGCGAAGATTTTTAGAAAGAACCCCTGAAAGAACGTATGAAATTTTAGCACGCATCAGTTTCGCAAAGCCTGACGGGATGACGTAATGATTGCCATTTCGAAACATAGACAAAAAAATAATAAAAATAACGGAGGTTTCGTAGACTCGTCTACCACAGGTAGCCCGAGTAAAAAGCAAATTAGCAAGCAGTCACGTATAATAAATTTCTTGTTATTATTAACCGCGTTTGTTCGGTCTGCACGTAAACTTTAAATACCTTATTGTACAAATTTCGCTTTGAAAGTTGGCGACAATAACATTACTTGAAAAATATATAATGATTACCATCTAAAATGAACGTTGTCTGCTGTGGCAACAGATTTATACAATTATTATCGTCCTGAAGATTATTTGAGTCTCAGATAGTCTAAATTGTTTTAAAGGTTACCTATATAGATTTTTATATACCGGGTGGCGCAAAAAAAGGTTCCCCCTCTTTGACTCATTGTAATTCAAAAACTGAAAAAGCTATCTTATACAAATAAAATTTATTGAACGTAGTTATGTATAACTTAAATTTTGATGTTGCCTTGCACATTTCTATAAATTATTAGTTAGCCGAGATATAGGCGTTTAAACTCAAGGTTGCATTTTTGGAAGAAGAGACAAATGGCAAAAATGGCGACTCAACGAGGTTGTTTGCAAATTGCACGATAGGTATTGACAAACAATCTAAAGTAAAGTGGTTTTTTTCAGATATGCGGTGTTTACATGTTTAAAGATTAGAAGAATAATGCATTAGAAGTATCTTTTAAAGATACCAATAATACTGCTCATCGTTCGAATAAATTGGCAACAAGATGGAGCTCCTTCTCACACGAGCAATGCAACCATACGCTATCTCCGTGGCCAATTTCCAGATCGGCTCATGAGTAAACGCGGCGATTGGCCCTGGCCTCCACGCTCCCCTGACTTGACCGTGTGTGATTTATTTCTTTGGGGATATTTAAAAGATCAAATTTGGAACGTGCCTACTCAGCAACAGCCAAGCAATTTGAGAGAGCTTCGAGAAGCGATTATTATGGCGTGTAACAACTTGGAGCAGGAAATGATCGAAAATGCGTTCGACTGCATGCTTTCCCGCGCAAGACGTTGTATTGAGGTTGATGGGCATGCATTTCCTAATGAATGAGAATTTATCGGACGACGCTGACAAATATTTGTTCTTACTTTTGCGTGTTTCTACCATTTTATTACCATAATGCAAATTAAGACCATTTTTGCCATTTGTCGCTTCTTCCAAAAACGCTACATTGAGTGTAAACGCCTATATCTCGGCTAATATTTTATAGAAATGTGCAAGGCATACATCAAAATTTAAGTTAGACATAACTACGTTCAATAAATTTTATTTGTATAAGATAGCTTTTTCAGTGTTTTAATTACAATGTGTCAAAGAGGGGGAACATTTTTTTGCGCCACCCGGTACATAACGTTGAAGCTAGTGGCGGATTTAGCATACATCAGACCGGTCACGCGACTGACGTAAAAATCACAAGAATAATTCCGCAATCACACAATATATATTTTAATCTCAAGAGTCTTCTAGAAAAATAATGTTATGCTGCGACTGCCAAGGCGGAGAAGACCCTGGCAAAAGCTGGTCACGTGACCCCAAGCATTTTGGAATATTTTGATGAGTGACTCACACTGTACTGGGGGGGGGGGGGGGGGGGGGTCGGTGCAGTCACTGGTACAAAACAGAGTATAGTCAGTATAGTTGGCTTGCATATGTAAAACTATTCAGCGAACTATTAAGCAACCAAGAATACATACAAAAACCGTACAAATAACAAGACATTCTCTTAACAAATTTATCAAATCAGTTAATGACCATCTTTAGTAAGTAGCGTCCGTACTACAACATATTTGCTTTATACTAAATGCAAGCAAGAAGTGTTTATTTGTTTCTGGACTTTCCGAATCTAATTTAAAAAGTTTAGAAATATACAAAGTCAAAGTCTTCAGTGCTGATCTATAAATTATGTTGGTCGATCGTGGTATTGTTGTTGATCGAATATTTGTATTAAAGTACAACCTCAACGAAGACAGCAGATTCGAATATGCCGGTTTAAATATTAAATCGACAGATACAACACTTAAATTTCCACAAATTTCAAACGTGTGGACAAGAAACATAAATGCGCTTTACTGGAAGGCAAATAAATTTCAACAATCAACAGTATTCGAATATTATTGTGTATGTAGCAGTACCTGTACCGCAGTAGTTCTATTGATAGTGGGTTTCTGTTTATGATCGTCGCCTTCGGCTTCATTTCTGGCGAATGACGGCAACAAATATGAAATATCCAGCAAATGTCGTAAATCAACGTAGTTTTTTTAAAATATGTCTGATTTACCGCTCGAATTTAACTTCTGCAACAACCTTCTACGTTTATAAGAACCGAATCAACCGCTCCTCCAAGGACGGGCGAAGTTCAAATTATCCACGTGACCAAATACTCCAAGAATCTGGGAGTATTTTGGAATCACGTGACCAGCCTTTGCCATTCAAAATCGCGGGGCGGAGAATACCCTGGCAAAGGCTGGTCACGTGACCACGACATTTTGCGTGTGGCTTACGTTGTGCCGGGGGGGGATCGGTACAGTCACTGATATAAAACAGAGTGGTTGACTTGTATATGTAAAACTATTTGGCGAACTATTTAAGCAATCAAGAATAACCAAAACCGTACAAATAACAAGACATCGTCTTAATAACTTTATCAAATCAGTTAATGACCATCAATAGCTCTGTATCAGTAGCGTCTATACTACAACATTGCTTTTATTGAATGCAAGCAAGAAGTGTTTACTTGTTTCTGGACTTTCTGAATCAAATTTATAAAGTTTATAAATATACAGAGTCAAAGTCTTCAGTGCTGATTTATAATGTTCGTCGATGGTGTTTCAATATTATTAAAATACTTCAACGAGGATAGTAAATCGACACAAATTACAACAATTAAATTTCCACAAATCACAAACATGTGGAGAAGAAACATACAACAAAAATGCGCTATACTGGACGGTAAGTGAATCACAACAATAAACAGCATTCGAATATCAAGTATATGTAGCAGAGGTTTGATTATTCGTCGCCGTCGCCTTCAGCTTCATATTTCTAGTGACGATTGACAGCAACAAATATGAAATATCCAGCAAATGTCGTAAATCAACGTAGTTTTTTTAAATATATCAGAAATAAATGTTCATTCAATACTTTAAATTCTGATTTACCCCTCGGATTTACTCTACAAGACTTGCAACAAATATCTTCTACGAATCTACGTTTAGAACCAAATCAACCGCTCCCCCCAGTTCAAATTACCCACGTGACCAAATACTCCATGAATCTTGGAGTATTTTGGAATCACGCGACCAGCCTTTGCCAGGGCCTTCTCCTCTCGCCATTTTGAAAACATAGAAGGCCCTGGGTACGAGGTTAACTCAGTGAACTCTATATATACACGACTTTCGAATCTCAGTTTGAATCGGGATAAGTATTGCATTTAAATTTCCGAACTCAATTATACGGAGACCTCAGCTAGATGTTATGAACTGAAATGAGTTTTATCCCGACTCAGAACGCGTCATGCTGATGCGCAGTTGAGATTCGAAAGTCGTGTATACCTGGAAGGCTGACTGCCAATAAAAAAGTGAGGCAAAACATGGCGGCAATGGGGAATTTTTGGACGTCAGTTTTAGGCTCCTACGCGGTCATCTTGGATGTCAATCTTAGTCTTTTTTCTCGCGGGCGAACCAGACGGCCAAAACGTATACCCTATTATATTATATTATATATACGGACACCTCAGCGAGGTCCCAAAGGTGTCCGCTTAATAGAGGTTTGAAATAAATGATCTTTGATGTGCCGCGGTTAAGTTACCTTGCATATTAAATGACCTACTATAACGCAGTTTAAAACTACGTTGTTAAATAACGACAAATATCGTTACCTCCTTCTCGGAAACTAACCTATACTTATATTATATTACATATTTCAGTGAGTCCCACTCACGGTACACTCACGGTCAATTAACCGCTTTATACTTAACATAAGGAAAAAGGCTGGTGACTTTCATAAAGAATATTCCAGACGGCCCTCACTTGAAGCTCATTTATTTCGAATTTCTATGGGTCTTTGGTATATATTTCATGCATTTTATAGTGATATTAATATGGCCGCGAGAAAAAAGACTAAGACTGACATCCAAGATGACCGCGTAGGACCTGAAACTGACGTCCAAAATTTCCCATGTCCGCCATTTTTTGCCTCATTTTTTCGTCCAGACAGTGATTGACTGGAGTCTGACTAGGTTTCAAATTCGCTTTTATCGTAATTTGCGAGTCAGCAAACACCGGGCAGGGATGACCGGTGGTCAGCGTTCGCTTTGAGGGTTTTGACCGGTTTGCGGAGAGATTAGGCTAGGTTTCCAGCCTTATTTCGGACTGCGACCCGCCGTAGAGGGCGGGTAAAGTCCCGCGAGTCGAGATGGAAATCGAGCCTACGGAGAGATCTGATTGGTGTAATGGTGTTTGATCAATTTGACCGATCTGCCTCGACCTGGTGTCATTTTTGACCGATTTACATCAAACCTGATTGGCGGACGCGAGAGCGTTGATTTTGGGCTTTTTGACCGATCTGCACAATGGCAACCATCGATTGCTGAGTCAGCTGAAATACTTCTCACTGTGTTTCAGTTATGAGTTCTGTACCACAGGCAGCCCAGACTTGTACTCCGCCTTTAGATTAGGGTTGTGCGGGTTGACAGTAATAAATATGACAGTTGGATTAAAGTGCCTATCTCACCTGTGGGGATTTTACATATTCGTAATCTTTGGGTTCTCCTGAGCAAAATTGCAATATATCTTGTCAACCGAAAATTTCATATTCATGGAGTTTTTCGCTGTCAAAGTTACCGGATGTGATGTCACAAGAGGCATTTTTGTGGCAAGTAACAAAAGAAAACTGGTTTGGAATGCCTCTTGTGACATCACATCCGGTAACTTTGACAGCGAAAAACTCCATGAAGATGAAATTTTCGGCTGACAAGATATATTGCAATTTTGCTCAGGAGGACCCAAAGATTACGAATATGTAAAATCCCCACAGGTGACATAGGCACTTTAAGGATTGGAATGAGAATTCTCAAACTCATTAAAAATTCATGAAGAAAATTCAAAAGAAATCAATATTTAATCAGTATTTAGAAATTGGACGAAGATTGCAGTCAAATTTAGCAAACTTTGAGGTCGATTTTCTCTTAAAATATTGATTCGTTTGAGAAGCTATATCCAACACTCATCAGTGTTCATCCTCCGATGTCTAAATACAGCCAAGCTGGTTAAAAAAACTCGACTTCGCCTCGTATTTTCAACCTGCTTGGCTGTATTTAGAAATCGGAGGAAGAACACTGACTCGTGTTGGATATATCACTTCGGTTATAATTTGAAAGATATTGCCGTATTTTCGTTAAATCTATAAAATAAAGTTACTTTTAACAGGTTAACTTTGATATTGTTTACCTTGAGTGAGTTGAGACTTGTAATAGCATTACTTTGAATTCTCTCTGTCATTATATACACACAAGACTGGAAACTATCGCCAACAAAACTGACATCGCTCTGTCATCGGCCGCGATTTTCTCACGGAAAATTCCATCCGATTCGAATTTTGACACCTCGAGCGTAAAGATCGATACTTCTTCTTACGCAGAAACCACAAACTTTGAAAATACTTATTCATAAAGCTTCGATTTTAACGGCTAATTTATCAAGCTCCTCTTTCCAGCTATTTTGTGATTGAGTATTAGCAAAATCGTAACAAAAACTACTGTCCTTCCCCAAGTGCATGAGAAAGGGTTTAAAAGTTTTTTGAAATATTATGTAATATTTGCTGGGCTATCATTTTTCTAACAAGGTGCTTTTGGCATAAAAATTCCTGCGTGCACGCGCGTGGTCGGGAACGTTAGCTGGAAAGAGGAGCTTGATAAATTCAGTAGCCGTTAAAATCGAAGCTTTATGAATAAGTATTTTCAAAGTTGGTGGTTTCTGGGTAAGAAGAAGTATCGATCTTTACGCTCGAGGTTTCAAAAGGCGAATCGGATGGATTTTCCGTGAGAAAATCGCGGTCGATGACAGAGCGATGTCAGTTTTGTTGGCGACAGTTTCCAGTTTTGTGTGTATATAATGACAGAGAGAACACCGCTCAACTACGGCGGTTCAAAGTAATGCTATTATAAGTCTCAACTCACTCAAGGTAAACAACATGAAAGTTAAGCTGTTAAATTATAACCGAATTCTCATTCATTCATTATAAATTCAACTATCATATTTATTACTGTCAACCCGCACAACCCTAATCTAAAGACGGAGTACAAGTCTGGGCTGCCTGTGATACAGAACTCATGACTGAAACACAGTGAGAAGTATTTCAGCTGACTCAGCAATCGACGGTTGCCATGGTGCAGATCGGTCAAAAAGCCCAAAAGCAACGCGAGAGCCAATCAGGTTTGAGGTAAATCGGTCAAAAATGACACCAGGTCGAGGCAGATCGGTCAAATTGATCAAACACCATTACACCAATCAGATCTCTCCGCAAACCGGTCAAAACTCTCAAACCGAACGCTGACCACCGGTCATCCCTGCCCGGTGTTTGCTGACTCGCAAAAATTACGATAAAAGCGAATTTGAAACCTAGTCTGGCCAAGCCTTGGCAGTCGCAGCATAACATTATTTTTCTAGAAGACTCTTGAGATTAAAATATTGTGTGATTGCGCAATTAAACTCTTGTGATTTTTTACGTCAGTCGCGTGATCGATCTGATGTATGCTAAATCCGCCAATGAGTCACTCCACTCTCTTGTACAGTAGCCTTTTCAAAAGCTTTCGCAGATTTATTTATACGAGCGGCAAGAACATAATTAAAATACCATTCTTCGTAAATTTCGTAAAGTTCTTAAGACTTTACTTCTAAAGTAAACACACTCTAGTCACTTTTATTGTTCACCCCATTTCCGTCGGGCTTGTGTTTACAAGTAGTAGTTAAGCTATACTTCTCGAAATATTCGTATTCCAAGTGATTCAGACTTTAGAAAATGTAATTTGAGCACGCCCTGTGTCAACAATATTTCTCGGATGATCACATGCTTTATATTAACTTTCACGCACGTTTCTTTGCACGCGCAGAAAGAACATAGTCAAAATACTGTTCTTCGTAAATTTTGTAAAGTTCTAAGCTAAACTTGTCGAAATTAAACAAGTTTTACACAGCAACGCTCGCTCCGTCACTCGGCGCAGGGGTGATCAATGCTCAAGAAATGTATCGTACTATCGTTCCGTAGGGCAGAAGTTATGTACGTAATTATACATTCACGCAGAAAAGGGCATTTTACAATATTCGCCCGTACATATTCCGTAAAAACTCACGAGTTTCATAAAGAACAGCCCATGCACTATTTGAATTATGCATATTATTACACTTAACCCTGCATGCTTGTATATGTAATCAACCGAAGGCAAAGCGATTGCAGTAATGTACCCGTCCATTTCCATGCATGGGGCTATATACGCCGATATAGCATATTATTTACAAAATAAAAAAATAAAGCTAGAAATAGTGTTTGAAAGTAATGAAAAAATTTATGTGAGAATCATCACTTACTTGAGTTGACTTGACCCAGGCCATCAAAGCTTGTAGATGGTACGACTGAACCAACAGTGGTGGTGTACAATGTACTTTCTAAACCACGAAATGCAACGTAGAGAACATCCCCGCAGCGAGCCATCACATATCTTGGAACCGCCTTGTCTTCGTACGAAACCACCAATTCACTCAACCAGTGTTTCGTAGCAAATTTCTTAAGACATTGCTCTGGGTTTTCAAGGTCCTTACATTCATAAGCGACCCTACAACAAAGTAAAGCGTGGTTGACGTGTACAGGATCCATCAGCTCTGTTTTTGAAATCACTTCGTCAATGTCCGATTTACTCGTCGATCCTTTCGTTTCCTTTTTTTCGAACTTCTCTTTAATGTCTGAAATCTGACGATCAAATATTTTCTTGGTTTCTTTTAAGGAATTTTCAAGCATGCCAGTTTCACAAACGGCGTTGTTTAACTGTTTGTGAAAATAATGCTGGAATTTGTCACAAGTACTTCCTTCTATCTCCTGGCTCACAGTGTCGTATTGGACACGAAATGCCTCCACTATATCAGACACAAACGTCTTGGCGTGTTTCATCGTTTTTTCGTGCTTTTCTCTTTCACCAGACCACACATCGCCGAATTTATTCTCCTTAATAAATGCTAGGCGTTCTTTGAATGGCGAGATCTTGTCCCTGAAGATGTTTTGAAAGATCTCAGGAACGTGCACACCATCTAACGAACCTTCGTTGCTATCATCACTACCTTCTAGCGATGCCATACTCGCGGAATTGCCAAATTGTACTTTACTAGGCAAGAACTTAATGTCTGCCTCAAAGCCTCTTCTCAGAATTTGCGGACGTATTCACTTCCAGTTAATCATGGCATGAGCTGGTCGGTAAACGCCACGTCACCACGAAAATCACTTTTGATAGGCTGGTAGCAAAATTGACCCAATAAATGCACTTCCTTCTACAGTGCAGATGCTGCATTGAGTATCTACAAATACAACACACAGTCGTCTTTCATCAGGATTTTCTATACGTTTCGGGCTCTCGCGTGTCCCCTGGCAAGCCAGGGTAAATATCGGCCTTCCTTCGACCGGATTTAAACTTCACTGCATTTTAAACCCATTCCACTGAAGCCGCACTCAAGGCAAAATGAAAGTCGGGTTCGGCTTATTCCTAAAATTTATTGTATATAGTTAAATCTGTTTGATTAAGTAAGCCCCAACTTGGAAAATTTAAGATACTATATATATAGTGTATAAGAAACTCAGATCAATTCCCCGTGTATGCCCGCCCTCCCCCGGGTCGGGCAAAAACATTGATTAAAAGTAAACAGCAAGGCTGTTTTTCTGAAAATTAAACAACGGATCTAAGTAGACAAAACCTATAGTGTCGGATTCGGCAGATTCAAGCGATCATTTTGATATAGAATTGATTTAAATTCGGACAAACAGAAAATATTTAAATATGTTTTGAAACACGCGTTTCCGAATGTAATACGACACGGACAACCTACACGATATCTAGACATGCAAACAGTTCAACATACTACGGTTCCGGTTTGAGCGTCACGGGAAACTAACATGTTGCTAAGCGGAAACTGTAACGTTACTAAGGCCAAACGGTATTGTTTCAATTTGAAACGAGCGCCAAATTTTCAAAGCAAATGTTGTCATGTTTATAACTCATCTTTATACACATGACAATCAAATCTTCGTCAAGTGAAGCTAAGAACTCCACAGTTCTTTTCCGATCGGCCATTTCACTGACAAACCCACAACGCGATGTTTTCGCGAAGAAACAATGCCGTTTGGCCTTAGTAACTTCGCAGTTTCCGCTTAGCAACATGTTAGTTTCCCGCGTGAAACGTGTGTTGTCAAATTACGCGTGTCCACGCTCAAACCGGAACCGTAGTATTGATATCTTACTGGTATTTGCTCTATTCGGTGCTTATTATTATACTTGTATTTTGTAGTGTTGGACTAAACAGAAAGGCCATGCAGGGCCAACCTGTTTCGAAATAGCTCGTCATCTTTTACGTACTAGGTCTACCGCGATCGGCGTGTGCAGTTGTAAACATTGTAAGCCTTTGTAAGCATACTTCATATGATGAAGACAATTGTCAGCCGCATTACTGATCAACTATAACTCGGTCACTTCACTCACTTGCACAAAATATCCCAACACCGTTCCAGATCAAGATTCGAAAACACTTCATTCAAACAAGGAGCAAGCCGTTTATATTCTAGGCAAACAGTACGTATATGTTATTTGATACAATAATACTGTGGCCCAGCTTTCTTGTGTCTCTAGTCCTCAAGTCAAACTTTCTAGGTACTGATGTCAACACGGCATTTTTTTCGTCTGTAATAAATAATAAATTCGTCTATTCTACAAACCTTGTCAGCAACATTACTGATCGCCTGACGGGATGATGCAATAATGAAATTTTGTGGACCCACCCACCCCACCCCCCAAAATAAAAAAAAGAAGGTAAAAAGCCGAGCCTACCACAGTAGCCCAAGTACTAACAAATCAGTGACTTCCGTTGAAACCATGTTCTCATTGGCTGAAAAAAAAGAAAACCGCAAACACTTTGTGGATTTAATATGAGTCGGACGATGAGCAATCTGGAATTCCAAAAGCGACAACAACTTTGAAAACGATGAATTTTATGTCACACACTCGAGCTCGAGGTCACGCTATAAGTACGACGTACCATGTACAAAGGCAACCTCGTACCCAGGCTCTTTTCAACTCGCAGCGCGAAGAAAGAGAAAGACGTGGTATATCAAGGTCACGTGACTACCAAAATCTGGTTGTGACAAATTTTGTTTGGACAGGGGTGGGGTAGAGAGAGAGATAGATAGAAAAACTTTATTTAAACACGCTGACCCCGTCAACCGAAGCTGATTTCCACAAGGGGCGTGTACAAAAGAAGTATACAGATATAGAATTTAAAAGCTATTTACAAAAATATATAAGATATATAGTATTAAATGAACTAACTTAATTAACTAGTATAGTACTGTATTTACAGGTACATCTATAATTGCATTAGTTATCAATGTGAGTAGCGATTTTCTTTCGAAAGGAAGAAAGTGATTTGCTTTCTCTAATTTCTTTTGGAATAGAATTCCAAAGGTATGCTCCATCATACATAAAACTTTTTTTCATATTATTAGTACGCGGTTGCGGTAAACAAAGACTACTTGAAATGTTCCGAAGTTTGTAGTTTGTCATCTCACCTTTATATGTGAAAAGATTAGTGAGTGACTTTGGACCCATTTTATTTAATAATTTGTACATGATTTTTGCTTTAGCTTTCTTCCTTTCTTTCTGCTTTAAGTGGCTTCCAGCCCAATGCTTGCAGAGCAACAGAGTGATCTGTGTCATTGTTCATATTCATGATAATTCGAGCAGCTCTATTTTGGAGTTTTTGGAGTCTTTTTGATTGTGTTTCACCGAACACATCCCATACTTCACAGCAGTAATCGAAGTATATGGGCGAACAAGAGAGGATTTGAAGCTTTTGTTTGAAAGATTTTAATACCGTTTGAGAAAATACTTCGATCTTTGATTCAAGAGTTCAGCGCTAAGTGGACACAATATGGCTATGATTTTCAATTATGTTCACAAGAACGGCTAACGTAGAAGAGACTCGCGCCGCAGAGAAGCGAAGCAAAGAAGCAAGGTCGCATACGGTAAATAATTCACTATTTCAAATTCCTATTCCTTTTCTAGCTGCTCAAGATTTCGACTATAATGCTTATTCTTACACACAACTTGTTTTGGTGTGAGTACTATACCGTCTATACGTAATATAAATTACCGAAGTGTGGAGCAGAGAGAAATTCGAAGCATTCGGACGATCGTCGACATTTACCCATACCGGCCAGACTGCAGTCTGAGGTTTTAATTTGGATAAACAACCTAGACAATTAATAGCCAAGGAAAATATCTCAGCCGTATTTTTACGATTTATTTTGGCGTGATGTATGTTGCCAATAATTTTTCGTTACTGTAAAATTAATGATCAGCCCTCAAGTTTGAGTACTGATTATCATTGTGTATTTCACTTGTTCATATCACCGTGTTTATATCAAAAATTTGCCTCGTCCTGTGCGAGACGAATCAGTTTCGTCTCCATTCAACGACGCAGTGTAAATAGTATAATAGTAATAATACTTTCTCTCCGCTCCACACTTCGATAATTTGCGTAGTATTCACATCAAAACAAGTAGTGTGTGTAAGGATGAGCAGCTAGATAAGGAATCCGAATTTAAAACGGGAAAAATATTTACCACCTGCGGTTACTGCTTTTCGCTTTTCTACGCGGTTGTGGCAAATTTTGTTTGGACAGGGGTGGGGTAGAGCGGATTTAAAGCTTCTTGCCTGAAACCGTTTGAGAAAATACTTCGATCTTGGATTCAAGAGTTCAGCGCTAAGTGGGTACGATATGGCTATGATTTCTGATTATGCTCACAAGAAACGGGTAACGTACGAGGGACTGACGGGATTTTGGTAGTCACGTGACCATGATATTCGCGCTGCGATTTGAAAAGAGCATGGGTACGAGGTTGGTACAAAGGTGCCTCGTACTCATGAAGGCTTCAGAATTTCAACAGTGTAATTTTTCTGTAGCGACTTATTGTGCATGTAACGTAACAGTAATAACGAAATAAAACCCCTATATAATTTGTGTTGATCGAAAACCAGTGGCCAACATAGGCGCCTTGCTCTCGTGAAGTTTTTAACAATGTAATTCCATTGTAGAGACTTAGGGTGCATGTAACGTAGATGTAATAACGAAATAAAACCTCAACTATTTTTGTTGACCATGCAAAACCAGCCAAAAAGTCTTCAGAATTTCAACAATGTAATTCCATTGTAGCGACTTATGTTGCAACCTCGTACCCAGGGTCTTATCTCCGCTGCTCCGCCTGGGTACGAGGTTGCTTATGATGCATGTACGTTGCAGTAATATAAACGAAAAGAGCCCCATAACAATTTGTGTTGACCAAAACCAGTGGCCAAAAAAGATACCTCGCGTATATCTATAAAGTCTTTTGAATTTCAACAATACAACTCCAATGTAGAGCCTTGTGGTGTATGTAATGTGACCTATAATAAATGAACTCCATACAATTTTTGTTGAATCAAAACCAATGGCCAGCAAAGAAGTCTTTAGGTTTAGAATTTCAACAATGTCATTTCATTGTAGGGCCTTAACGTGGATGTATAATTATAAAATGAAACCACAAACAATTTCTTTGCTGACTAAAACCAGTAGCCAGCTAAGGTGCCTCATAACCATTGCAGTCTTCAGAATTTCAACAATCCAATTCTACTGTAGAGACTTATGGTGCATGTACTTGACAGTAATATAACGAAAAATGTAACCATACAATTTGTGTTGACCAAAACCAGTGGCTAACATAGACACCTTGCATTCATGAAGTCGTTAGAATTTCAACAGTGAATTCCATACATGGTAGAGGCTTATGGTGTATGCAACGTGGCTGTAATAACGAAAAGAACCCCATACAATTATTGTTGACCAAAACCAGTGGCCAACACATAGGCACCTCGCACTCATGAAGTTGTCAGAATCTTATGCAACAATGAAATTTCATTGTAGCGACTTATGGTGTATGCAACGTGACTGTAATAATGAAAAGAACCCCATACAATTATTGTTGACCAAAACCAGTGGCCAACATAGGCGCCTCGTATTCATTAAGTCTTCAGAATTTCAACAATGCTATTCCATTGTAGAGACTTGCGCAGAGATAGTAATAACGAAAACTAGAACCCCATGAACCAAAACCATGCAGTGACCAGCAAAGGTGCCTCGTACTCGTGAAGTCTTTAGGTTTAGAATTTCAACAGTGAAATTTCATTGTAGAGACTTGTGGTGTACATGTATGTAACGTAGGTGTAATAATAATTAAGTAAAACCCCAATTAATTTCTTTCCTGACTAAGACCAGTAGTCAACAAGGGTACCTCGCAACCATTGAAGTCCTTAGAATTTCAACAATCCAATTCCATTGACTTATGGTAGATTTTGGGTGGATGTAACTAATAGTGAAATGAAACCCATACTTCAACATTTGTTGACCAGAACCAGTGACCAACAAAGGCGCCTCGTATTCATTGAAGTCTTCAGAATTTCACCACTGCAATTCCACTGTAGAGACTTATGCAGAGACAGTAATAACGAAAAGAACCCAATACAAATTTGTGTTGACCAAAACCAGTGGCCAGAAAAATTTCAACAGACGCCTCGTATTCAAAATTTCAACAGTGTAATTCTACTGTAGAGAGGTGACTGTAATAACGAAAAGAATCCCAATAAATATTTTTCTCGGACAAAAACCAGTGCAATTCCATTGTAGAGACTTATGTAGAGACAGCAATAACGAAATAAAAACAGTAAAAATTTGTGCTGACCAAAACCAGTGGCCAGAAAAGACGCCTCGTGTCCACAAAGTCTTCAAAACTTCAACAGTGTAATTCTACTGTAGAGAGGTATGGTGGATGTGACGTGACTGTAATAACGAAACCTGTAAATATAACCTGTAAATATTTTTCTCGGACAAAAAACAGTGTCCAGAAATGATCCCTCGTATCCATGCATGAAGTCTTCAGAATTTTAACACTGTATTTCCATTGTAGCGATATGATACATGTGAGGTGGCTCTAATTACCAAAGAAAAAAGCCATAGAAATTTTCTTGGGCAAAAACCAGTGACCAGCAAAGGTTCCTCGAATACCCAGTCTTCAGAATTTCTAAAGAGTTTCCTTTAGCCCACAGGAGCAGATTTTGCTCCACGCCCCCGTGACTGGATCTTGGCTGTGATTGGCTTCCAGAAACACGTGACAATGACCGTCATCAGCTCTGGTGGTCTTTCCCTCTATCATATACAAAACAAAGTTTCGAATACTATTATTGTCGATTTCAGCTCACTTTTCAACGCGCAGTTCGAAAGTTCGTTGTCAAGTTTCATATTACGTTTGCAAATTTAGAAGTTCATTAAAAAGTTCGATTTGAAGTTCTAATGTTCGATTCGAAGTTCAGCTTTGCGCCATTCTTTGGCTACGTAGTTGGTAATTTGGAATAGGCCAGTTTCAGGGTGTTGCGCGCGCACGATCTTTAAAAAAAACTGGCGAACTCCACTCAAAGTAAACATACTGTTTAAAATCAACAAAGTATAAATACATTTTCTGGATGTTTAACAGTATTAACACTGTTATTCCGCTGTTGGCTCGCTAGCAAGTCCGTTTGCCATTGCTTACTCTGTGGGGAGCCCACCAAGAGCCCACCACTTCCTTTGCAAAATGATGCGTGCGCAATACCCTGAAATTCGCCTATTGCAGAATGATTAACAACATATTCTCCGAAAGAAATCGTATCAAAAGAAATCGTATCAAAAGAAACTCCAATCGACCAAACGTGAACTTCGAATCGAACATTCGAACATCAAATTGAACTTTGATCGAACTTTAATCAACTTCCGAATTTAGAAACGTAATTTGAAACTTCGCAACAAACTTCCGAAGCGCACGTTGAAAAGTGAGCTGAAACCGACAATAAGACGGCGCCGCTTGCATATCTTGTGAATAAGCGAGATGACAAAAAAATACATAACAACCGGGCACTCAGAGACTGCATGCCATACCTCCACCAGCATGTTATTGAGACCCC